>OY744538.1:48219546-48307046 GCA_963556195.1 Sepiola atlantica | reverse complement strand
ACTAAACAGTAAAAAGAATTAATTGTAAATACACCAAGACTAACCCCGCCTGCTGGTCATTCGATGAATCAAATCGAAAGTACTTGCGAAAAAAAGAAAGACAATATGGAACAAGAAACCCACGGATGTTATATACACCAGTTTGACAGAAATACAAAATAGACTATTTGGAAAATTGAAAAAAAGTCTAATCAAACTCTCATTTGGTGTCATCACTCTGTTGAAGGTAAGAATGATTACTACCGAGCATCAACGTAATGCTTTTTACTAAATGGGCTATTTAAAAAGTCTCATAAAGAAAATCCCTGTTATTTGATAACATTTGCCTGAATGAAAACATGTTGTCTAAATACAAACAAACAAACACACACACACACACACATACACACACACACACACACACACACACACACCCACACCCATATATATATATATATATATATATAGTTATCCACAGATGCAACTCATCAGTGTGATTAGACCTAGCGAGATTCGATATATATTAATTAAACAAGTTAAAATATAATGATAAAATGAACTTAAAATCAATATTTTTTCAAATGTGCTCAATACAAGGTAGAGCTTTATAAAAAAGTTATATAAATATTTAAAATATTTATATATATATATTTCTTAATCTTCTGTAATACCGCGCGCGCACCCCCCCCCCCACACAGATAATTTGTCAAGTCACTATCCCTATATATCAATTAACCAAAACAATTAATGCATTAATAACTCCTTATTTACTAAGTAAATACAGTGTAAAATCCACCCATGAACACATACAGATACTCCAAACCAAAAAAATAAATAAAATTACCGCTTCACTTGATGGTGAAAGCTTATTTAAAAATGTCCCAGTACACAAAACAATTGATACAATTATTAATAACATATACAATAATCCATCCTTCCCTTCACTAAAAATTGATCCTAAAATACTTAAAAAGTTACTATTAATTTGCACAACCGAAGTCCCTTTCTACGACCATAAGGAAAACATCTATACCCAAATTGACGGGGTTTCTATGAGATCGATCCTCGGACCGACCTTTAGTAATTTTTACATGACTGACCTCGAAAATAAAATATTTAATATAATCACTAAACCCTCCATTTATGTCCGCTACATTGATGATATCCTAATTTTAGCAGACAATAATGATGAGATAAAAAAAACTACAAAACACTTTTCAAAATAATTCTGTACTTACATTCACTCATGAGCTTAATATTAATAACAAAATTCCGTTTTTAGATGTTCTCATTGACTCTAACAACGACGCATTCATCACATCTTCCTATAAAAAACCTACTTCTATTAATACATGCATTTTAAGTTATAAAAGCTAATATTCATATCGATATAAAATTGCAATGATTAAAAATCTATTAAACCGTGCAAAGCTAATCTCTTCAACCAAAAAATATTCCTTAACAATTAAAAAACATTAAGCAAGTTCTAATTAATAATCAATTTCCCAATTATATTGCAGACGAATAAATTAAATTAATGATTAGAAACTTAGACAATACTACTAATAATAATTCCCACTACATAAATCTATTCTACTGTAACCAAATGCACCCGAACTTTAAATTGGATGAAAAAGATGTTAAAAATATAATACTCTGCTAATAAAATATGATTCATCATTTATTACAAAAACACGAAAACATCGAACATGTAGTTAAAAATAACACTTCTCAGACCCAAAATACATTAGGAAGAACCAATGTAATGCCCCATGAGATAATGTATCTCCAACAATAATAATAAAGCTAATTGTTACATCGGTTTCACAACCACAACACTTTCCCGAAGACTAATCTTACATCTCTCTGACACTAGCTCCATTTACTGACACCTAAAAAACATGACTGCACCCCCTTCTCAATATATACACATACTAGTTAACAATACTAAAATAATACACCACGCTACCAGCACCAAAAGATTAAATATTCTTGAAGTCCTCTACATAAAAACTAAACATCCCACAATTAATAATGCGAATTACGAAACTAGTCACAATATTTTAAAGTGTCTAGCAGAGTAATAAACGTTACCAAATTCTTAGCCATTAAGCAATTATACGTTTGAATCTTGAACGTGCTCAGAACGTAATCAAATTCTTAACGGTTAAGCAATCACACTTTTGAATCTTGCATGCTCCTAGAACGTAATCACGCTCTCATGTAACATATCACTATTAGAACGCTCCTTTTAAGTTGTAAGTTACTGGCCGTTATAATAATAAAAAAAACTCAACAGTAAGGACACATCTTTTAAGAAAACAAAATTAACACCGCCTGAAGATGATTTGACGAATCAAATCGAAAGTACTCGCAAAAAAGGAAAGAAAATGAAACAAGAAACACATGGAACTTACATACAGCAATTTGACTGAAACACTAAATGGACCATTCGGAAAATTGAAAAAATATATAAGTCTTGTCAAGCAAAAACACTCCGTGTTATTTAATAATGTTTGCTTAAATGAAAATATGCTGCCTAAATACACACACATACACAATATATATATATATATATAGTCTAAAGAAGCTTTGAGTCATTAAAAAAAAAAAAAAAAAAAAAATGTAAAATTCAGTTTAAATTCCCAGACAAACCAACTAAATCCAAGATATTGCAGACTTAACATTCGTTGGAAAATTAATAAATGAAAAAATATAAGTAAAAAAAAAAAAAAAAAAAATAAATAAATAAATAAATAAAAAAAAAAAAAAATATATATATATGTGTGTGTGTGTGTGTGTGTGTGTGTGTGTGTGTGTGTCAGGTACTGGGAACCTGAAGTAATTAAAAATAACGACGCTTCAGACCCTACTTCGAGGATTCGCCTAACACAAGTCGTGTTGTAGGACCCATTCAGTTGTATACGCGAGAAAGTCAACTCTGTATTGTACGTGTTATGTTTGTTGATTCTCAGCACGAATTGAATGAGAGGACATTTTTGTAAAGCGTGAAAGTATTTCAATTCAAGTAAATAAAAGTGAAAGATGGGTAATTGGGAAAATTCTACATTGAATTGAATTAGGATAATGCAATTCCACTTTGTCTTCTTGCTACGACTAGAAGTTATGCGTGTTTTATAATTCAATTGGCGTCTTCTTCAACCAGACATTTGAAAAAGAATACTTTCTCTATTGTCCATTGCGTTGGATTCTTCTTCGCGACGCCCAGTTGCCTTATATGGGAATCGTATGGTAAAACAGTTCGCTATATTGGCCGGTCTTAGCTCTTCATAGTTGGAAGAGCACTCGGGATGGATAGAAGAAGACGAAGATACTGATTATTCGCAATTTACCCTGCGAACCAATTTCCCCAACCAAGTTTCCATTAAACACGTCTCTTCCTGGTTTGCAATTATATCTATAACTGTAACTATTACAAACATCCCCCCCCCATACTTTTTAATACGTGAGAGCCCCTGGCATATTTAATTCCTTTCTCTATTTACTAGATGTATAGTCTACGCTCAATAATCTCACTATAATAATTACTGTTGTATATCGTTTGTAAAGAAGATGAACAGTGTACATTTCTTGAAACATATAGCACAACTAACCGGCCGGTGATTGATTTTGAATTTAGTGAATAAAATAATATTCCAAATTGTGTATGATTTTTGTAGTTACCAATCTATCTTAATGCAGATATCATCCACGAAGATAAAATTCAAGATGGCGACACCGTCGACACCACAAGTGGGAAGTTGAAATACATTCAATAAGACACCCAGAGGATATCTCTCTATAATAAAGTAAAGTCAACCCCACCTCTTCTTCAAACATAATAGCTTAATGACCAAAACCTTCATATGCTAATCTATTCCGCAGTACAATTACTTTAAGCATTCATGCGTGTTTCCAGAAATAATGCATTCATTTCTTTATTATTCAATATTAATTACATTTTATCCGGAATATCTGACTCTCCCAACAAATCTTCCAAAGAGAAGGTGCCCTTTTTTTTATTCACTAATATTTATCTACTATCACAACCATCAGTTTCACTGTGCGTTACTTTTTCATGAATCAAAAATATACGATCACCGATTATTCTAGAATACTTAACAAACGCTTGACATTCGCTTTAATGAAAACAACAAATGTGCGATAAGAGTTTAGACGTCTGCGTCGGTAAGCTCCTCAAATTATTATTATTTTTTTTATTACACTTCTGTTTTCCCTTCCGAATTGTTACTATGATACTTATTGATTTTTAAAAAATTAAATCATTATTTCATCTTTTTTAACGCACAACGGCGAGACATGTCATGACTAATCGTGGAATAAAGAATATTGGATTGTATGCCACATACACGGACTGTTAGTCGTAGTGAGCACGACAAAATATTCCAATATTAATGTTTTCTTCGAGCATTTTTCAAAATTATTTATTTGCGAATTCCCTCAGTCGAGAAGGATTTCTCCTTCCCTGACCGAGCACAGAACAGATGACGTATAATATGAAAACAAATTACAAATATTTTCATTAACGTAAATAGGACACAGTTGTTTTTTTACGCCGACAATGTTTGTGACTAAACTACGATATAACACTGTCGTCATATATTAAATTTGGAATTAAAAGTCTTTCGGTGAGTTATGCAAATATTTTAAAAATTAATAAATATAGGAATATTGGATTCGATGTCACATACACGAAATCCAGGGCACGTTATGACTAATCGCGGAATAAATGAATATCGGATTGGATGTCAAATATACGGACGTTATTCGTATTGTGCACGACAAAATATTCCACTATTTGAGCATTTAAAAAAATTTTTTTATAACTTTTCGTACAAACTTCTTTTTCTTTGCCAATTGTCTCAGTCGAGACGATTTCTCCTTCCTTGACTGAGAACATAACAGATGACGTATAATATCATAACATATTACAAAAGTATTTCAGTGATTTCTTAAATAAACTTGTGTTCCGAAACCACAATAATTATGTTTTAAAACCAATACTTTTGAACGATTTTAAAATAGTGATGCTAATTAGGCAGTGAAAGGGTTCTTTTTTAATCGTTTATCTGCAGAATATCAAGTCTTCATGTTGTATTCTTGATTGAAATAACCTTAACCCGTTTTGATTATTAGATAGGAGTGATAAATGAACAAAACTTTCGCATTTATTCATTTACACCCTCCACACACACACACATATATATATATATATATATATATATGTATGTAAATAAATATTTATATTTAAAGTTTTTATATTAAAAATATAAATTTCATAACAAAACAATTGTAATAGCTCAATAGTGTGAGGCTAGAGCTATGATATAAAAACTGTTTTTATTTTCAGCATACAATTGTTTCGGCTTACTACCAAGATATTTGTGGACTGCTCCGATATCTTATGCATTTATTTCCTGGTGTGGCCTATCCAAGCTGATAACGAATGATTAAAATACTAATCGTTAAACGTACATGGTGTGTGTATGTCGTGACTAGGACATACAGGATTAACTCCTGTATGTCCTAGTCACGACATACAACTCCATTAAAAAAAGTAAATAATGATTGTAATCCATGCTTTGCTTGCCTTATATTTCTTTATTTTTGTTGTTTTATACACGAGCATCTTCCATGGAAATAACGATA
This sequence comes from Sepiola atlantica, assembly GCA_963556195.1. Taxonomy (NCBI): domain Eukaryota; kingdom Metazoa; phylum Mollusca; class Cephalopoda; order Sepiida; family Sepiolidae; genus Sepiola; species Sepiola atlantica. The sequence continues at coordinate 48,301,397 of OY744538.1, read as the reverse complement.
GAGTAGAGAGAGACTAGCGACGTCTGTTATGTGAGAAAGGGGGCCGTAAAGAACAGAATATCTCATTGGTTGACAACGCAAACAAACTGTTAGTTTAATTCTATTTTTTCTTATTTCTTATCGATCAAAATAAAACGAATTTACAATGAAATACGAATTTTTTTTATATACAAAAGTTTGTTCGCGATATTTGCACAAGGCAAGCGCTTCTAATTAATGAGGTTGTCACTCACACGCATACACGCCCACGAATCCGACACGCTTCGTCCTCGCCGTTCTCGTTCAATCCCCGCGTCTTTCACAAAGTCACCAACCGCGAGAACATTACATTCAAGTCAGGACAAGATGGGAGAAAAATAACGGAAATAATAAACAGATAAAAAGGATATCTTGTTTCGGGCTTTTATTCTAGTGTTACATGACAGAAACCCGAAGCCGTCACTGTCGTCTGTTTAGAATGGAAGGCCTAGAAGTCTAAAACGTTCTTGTTATTGACGCTATATCGATATCAAGTTAAATCATGCTGTCAAGAAAAGGGCGGACGGTGTAAAGGGAGGGGGGTTCAACGGGCAATTTATCACCCGGACATAACACAGGGGACACATCAAACATCTTCACCGCTTACAATAACGCCGTTAACAGTAAATAGAGAAACTACTTTGTCCGCAGAGACAATGTCGAGGATTTTTCTCACCCTCTATGAAATTTGCTTCCACGAATAGAAAAATAAGCCGCTGTTTTAGCATTGGAAATTTCGCACGGTTTATCGGAGAGGAAAAAAGGAAACGAATAAAAGTTATAAAGCGTTTTTTTGTTTCCGAAGATTATTTTTCGGAAAACCAAATTCTTTTATTTTGATATCTTGATTATTTCCCAAACAGTTTGACCGTTCTAATGGATCGCTCGCAATCTCGTGGGAACTTAGGGCAACCTGTCACTCGTGTTTGAAATAGACGTGTTAATTCCAAACGACGGTCTCTTGTTTATTTTAGGTGATTGATAAACGAAGTGTAAGAAAAACTTAGGTAATTTTGCAGTATAGTTAACAGCAGAGAAATCCCAAATACTGTTATAATTACGTGTTACAGTGTGTGTGAATAGGATAGCCACTTTAGATGCGTGTTCACATTAGCGTACCTGTTTCGTCAGTGAGAGAGTGTATATGTGAATTCGTGTATGTGAGTATGGTTAGCAGTGTGTATATGCTGTCGCTATGTTTAGTAGTTCGTGTGTGTATCTTTTTGCGTCTGTTGATGTCTTAGAATGTCTAGGCAAGATATGTGTTTTTAAATTATTTTTTAAATGTTATATTTTACTTCAATTGACCCCAAACAAGGGGGAACATTGCCACTGAGACATAAGAGGCTACTGTGGATTAGGGGCCAGATTTATAGGTGCCATCCCAAGTGAAGATTTGAGCAGCGGGATGTTTGTTTACGTTACATTTAAATTTCTGCATGTCAGTACAACCAGGGAAACAGGGAGCAGGGAGGGAATTCTAAAGATAGCATTCGAGGAAAGAAGTTATTAGAGTAGACCCCCCCGGAATCTCGGGAATGAATGGAATTTAGCTGATTGTCGGGTTGGTAGGGTGTATTTACATAGAAGGGGAAACCAGAGAGGAAGTTCGTCGGAGCACATTCCATTGAAGTACTTGCTAAATAAGCACAGGAGTGCAACATTGCGGCGATGCGACAGAGGATGGTACTTGGTAGATAGTGTGGGACCTATTAGATTACAGATTCTTTCTTGACCCTATCTAAGAGGGAGAGACTAGTTAATGGTGCACCAGCTCAGCTGTGACAACAATACTCCATGCATGGGTGGATGGTGGCTTTGGAGAGATATATGATACTGGCATGGTGTGAGAAGTTTTCTAGCACAGTAGAGGGAGCCCACTTTCCTTGTAGCAGCCTTAGTACTAAATGTTATGTATTTGTTCCGATTTATGTTACCTGTGAATGTTAGACCGAGGAGTTTGAATGTTGTACTCTCGGGTAGGTTGTTATTTGCCATGGCAATCGGTGGTTGAAAAGAATCTTTGTAGTTGTTGAAGAAAAGAAGTTTTGTCTTAGTAGCATTAAATGTTACCATCTATTTATGATCCTATTCCATTACAGACTGGAGGTGACTTTCTAAGAATTCAGCCATTGCCTCGGATATGTGAGCGTCCGTTTTACCCACATGCCCGGAGCAGAGCGGTGTGTCATCAGCAAATATACCCATCTCAGACACAATGTCATCAGGGAGGTCGTTTATGAAAATCCTTGGTTCTAAATTCTATGTATTTGTTCCGATTCATGTTACCTGTGAATGTTAGACCGATGAGTTTGAATATTGGACTCTCAGGAGTAGACTGATAGAGTGATAATTCTGAGGGTCAGTTCTATCACAAGAATTCTTAAATGCTGGGACCACAGAGGCAATTTTCCAGCAATCAGGAAAGCAAGATTTGTTGTAGAGTTTTGAGAGAACAGGGACCAGCTCAGCAGAGCATTTCTTTCACGCGTGTTGTCCCTGAAGGCTTACAGGAAAAAGATAAAGAAAACCGTGTGTTTGGATTTTTATAGTACGCGCGTAGTAAATATAGTACTATATTTTTATAGTATTTTCGGAAGTGAATAATTCTTGTTGAAAAAAAAAAGTTTATACGTAAAAAACTACATTTCCTGCTGCTGCTGTTGCTTCTAACATTTTAATGAACCACAACATATTTATCTATTCAAAAAATGACAAAGTATTTTATTTTACTCCTCTCCAGGAGGTTAGACACAAGGTCAGGTGTAGGTTTTGATGAAAGTACTTCCGTGGAAGGAACTGGATGCGAACCCGGCATACCCAAGTCCTCAGTCAGCGTCGTTAACCACTTAGCCATCGCGTCATCAAAGTATAACCATTTTTGCATTAGTGAATTGTTTATTTGTTTTTTATGTTTACGTAAGTTTGAAAAAGTTAATTTGTTTTCCTCTGTTTATATGTGAGAAAAGAAATGAGTCAATATAAGAAATGTATGTGTGTTAGTTGATAGTAGTTAAGTTCCTTTTCTTAACCCCTGGGGAGGGGGAGGGGGAGAGGGAGAGGGAGAGAGAGAGAAAGAGAGTGGGAGTGGGAGAGGGAGAAGGGAGAGGGAGAGGGAGAGGAATATGTCGACGTGAGTTGACTGTTTGCTACTGGCTGTTCTCTCTTTTAGCTAGCCTCTGTGGCTGTGCTAACACCTTTTTATAGGAAACACACGGATCCCAAAGCATGTCAACTTTTAGCAGGAAAAGCATTTTTAATCTGCACATATAGTTGTAGACATGTCACATGATTTTTTATTTTTCTAATTTCGTCTTTTATTCTATTTGGAGCCGCTGTTTGTACATAATTTGACAGTTTTTAAGATGTAATTTTGAGACGTGTCTTATTTGTTTGCATTTACATTATTGGTTCATAAATATAGGATTTAAAGATATTTTAATCCGAGAGGCTCAACACGGATAGTGTAATGGAAATAATATTACTTCGTGGATTAAATAAAATGTCCAGTTAAAAATATTCATCACAAAAAGATAAAAACTAAAGATGAAGTTTGAATATTTATTGAATTACAACTTCTTGAACACAAACTGGTTATCCTCTCTCAACCTACCAGTAATTGTAACATCCCGTGTTTGTAATAGATCAACATTGTGGATGTTTTTTAAGCGTTTCATCAGAGTAGTGAGAAAACATTGGAGACACCATCTTTTTTCGTTGTATGACATGCTACCATATTTGTCTATATCAGCCCACAATTTGTATGTAAAGACAATATATATCTGTTATATCTGCTGCAAATGGCTACATTGTAAAGAATTCATCCGGAGTTATATTCGCTTGTGAAAAATAGTTTACATAATGTTCGCCGTTGCGATAGACACTAGGAAGGATTTTCCACCGATTGAGCAGATGTGGATGCGTAGACTGCAGGCAATCATTGCCCATCAGATCTGCAGTGAACTGGGTGGAGGATCATTGTCAGGCGTCGAAATGTGTGCGGCATAGTGTACATCCACATGATCGAACAAAATTATTATTTAAGAAATAATAATCGTTGAGAAAACCTATTTAAACCGTTTGTACGTGTGAAATTTCTGAATCCATTTACCTGTCTGTTTTTGATCGTGTATAAATGAAAACTGACTTTATCTTATCTATGATGTTGTTTGGTAGGTTTTAATGTCTAGCTCCTTTTTACGGACGGAGAACACTAGTATTTATATATTGACAGATTGTGAAAGTTGTTTGTATGAGTTAATTTTCATTTGTGTTTTTTTTTGTGTACGTAAATTTAAATAGTTGATTTGTTTTCCTCTATTTGTATGTGAAAATAGGAATGAGTCAACGTATGAAGCGTGTGCATATGCCTGTGTTCACTTTGTTAATCTGTGTGTATTTTTACATAACCAAAGCTGTAAGTTTGAATGGAAAAGTTTGAATGACATGTAGGGTGGGGGTGGGGGGGTGGGGGCAGAGGTGACCTGAGAAACAGAAGTTGACGAAATCACGTGACTTCCGGGCAGAGAGAATTCTGTATCTTTTCGGTTGACAACTTAAACAAGCAGATCGAAGAGGTTGTCCCTCGAAGAGCCCAGTGGGGGCGGGTGCACACAATGTAGCTAGGTGTACCGAGACAGGCTATCTATCTGTCTATCAATCTCTCTTTCTTTCTCTCTCACGCGCACCAGGATAACGTGTCTTTCTGTGTTTCTCTCTGACTGTTCTTTGTTTTTTAATAAATCTTCTTAAAAACTAAACATCGGCGTCTGAGTGATTTTATCCATAGACGATCAAGAGCCTGGTTTACTGACGACAACAACAACAACAACAACAACAACAACAACAACAACAACAACAACCAAAACAACAACAACAACAACAACAACAACAACAACAACAACGACGACGACGACGACGACGACGACGACGACGACGACGACGACGACGACGACGACAACAACAACAACAACAACAACAACAACAACAACAACGGGTGTATAATGGTTTATATGTAGAAATGTTTCTTACATCTCTATGCACGAAATTGAATCAAGCAAACAAACACTGTATAACAACATACGAAATATAATTTATTTAAAAAGGTTACTTTACTATTTGGTAAAGTAACAAAATATTGGACAGTGTCCAGAAAGGAAAATCAAAGAAGCGTCAACGTTGTGGCTGCAGCTGGAACGATGGTCATGCAGGAGAGAGATGATGTTTCCTCGATCGCGTCTTGTTTCTCTCTGGTGATCTCGTCCTTAGACTAAACTGTCAAAGTAGTCCGTTTGGGGACAGCTAGAAAATCATGCGCCCTGCAAGCCGATTGGTCAGTGTATGACCAATTTGCTCACAGGGGACAAAAAGAAATAGGTCCTATGTCCGACCGCTACATATACACGTCATGGTCAACCGACACTCCTGCAGTATGTGTATGACATCGTAAGTAAGTTCATAGTAGCTTTGTTCCTTCTCTTCTTCTAGCTAGTAGCTTATATGAGGGGGAATCTCTCAAAGCATGTTGACTGTTTTGTACTTGCCGTCCCCTTTATAACAATATTTATTTATTCATGCATAAATATATATACAATGTGACACAAGGCCGAAAAGAGGGCGTGAGAGTAGGTTGGTCTTTTCTAACTTTAGCTGACTATCTAACTCAGCTAATCGCATCCATTGACCATCATTCACTAAATCATCACAGTCATACCAAACATTCGTAACCCATTCACGCCCCTCTACATCATTCAATAATTACTCTACTTAAAGCCTATCAAGAAACACTTTGCAGTGAGGAGTTGGAGTAATAAAAATTATATACATACAACACCAATGAAAGTATTTACAATGAGAAAAATTGGGGTTAGTCTAAGAAAACCTACTTTGTAAATGTTCAGATAAGTAGATTTGCCAGGCGAAATGTTGATGCAGACCCGAAAGTTTTATTCACCACAACTCTTTCGAAATTACCCGACAATCCCTTTTTATAGTTAACAATGTGGTCCTAGAGAGTGTTAACTTTGAGCGGGAAAAGAATGCGAACGTAGTTGTAGACACATTACGCAACTTGTTAATTTGTGAAGTTGCTGTATCGTGGAGATATCCTGGGGTCTAAGGCTTGGTCCTTAGTCACCAAATGTGGTCTTATCATGGCTGCGCTGTGGGGATGTCCCTGGGTGGAATCTTATCGTCCTAGGCACGGCGACACACACCCCTGGGGCTACGAAAGTCATTTGGGGGATAAGTCAGTATTAATCATTAATTATTAATAATTAATTATTAATTATTAATTATTAATTATTAATCATTAATCATTAATAGTATTTCATTTTCGGTCGCAGATTTTGAAAAATCACAAAACTCGAATCGTCGACGCTGGGCAAAAACACCCTTCTCGTCTGTGTGACGAAATTTTAACTTCCTTCTCGTGACGACACAAGAAGAGAAAAAAAGTGCTCAACAAATAAAAAAAAGAAAGAAACGATCAACAAAAGGAAAGAAAGGATAAGAACAAAAGTCACTTGTGGTAGTTTAATCCCCGCCCAGCCACCGAGAGATCGTTGTCAGCCGTAGGCGATTTGACCATGAAGCTTCAGGGTACCGAATGTCTTGGGGTATTGAAACCAAAATCTGACTGCAAAGGTGAGGAGAAACTTGATTGATGCATGGTGTTATCATGTTTTGGTTGAAAGAAAAAGCAGTGTTATTTTACATTAGACCCAAGTTAGGTCCGAGGACATGTAAAATGAGCGATTATCATTGCCTTGTGCCATACATTTTCTATTCTTTTCTATTTGGAGCCTTTACCTGTACAAAACGTGATAGCTATTTTTAAAGCTGTTATTGTGAAGTGTGTCTTCTTTTTTTTCTTCTTTTCATTCATTTGCTGGAGACGGGGCATTCTTCCAAATGCCATACGATAACCCGCTATTTACAGACTCCAACCGAGAGCTCTTTTCAGGATTCTGGCTGTTCCCTTGAGTGCAGTTGTTTGGATTTCTCTTGCACTTGGTTCACCAGGTATACTTGCTAAATACTTTTTCAAGTTCTTCTTCATGAGTCCAGTGGCTCCTATGATAACTGGAATGATAGAGATCTCTTTGAGGTTCCAGTTTCTTTTCATATCATACATTAGACCCTGATATTTTGTTATTTTTTCCCTTTCAGCTCTATTTAGGCCCCCATCATTAGGGACACTGACCTCAACCAAAGTTGCCACTCTCTCTCTCTCTTGTTCCATATTACAATGTCAGGTTTGACAGCTGCGTTTTCCAGATAGGTAGCTGTGGGGATTTCATGGTCATAATGGATGGTGTATGTCTCATTCCCCACAGTTCTCTCAGGTAGATGTTCCCAGTGCCTGCTGCTACATCTGATATTCAGTTTCTTACAGATGGTCCAGTGGAGGTATCTGCCCACTCCATTATGTCGTGCTGTATAGGAGCCATCTGCCAACATGATTTTGCAACTCGCTGTTTGCGTTCACGTATTAGTTCATAAATAATGGAGTTGAAGATTTTTAATCTTACAGAACTATAGTTGAAAAAGTAAAATAAAAATTATTTTTGAAACGACAGGGGCGCGTACGAAAATTAATGTTTTCGTCTGGTCTAGGAGCATAAATGAACCATAATACTTGACCTTGTCCCCTTTTACAGTTTAATTCAAGCCATACATTATGTCCTAATCGACAGTTTCAAAACTTTAGCCAGCAATCTAAAACCCATTATTAATATATTTAAAAATGTGTCGACATGTGTTTCCTTCGTGACCCCTCGAAATCACACAGATAACTCCTGTTTAGAAATTACTTTCTTACTTAAATTAAAGTTTGAAAGGGAAAGTTACCTGTTCATTTAGGGACCTAAACAAGAGGAAAAGATGAAGTTTTGCATGCATCGCAGAACCGAAAAGCATCAACTAAATAATAATAATAATAATAATAATAATAATAATAATAATAATAATAATAATAATAATAATAATAATAATAATAATAATACTTGGGGAGGCTTATTGCTATCCAAATCCCAGAGAAGACCAATGGTTCTTACCAGCGAGAAATCAATGGTAAACGGCTGTTATTATACTGCAAGTTTATTTACGGTGGCTATCGAAAAGAGGTGAAGAATACTGGAAATCTGGGGAGACTTGTTGTCACTCAGACTCCAGGGAATACCACCGGTTGTCGGTGATGATGACCTGTGCGAGAACTCCTAGTGAGTATATAATAATAAGGTGTGAAAAGATTTAAATCCCCCCTTCAATAATTTATTTGTGAAAATCGGACTTTTATGATGACGGTGATTCAGATAACCTATAATCTTTCTCTATCTCTCCTGAGCACTAGCTCAGTTTAATAATATTTAACCAGTAGTAAAATAAATTCGTATGAATCAGAATGGTACAACTTTGTTGGTCGGTTTGATTCTGTTTTCGGCATTCTTGCAGGAGGGACCATATAATGGTTGTCAAGTGAAAGTGGAATCGACTGGATTCGAACTTGGCACCCTCAGTCTGCGTCGTTATCCCCTTAACCACCGTCACCCCCAGCAGTGACAATGGGGATATAGGCATATCATATAAAATATAGATTTAAATAAGGGATGTTAAGATAGACGTTACATATAAAAGCAGAAAAGAAAACGAAAGCCGACAAAAGAAAGAACGATTAGAAAAACAGTGAAAAAATAAATAAAACGAGTGAAAAAGACTAGGAAAGGGCATCGAGAGAATACGTATATATCATTGCACTGCTGGTTTCATAATATTAGACTAGGCTGGATAAATGTATAAGATTTCCATAAAGAAATGCTTATAGGATTCGTAAAATTATTGGAAAGAATGTAACCTCGTAAACGTACAAATACAGCTAATAAAGACATAAATCTCTTACTATACCAACACGTATACTATTCAACATTTCTTTCCTTAAGGCTATTTTCTATATATTTTAATAACACAAAATACATGTCAAAATATTTCTCAGTTTTGGGATTGATTCATGCTAAAAAAAATACAACTTCCATTTTAATTATTCTAATTAGCCGCAATTTACAATTACCTCATTAAGTGATACATCGCTTACTAGGCTTCTATGTATTACTTTCGTCTTCTCTCATTGTATGTTGTTTGACCCCTCGCCCTTATAATAGATAGTGCCCATCACTCTCGCTTTCATCACTCTCTCCCTTTTCTGTCTGTTAACAGTCGAAGGTAATAAGAAAAGGAAAGGATAAAAAGATTGAAATAGTCCATGATAAACAAAATGAAATATGCTAACAAGTAGTAATACTAGTAATTGTAGAGGAATAGCGAGCAGTCATAGACTAATTATGGAGATTCAAATTCACTTTTTTCTGATTCGAGCAATCTAACCAGAATTCACTGGATGACCCAACGGGTCATATCTTAAAAAAAAAGTATTTTATAAAGTTGTGTTTGTTCCTTTGTTACAGACAACTCATGTGTATAAAACAACTACAAAAAACACCATTTTGTTTATGATGATCATAGTTATAACATTAAGAAAACTATATCGTGAAAGAGAGAGAGAGAGAGAGAGAGAGAGAGAGAGAGAGAGAGACAGACAGACAGACAGACAGACAGACAGACAGACAGACAGACAGACAAATGAACAAACGACAAGTAAAACATTATCTCATGTAGGAAGTAAAAATGTTATATAAAATAAACAATGGTGTCTATCATTTAAGAAAGAATATGAACTTTCCTACTTGATTTCTTCTAAAACATCCGACATTCGGTTCCACCTAGTGTAGCACAGAGGCATTCACTATTTGACATTTGTAATAAAAGGGAAGTAACTCATTTATTTAAGATAGGTTGTTTCCTATTAATACGATTCTCTTTTTAAATTTTAATTTTTCTATGATTGAACATTTGAAAAAAAATATTTGGAACTTCATTCATAAAATTGTTGTAGCGTTGGCGGAGGTTTGCTCTCTCCACGTGATTTTATTGTGCCTCTATTTCTGACATGAGGAAAAATTGCAATTTAAACCATTTGCAATTAAGCTAGTTTCCTTCTTTTTGCCATTATTGTCCAAATGTTTAATTCATTGTAACTTTCGTAATGTCAAACAATGTGAATAAAACATTGAATCATTCTTTGTTTTAATTCTCCAAAGATCCTGGGTATGACCGTAAAGTGCATCTACTTGTGAGTCCCCAATTTGGGAGCTTTGGGGTGTGTGGAGTCAGCTTTTAGTTACCATTGCTCGTAGATCCACTCTGAACCGGAGTAGTAGTGCTTGCGACACACGCATCTATCTGTTTTTCAAAACATTTCTAAAGAATGAAAGTAAAATATTACTAATCTATAAATTATGTAAGTTTGAAGATAATATTTTTTTAAAACACGTCACGGGAACGAAACTAAACTGCATCGGAGATTGACACAACTCTAACCACTCCAAAATCCAACTTTACCAGCCCTTTTTAACTTTTTCATTTCTTTAATTTGATTCTGTCCCTACCTTACTTCTCAACCCTATCAACAAAGCAAACCCTGTCTACCCCAAACCAGTCCTGGGAATGACATTAAACTACACCCTTTTTTTGAGGCCCCAATTTGTAAGCTTTGGGGAGTGTGGAGTCACCCCTCTGATTCGGAATGATAGTTCTTATGAAAGTCCAATTTTCTGAAGAGATTTCAAGAGGGCCGCGATCTGCGAACTCCAGCTGGCTGGGCAGAAAGTACATTGACTAGATCTTCAATATTCGACGGATTATCGAACAGTGTTGGGCTTACAAATGGCCAACGGTCATGTTCTCCGTCGAATTTATTTTAGTGGCCTTTGACTCCGTCGACAGGAACTTCCTGCAGGCGGGTGGTATACCGATGAAGCTGTATACCATCTGTCTACACCGTTGTTTCTAGCATACACTTCTATCATAATTGATACTTCTCGGACTGAGAGATTCAACTGTTTTTTTCTCATGATTTATTTCTGACATAATTAATTGTCATTTTAGACAATTGTTTTGTTCCGGTCTGTCAGTTTTTTCTTCTTCTTTGAAAAACTACAATATTTTTTCTAGGATTGATTTCTGGTATAATTGATATTTCTCAGCCGAGGGATTTATATTTTGACATTGTATTTCTTAAAAACTATTTCCCTCATGATAAATTGTCTTTAATGACAATGATATATTTCTATCGTCATTATTTTCGGGGAGGGAGGGGCAGGTCTCCCTTAGAAAATCGTTAATAGACGAACTGCCGCGACAGTTAACAAAAGATATCGTTGAAACACTCCAAAACTCTTCTTTTTCTTTTTCCTTTATGCCAAAAGGTCCTTGCACTTTTAAATGGGCCAACTTTACCAAGATAGTTCCTTACTGGCAATTCGGTTGATGTAATTCAATAAAATTTGAATTTATTTAATTTGATGTTGAACCCTTTTTGTTCCGTGATTTAGTTTTGAACAAAAGAACCGAACAACTTAAAATCTACCGCGACAACTATTACATATTCTTCAAACAACAAAGAAAAGAAAGGGAGAGAGAAACACAGACATACACACAGACACACACACACACACATATAAAAGTAGTCGCCGAATTCCGCTACTTACAGTTAAAGTTCTTCTCTATTTACTAACTAGTTGACAGTGGCCTGCGGGTAAGATCTTCGACTACGAATCAATGGTGATTTGTGTTCGGGGTTCGCGCCCACCGACCGTTGGGAATTAGTTCCTAGACTGAAGATTGCGTTAGCATGAAACATCGATGTCTCTAGGTATTTAAATATTTAATATTTATTTATAAAAATATTATTGTATATATATATATATATATATATATATATATATATATATAGTAATCCATAAAGTTTGTAACCTGAGAATCTTTACTGTGTTTATATAATAGCGTTCAATAATGAATAGAGCTATTTATATAAAATAAAAGTTTAATTGATGCAAACATATCATAGTTACACACCCACATTTCAATCGTAGCTTTTATAAGCTCGATTTCTTCAGGAAAAAAGCAAGCGTCCGTACTCTATTTTCATATTGAAGAATGGAGCGAAATTATTATCCATAATGGTCACGTGGCTAAATCCAAAATATCACTTCGAAATAAGCTTACCGTTACATTTTATTTATATTCAAATTTTTACACAAGTTCCAACTGTCGCCGTCGCTAGATTTAAAGTTTGGACCAGTTACCAACCAGCCGACAAGATGACATACTGTAAGGGGGAGGTGTATCTCTGTCTATGACATGTTGTGAGGGGAAGGCATGCATTTGTATTCAGTAAAATATATATCATAAAACAAGATGGCTGCTCTTTTTGGGTTGCGTTTTCTAAGTCTCTCTTTGAATGGGTTGTTTGTTTTTTGGATTTTTGTTTACTGCATCGCTATGTACTTTTTTCTGAAGGAAGCCATTTGGTTTCAGATAAGTCCATGGAGGAAAGCTCCAGGATTAACAAACAAATACAGTTGTTCTTTACTGAACGAAACGGTTCCGTAATTATACCAAAGTTTTTTGCGTAAAAAATAAAGATGTGTTAGGTTAATAAAATCTTGGTCATTGGAATGTAATATAATATTGTTTATATATATATATATATATATATATATATATATATATATATATATATATATATATGAGAAAAGAAGAATGATATGAATCCGACGTAATGGGAAATGAAAAAGGAAAAAAACCAAGAGATATTTTTTATTTATTCATCAACGTTTCATCTTTATTGTAAAACTTATTCAGGATGATAATTTGAAGAAAAATGTCATGCAAGTACATCGAAATTTTGGGTAGACATGATGGAGAGATAAAGGAAAGTAGTAGCCGTGGCTACTGTGAGTGCTGGAGGAGAGTCTAGCCAATAATAATAACAACCTAATCATATCACCATCAGATAAGGGAGGAGGCATAGTAATTATGGACAAAAACTCGTATCTTAAAAAATATCTACTCTATTATCCGACGAAAACCCATACACTAAAACCGACCAAAAAAACTATAGACAAAAACATAGAACATTTCAACAAATCTTTCCAACACCTAATTAAGAACAATAAAAAATGGATATCATATATTGAATATCACCCCATTATTCCTACACTATACGGGCTCCCCAAAACCCACAAACCGGACATCCCCATGCGCCCAATAGTATCAAGCATAGGCAGTACACACAAAATCGCACGTGCCATAGCCAACATTCTCACCCCACTAATGGGCACCATCAGCCCCTCCCACATCAAAAACTCAGGCGACCTTCTTAACTAAATAAAAACATTAACGTAGAAAACACCAATGCTCCAGTTAAAAAATGCCTAAACTTACCCCATACACATCTAAAGAAAATCAAAACCGACTTACCATTTTCCCCCAACATTTTAATAGAAATAATTAGACTAATCACTGACGTAACATATTTCCATTTCAACGACGAATTCTACAGACAAAAATTTGGACTCCCTATGGGCAACCCTCTAAGCAGTGTATTGGCCTGCCTTTCCTTAAAATTCTTAGAATCCGGGCCTTTCAAATTTAGACTACTCCCTAATATCGAATACTTTAGATACATTGATGATATTCTTATTTTCCTTCCGGAAGACATACAACTTAATAACATCAAAAACAAACTAAACACAGTATACCCCTCCATAGAATTTACACATGAAACTGAGACAAACAGCTCGATACCTTTTTTAGACACACTTATAATAAAGTCCAACAACAAACTAGTGTTCAAAGTATACCGTAAAACATTCACAAAAACGACTATATACATTTCTACTCTCACCATAACAACAAGATAAAAACAGGTATGATAATAGGCTTTTCCCACGCGCTTTTAGAATCTGCAGTCCTCAATATATAGATGAAGAAATCAAACACATCATTAATTCCTTAAAAACATTGCAATACCCCACACATTTCATACTAAATGCTAAGAAGAAAGCCTGTCAAATATTATAAAAAACAATACACAAAAATATCAAATACCAAACACCTCTCTCATAGACAGACCTCTTCTCTTACCGACGCATTCCAATAACACAACCATCTACAACACACTTAACAAACTAGGTATTCCAACAGTACAAATCACATCACAAACCATAAAACAAACATTAAACACAGCAAGACATTTAAAAAAAAACACATCCCATGCCGGCTTATATACCGTCCCATGTAACAACTGCCATCAAATTTATGTGGGGAAAACGCAACGTGAATTGAAAAAAAAGATTGAGCGAACACAAAAGGGACATAAAAAACAATAACTCTCTCAGTGCACGTATTAGAACACGATCATGCTTTCAAGTTCGAACAGGCCAAAATCATCATTCACATTCATAACAAAGACTACTTGAAACAGCACTCATCACAGCCTCTAACACTATCAGACAACGAAATGTTTTCTATAATATCTCCCCCTTAATAAACAAAATAATTCTGACCGAACAAAAACTAAACCTAGATCATGGCTAACCCTTCCTCTGATCGTTCTCACTTGAACTTATATACAATTCCCCGCATACACACTTACGTGCTGACTCCTTTCTCACATATATATTCATTCACATACTCATGAATCACCCACTACGAATCAAAGCTAACCACAAATAACAGCTTTACAAATGAACACAATTTACACATCATTACAAATATTTAGATATTTAAACCCCTTTTTCTTTCAATTTACTCTCAAACCATCAACACATCCTGAACGAAACCACATTTTACTTATCACTCCCCCAAAATTAAAATCATTTTTCTTTCTTCTCATGCCCACCCCACACCCTGGTCACCAGCACACTTCTACATATTCTTTCAAACACATTTATGCTCACACATTCCTGACATAGCCACCTGGTCAATACTCCTCCCTCCCTTCGGCGTAAAAAATGTCACACTTGACCACAACAAAAAATCTCACCCCCTTTCACCTCTCCCACCCTTTTGACTATTTCCTTCACACTCTTACCCCCTTATTTTCAAGTAATCTTCATTTCTTCAAATCTTTTTCTAAAACTATGATACCACCTACTAGCTAAACGCACAGAGTTTTCCCCTTCCCTCCTCTTTCCCCAGCATCTCAAAATCCATGCCACACCTCACTACGACAAAAATCTCAGCCCCACTTTCATCTGTCCCACCCTAATGCAAGTTTAATTACATTCTCACCCCTCCCCATTTCACTGCTGCCTTAATGGTACCCACTCAAAGCTTTCCATATTCATTTCATTCTTCGCCACCACTGACTTCTCACAGCCTGGACTCTCCTCCAGCGCTCACAGTAGCCACCGTTACTACTTTCCTTTATCTCTCCATCATGTCTACCCAAAATTTCGATGAACTTGCATGACATTTTTCTTCAAATTATCATCCTGAGGAAGTTTTACAATAAAGACGAAACGTTGATGAATAAATAAAAAATATCTCTTAGTTTTTTCCTGTTTCATTCCCCCCATATATATATATATATATATATATATATATATATATATATATATATATATATATATATATATATAAAATGAAGTAATAAAATAAAGTGTCAATCAAATTTTATTAGAATTCAAAGTTCAAGCAAAGTATCTTAAAGTCCTTAGCTCATGAGTTTTCAAAGATAATTCTTCTCTTCAGAGGACCATTACCGCAGTTATACAACTACAGGTAATAAAATTAAACTTTGAAAATATATAAAAATATATACAAAAATACATAAAAAAATATAACATCAAATATATCAACCCATATATATATAATAATGGTAATAATCCAGGTAAAAACATCCACAGGGTTGTAATCCAAAGAATTTCAACCGGATTTATAAAAACTGCTCAATATAAAATAGAGCTTTATATATGATAATTTTTATTTACACAGACATGTACAAAATCTGCGACACTGGCATGTCGATGTTATCGATCAACAGTTATTATAAACTGAGATCTCATCAGGAAGAGTTAGAATCCGATCTAAACCTCAGATCATATTTCTCTCCAAATATGATCTGAGGTTAAGATCGGATTCTAACTCTGCCTGATGAGATCTCAGTTTATAATAACTGTTGATCGATAACATCGACATGCCAATGTCGCAGATTTTGTATATGTCAGTGTAAATAAAAATTACCATATATATATATATATATATATATATATATATATATATATATATATATATATATATATATATATATATATATATATATATAGGCACAACTATTTCTGCCGCTGCAGCTAAAAGCTACACACGTCACGACTACGGCTGTTACGGAGAAAATAAAGAGAGAGAGAGATCAACTCTACACACAGTCTCTACTACTACTGTTGAAAATTATACGGCCTCAGTTGTGTTGCTATTATTTCTTGTTTTGTGATCGTATACTTCACATCATCCAGACGATGCCTTGTTATGGGATCACGTCAAATAGTGCAAGAAAACCCCACAAACGAGCAAATGCAGCAAAATAGAGCAAAAAGGGTTGGATTGGAAAACTGATCTTGCATATAAAATGAGGTTCGATTGGACAAGCACCCAGGAAATCAGCACTTAATACGCACGTAAGCTTATACTCTGGAAGTAGCGCGCGAAAAAGAAGACGACAAAGAAGTACTTGTAGGCGTAATACCGAGCATTAGTTAAAGTAAGAGGACGGACACCAATAAGTAGTCCCGGTTCTGGGGCACAAATTTGAATCTTGTACGAATCTCATTTTTTCATTTTTTGTTTTTCTTTGTTTATTCCCATCCCCGTGGATTAAATAAATTGTTTATTTAATGATATTACCCGTTCAAACATTAACATAAAAAAGCAGCGTAATACATAATATACTGTCGGAAATAAATTCGTGATAGATGGAGACTTTAATCTGTTATCTGAGAACACGGTTTTAATAAACAAAATGTAATACACACACATACATACATACATATATATATATATATATATATATATATATATATATATATATATATATATATATATATATATATATATCGTTCCAAAAGGAACCCCTCCAGTAACGAAATATTTTTTAAAGCACTTACCGATATCAAACAGACATTAATTAACAATAACTTCCCGAATTATATAGTAGATCAACAAATAAAAAAACTCACTAACCGCCATAAATAAAAACACACTAACCGCCATAAATAAAAACACTAACAACAACATTACTAATAATAATATAAACTTGTTCTATTGCAACCAGATGCACTCCAACCATAAAGTAGATGAAAAAATCATTAAAAATATACATAAATATATATCCCCTGTAGATGACAACTTTAAAATTAGATTATTTATTTATTATAAAAGGTATAAAACTAGCAATTTACTAATAAAAAATAATCCTACTGACAATGGCTTACTAAAAACTAGTAATGCCATATACGTGTTTAAATGTTCTATTGGAGAATGTGTCTCCGCCAACAACACGTATATTGGCATGACTAGAACCAGTATTTCACGTCGATTAACTTGCCACCTGGCCTCCCCTCAAAGCTCCATTTACAAACACCTTACAGCACATAACATCTCCAAAGATAATTTTAGAAATATCTTAACCGGTAGTACATCCATCTTGGCTGTGTCATTTTGCGGTATTCGCCTCCCCATAATGGAAGCATTGATCATTCAATTAAAAAGGCCCACATCAACAATGCCCGTTGTGAGGGGTGCGAAGGCGTGTTGAAATGCTGTTGAATGTTTTTAATGTTTTTAATCACATGGAAACGTCTTCTTAAATAAATTCACCGATTTTATTTTGCATTGATCAATCATCCGCCTGAAGACGACCAATGATGGTCGAAAACGTTTGCGTCAAATATGGAGATTTCCTACACTCCTTGGTTAATAGTACAATATATATATATATATATATATATATATATATATATATATATATATATATATATATATATATATATATATATATATATATATATCTGCCCCAGGACAGGTAAAATTAATTCCCCAAAATAAAAGTTTTGCACCATTTTTATGTCCATGCACGATAATTTAAATCAAGATATATGGATACTGCACTTTATGTCAAGAATCCTTATTTCAATTTTTATCAAAATCCATAAAATTATTTTGATTCCAGAAAATAGTTAAAATTTAGAGGGGCCTTAAGAATAAATTGAAATTCAGAGAATCTTAATTCATATCTAATGTTTACAAATGCAATTAAATGCAAATTGAAATATTTGAATTTTCAAATGAGAGGTTGTGTCCATTTAAAATATTTCAAAGTAAATGAAATTTGGGGAATATTTATTAATTGATGCCTAATACCTATTATTAAAATTTCACAAAAATCGGAGGTGTCTAAATTTTCACGAAGGCCGTCCACTCCCATTTTACCTCCTTTGAATAAAACTAAATTAAACAAAGTATATCCCATATTACTAAGCTAGCAGCTGTGTTCCAACAGTCATAATGATTGGTTGTTGAGTTTAGGAGTGAATCCCGTACATAAAAATATATGAACATACACACATACCTTACTTTGTATAGATATAGATAGAATAAGAAGATAATCTTTTTGTAATTGTTTATGTAAGACATTTCTGTCAAGATAAATTAGGCCGGCTGGAATTGTTTTTGCTTTGCGAACGATTCTACTGATTAAGGAATTAAAAACTTCACATTCGACAATAGCAACGTCTGACATATAATCGCTTGTTGGGCCGGAACGTTAGTATCAACCATTGTTTTATATATTTCTAAAAGTCACGTTCAAACACGTACCTTCTCATCTCACCTCATGGAAGAGCAATCGTACGGTGTTCTCTTGTCTGTTTTAAGGCAAACAAATCTTTTTCGGGTTATCTCATGTCGGAACATAATATCTATTGTGAGCGAATAATTGTATAAGATTAATTGAAGGCAAGCTACAGGGTGACCAAAAATTCGACCCGTGAATAGACAATTAATACCACGGTCCACGCGCGATGTTTTCTCTGAGCTCACACACATGTTAAAAATATCGGGAACAGAATTTGTTTTACAGTTATTGCATTTCAAACAGGCAGCTGTCACGTTGCTGAGTACAAAAGAAAGATGGAACGAGCATACAACATATACTGTCATAAACATCTATCTATCTATCTATCTATCTATCTATCTATCTATCTATCTATCTATCTATCTATCTATCTATCTATCTATCCCCCCTCTCTCTCTCTCTCTCTCTCTCTCTCTCTCTCTCTCTCTCTCTCTCTCTCTCTCTCTCTATATATATATATATATATATATATATATATATAAATATATATATATATATATATATATATATATATATATACACGTGCTGGTCAAAAAAATAGAACATATGTATAAAACTGTAAAAATCATTCCGTTTGAGATAATTTTCGGCTTTTAAATTGTGTAGGCGAAATATTCTATATGTAAATAACAATTACAACTATTGTTAATCATTTGTAATATTTGCATATGTCAGACTTGATTGTCACAGAGTAGTTTATTGTCACATTGGGAAATTCAGCGTTTCAATTTAATAGAACATTATTCGTTGAGTAATCTTAAACTCAAAAAAATTATGTGTTTAAAAAGATTTTGCAAGTAATTTAATCATAATCTCTCATTATGGGTCGCTCTAAAGACATATCTTTGTTTGAGAAGCAGCGAATGTTCGATTTGCGGGAAGTAGGAAAGACGTACATGGAAATCGCAACCAAGGTCGGATGTTCAAAATCGGTAGTGACCAAAGTGCTCCAGAAAGATGTTAAGGGTGTTTCCAACAGCAATTGCAAGAAATGCGGACGAAAGAAAAGCACCACTGAAAGACAAGACCGGGCACTGGAACAGGTGGCAAAGAAAAGTCGATTACAGTCAACAAGCCACATTACTAAAAGTGGAAACAGGCTTCTGGTGCCGACGTTTCACGAAGCACTACCTACCGAAGCTCCAGCAACTGGGATACCAAAATCGTATAGCTGCCACCAAACCGCTCCTTAACAAAAATCAGATGTTGAAGAGGCTACGATGGGCAACTGCTCATCAAACCTGGACTACAGACGAATGGCGGCGTGTGATCTTTTCAGATGAGTCTCGATTTTGTATTTCCTTCGGCGACCAAGGGCCACGTGTTTGGCGAAGATCCACGGAACGGTATAACCAAGAATGCGTCAAGAAGTCTGTAAAGTTCCCGCAGTCTTGCATGGTTTAGGGCTGTATGAGTGCTAAGGGTGTTGGTAATTTCTGCTTCATCAAAGGAAATGTAAACGCAACAGTGTACCAAGATATCATGGAAGCTAATTTAAGTGCTGGATAATCAGTTTGACAGTGACGCCACATACATCATTTTTCAACATGACTTGGCACCGACACACTCTGCCAAGTCCACAACTTCCTGGCTCCGAGAACAATCGATCCCTGTTCTTGAATGGCCGGCGAACTCGCGAGATTTTAACGTTATTGAAGCCTTGTGGGATCAGATGAAGAGGAAGCTTCGCAAAGAAAAACCTACTACCTTTGGAAATCTCACAGATTGCCCTCAAATAGAATGAGAGATTATGATTAAATTACTTGCAAAATCTTTTTAAACACATACATTTTTTGAGTTTGAGATTACTCAACGAATAATGTTCTATTAAATTGAAACGTTGAATTTCCTAATGTGACAATAAACTACTCTGTGACAATCAAGTCTGATATATGCAAATATGACAAATGATTAAAAATAGTTGTAATTGTTATTTACATATAGAATATTTCGCCTACACAATTTAAAAGCCGAAAATTATCTCAAACGGAATGATTTTTACAGTTTTATACATATGTTCTATTTTTTTCACCAGCACGAGTATATATATATATTTTAAAATTAATTTTTGAATATATAGATTTCTTTAATTAATTTATAAATTAATTTTTGCCTGCACAAAAGTAAGACATGGACACGTGTTTCTGGCTATAAGCCGTCATCAGCATGACTCATCCGGGCAAAGTTGAACACTCGATATAAATATTTGTTACCCCTAGACCAGAACAACTGACACATTTTGTGCTCGTATTTTTATCGCTTATAATGTTACACTGAGTTTTCGTTATTGTTTTTTGGCGATAGACGGCCGGTGTTTACCGGTGCGTTTTTATTATTTTGTCGCTATCCTGATCGGTTTATTTATTTAAGAATATGCAGACAACTGCATTCTTTAATTCGCCCTTAATCGGATGAGTCATCAATTTTTATATATATATAGATTTTCTAATTAATTAATTTATAAACTAATGTTTGTATATATGAAACTTATGAAATTATTTTTTGCGTTCACAAAAGGAAGACATGGACACGTGTTTCAGGCTATAAGCCGCCATCAGCATGATTCACCCGAGCATGGATTGAACCTCCGATGTAAATATTCGTAGTCTAGCGAGTTACCCCTAAACCAGAACGACCTGCTACATTGTGTGCTCGACTTTTTACGCTGAGTTTTTGTTATTTTACTTTTAGCAATAGATTGCCAGTGTTTGTTTATATATATATATATATATATATATATATATATATATATATATATATATATATATATATATATATATATATATATATATATATATATATCTGTGCGTGTGTATGTTCTCTATAGAAAGAAAACTAACAGCGTAATCATATTAAAATTTATCCGGGGAAGACTATGGAAGTAATCCCGGATCTCTATGTGAACCCCTAGGGGAATTATGATGGCATAATCACCCTTAAACTTTCACATATATATTATTTTGATAACATTTCATTCCTATGTATAAAGCGTTCTGGGGAAGACGATGGAAGTGGTGCCGAATCTCTAAGGAGAGTAGAAAGTGGACTTTCGGCTTAATTTCGACAGTCTCGTAACTATCGCTTCCCTTGTTTTGTCCTTTAGTTTTCACATTCCATGAACGATGTTTCTGACAAAGGGAGAAGAAATGCTGTATCTTGGGTCGGAATCTATACATCTAACACTTATCGTTGGCTAGTTTTTAACCTCGAAGTAGTAGTATTCTAACTCCTTACATCAAGTGGCTTCTCTGGAGTAATTTCTATAAAAAAAAGTGTCCTCTTAAGGGAGTGATGAGGGCTGAACCTTTTTTTTAAACTTAAAATATATTATATTTTGATGAAATTAATACCACATCTATAAAATTTACCGGGGAAGACAATGGAAGTCGTCCATAATCTCTGCGTTATTATCAATGTGCTGAATCTGTACGTGACCCCGAAGTGAAATGTGGGGCAGACCCCTCTGAAAACTTCAAAGAGTTTACTAAAATGTCAACTTCTTCCGACTATATTAGGAGGCGAAACGAACGAGGGGAGGCAGCTAAAAAAAAGAAGAAACTAATATTGTGTTATGAGCATAGTGAAAACGGGCATAGTAGTGTTCTTCATTCAATCCCGAGTAACGTCGGGTGTTTCTTAATACTACAAGCATTTATTTGTAAACCTCGTACTTTTAAAAAATCAAAGATGTATATATAACTGCAGTAGTGTCGGCAGATTCCTTAGACACAGCGCTTTTAAACGATGACGTCTGGCGAGCCTTAGACATCGCCGGCTTCCCGACTATTCTTGACCCAAGAAACCTTGACAGAGGGGATGGCAAACGACCCGATGGCCTGACGGCGTTTCCCCTTTTTAAATGGCAAATCGCTAATATGGGATACAAATTGTGTCGACACTTTTGCGCCCTCGTCAATAACGGAATCGGCGACAAAACCTGGACATGTAGCAGCGTCAGCGAAGGACCAGTGATAAAAATACGCCTGTCTTTTCGCAAATTTGTATTTTAATCGATCGCCGTGGAGACGAGCTGAACGAACGGTCCCGCCATGCGAGACTTCTTCAACCGCCTTCAATATATATATATATATATATATATATATATATATATATATATATATATATATATATATATATATATATATATATATAGTTCGAAAGCAAAACGCGATAAACGCCATTTTGAAAATCACGAAACTATCCCTACAAAAATGTTGCATTTCAACACTCGACGACACCCCAAAACTATGTGTTACATAATATGATACCAAATAATTTCTTTTTGATTTCAATTAAAATCAGCTTTCATTCAAAGTCTAGATTTCATATATTCGTGTTTTTATTCGGTCTCAATTTAAACAAATGGGATTTATCGCGTTTTGCGGTCGAACTCTTCATATAGTAACCCCGTCATGTAAAAGTTAGTGAGTAAAACCTGCTCATTTTAGCTACCAAACGAAACCATTTCAAGTAGTGAAGGGAAGCGAGAAAGGAAAAAGCCAGTCAGACAACCACCCCAGACTTTCTCCGCCACCTGAAATTAATTCGGAAAGAAACCATCCATTTTATTATAAAAAGTCAACTGTGGACATTTATTTTTGTAAGTCATCAGAAATAATAATTATAATTTATATATGAAAAATAAAATTACTGATGACATTCTATGATTTTATACGAATATTTTAGTAATATATCTAGATAAATAGCGAGTGTGAACACTGGTTAAGCATAATTATTTTCCGCCATTTTTGACGGGAGTGTACACTAGTTTTATGATGAAGAAGAAGAAAGAAGAAGATGGTAAACGTTTATCAAAAAACAAACAAAAACACCTCTCAATTTCGAACTGCAGTACACAGCGATTGAACACCTTAAACACTTAAATGAATGATCATTATAGTTCCTATAATTACTTTCCTCCCCACGAGGGCAGAGTTTGATAAAAGGTCTGTTTTTAATGTGGAGAAAATTTAGCTCACCAAAAAGGCTAACTTTGGGCAGGGACAAAAGTAAAACATGCCTTAGTCTAGAAGGAACTCTTCTTCAAGCGCCGAGGACAGAGAGAAGATGAGGCGCAGCAAAAGAACAGATATCACACCTTGCCCTTTGTTTGGGGGGGACGTATGCATTCTTTTAAGCCTGTTTCACACCAAGTGGGATACATGTGTACTGCTCGGCTTGAAAGCGTTAAGAAACATTGAATTAAAGAACACAAGAACGGACATTCTTAAGAAGCGTCCATTCAAACTGCGCGTTTAGCGATTTCAATAATGTCACAGACCGACGGAGACAAAGGCGCTTAAAGATGCCAGTAAGTGTTTAAAATCAATTCAATCTGAGCATTTAATGATGCAAATAATATTGCAAACAAAGAAACCCACAAAGTGAAAAATGAGACTCGTTCAGTATTCGAACTTATGCATCGGAAGAGAAACCACCTAACGAATAATACCGGTACCTGGTACCTAGTGAGACATTAACTCTGAGTGGGTTGAGCCGGCTTCCTCCAAAGGAGGAAGTTTCTAGGGAATATTAAATTCTAGAGAATATTAAATTCACAAGCGGCCACCAGTCGCATGTATATCTCGGGCAAGGGAGATAACAACGTTATTATTATTATTTTTTTTTTTTCGCAGAGAGATGTCGCCCCCCTCCCACATCCAGCGCCTGGTATTCCCAAATGGTCACCCATCTGTTAATGACCAGGCTAAACGTGGCTTAACTTCGGTGATTTAACGAAAACTGGTGTGTCAACATAGTTATAACACACAATACATAAAATAAATTCCAATGTTAACTATATAGCACGTTCACCGTATTTGCTTTCTTCATGCATTTCCAAGGAGATTATGGTTACAGCACTAGTAAAAAATGTAACCAAAAATGTTTGGAGGATGTGTTATTTGTATGATTTCAACTTTCTCTAACCGTCCGGCTACTTAGGCGAGCATCTAAGACGACACTCGCGTTAGGTGATCACATTTCCGAGACAGAGGTTCGAATCCTGTAGGAATCTCATGAAAAAAATAATCATCGTTTATTTAATGACATTACACACACAAACATTAACATCAAAAGAAGCGGAATACATAACATATTGTCGGAAATAAATTGCAATGGTATGTACACACACGCACGCACACACATCTGCACCCACACGTACACACACACACACACACACACACACACACATATATATATATATATATATATATATATATATATATCGAAAATAAAAAAAAGGAAAAGCAAACATATTATTTATGTATTTATCAACGTTTCATCTTTATTTCAAGAATTCCTGATTGGTCTGAAGAAATAACACACAAGTACAAATATTTGAAAAAGTTTGGAGCAAACTTTCTCAAATATTTGTACTTGTGCGCTATTTCTTCAAATAAATAATCCCGAGGAAGTCTTGAAATAAAGACAAAACATTGATGAATACATAAATAATATTTTGGTTTTCCTTGATTCATTTTCCATTAGGGTGGTGCTTTTCCATTTTTGTATCACACACACACACACACACACGCATATATATATATATATATATATATATATATATATATATATATATATATATATATATATATATATATATATATATATATATATATATATATATATATATATATATATATATATATATATTCGTATTTGTATATCTTCCCTCTCGGCATAGATTTAAATTTATTAGATCCTATCACTATACACATCCCCCAAAATTACAGATCTCGTTTTTTGCCACTTTTTACTTTTTGGCTCTTGATAAAGCCCACGCAATAGCTGGGCGAAACGTTGAGTTTTATGTTTTCCGCTTTTCACTTTTAATTTATACCGTTGAATTTATTTTATCCTTTTATTTGTCATATATATTAGTGCATCTGTGAGGTAAATATATATTTTTATCTTTAAGAAATATTACGTAAAAAATAGTATTACATTATATTGTTACACATTCTATAATTAATAATTACCGTGCTCATGCAAAAATACCTTCTTTTTAATACATTCCAATTTGCATTAAAAAACATTTACGTAAACTTTTAATACATCCTTAAATGTTAAGAAATGAAATAATCAATTCAGTTATCATGTATTAGTTTACTATTAAAACGATTACTTTCCAAACACAAAATTAAAAAAGAAACGACAAAAAACAGAATTTTAAATAAAAAAATTAGGAAAAAAGACAAAAAAAAGAAAGTATCTCTTTCATTTTTTTGGTTTCACGCGCGAAAAATGGAATGTTACTGTTAGCGTTGAAAAAAGTGACACACACCGTCCCCCTCTTTCTATTTCACACGGTGTAATGAAATTATAATTTTAGATTCTTACCGCGTCTCTTCTTTTGTGGTTCGAGCAGTCAGTGTTGCAACCACCGTTGAAAGTGGATGGGCGAAAAGTCCGTGGTGTAAATTGCAGATTGTATTGGCTCTGAAACTTGGCGCTTCCTCTGTGAGACAAGCGCGAAGAGAACAGATCTTTGGTGTCATCGTAGACGAGTCTCAGTTGATGAGCAGCCCAATTTCCAGCGGGGATCTCGACTTGTGACATCGTTCTTTCGGCACGACCCATAACGACAAAGCGACCGAAATTACTCACTTGTTCGTTAAAGCGTCTTTGGCCGTTCTGCCAAGACCTGTTCGACTTTGTCACCGCCTTTCAGCTTCGTCTCTGTGGGAGGCTTTTTTTACCCTCCACGCGGTCTGTTGTCTTGGTGATATCCACCCACTGGACAGCTGAATGGTTTACGGTCTGTCGATGCATTAAAGATGTCTTTCTCGTTTTACACTCAATTCAGAAGAACAAGAGAGTTTCACCTGTTCGCAACCTTTGACGTAAAACATGACGAAATAACGAGCCAAAAAAGTTTGCTAAGTGGAATTGAATATCCTTATAGTTTTGAAATGTAAGCAGGTTCAACTACAGCCACTTGAATACTTCACTTGTTATAGCGGCTAACATTAACAAAATAGAATAATCTATTATATAAAACAACGTCGTAATTATGTGTGTGTGTTTACAGCTAAAAGTCAGAAACTGCACAAGATACACTTATAAACCTAACACCATCGAATTCAGTGCGACCAGAACCTGATTATGGTAATACTGTAATATTCCCTCCTGAGGGATCACCGTGGATCAAATTGATGCATGCGAGTAAAAATTACATTTTTCATTCTTACTTGTAGTTGTTTAATAAACAAAACTGAAATTAGGTAAATATTCAGTCAGTTTTCTTTTTCTCTCTTTTTATTATATTAAACCAGTTGTCAGAGAGAGAGAGAGAGAGAGAGAGAGAGAGAGAGAGAGAGAGAGAGAGAGAGAGAGAGAGAGAGAGAGAGAGAGAGAAATCAGAAAGAAATATAGAGTGAAAGGGACGGTCGGATGGAGAGGTAGAACGAGAGATAAGTTTTAAAAAGATATTACATACACTTTTTAAAACTATTCAGTTGTGTTATCCATGCCCCGAGCAACGCCGGATAGAACTTCTAGTATACAACGATAACGTAACGTTACACTTTCATCATAATTAAATTGAAATTAACAATACATTCTTTAAATACGTGTGTAAAATAAAACGGTGGATATCATTATTGATGTTACCTGACCTCATTACGATTTTCAGATGTTGCAACATCATATTCGTTCTACCAGTGACCCCGACATGTTTTCAGGTTGCTTTCCAGTATACTTTGCTGTACCCCATAAGTAAACTCCTATGAATCAACATGGTGCGACTTTTTTTATCGGCTTGATTTTGTTGTTGATATTGGTTTCTCAGTTTCTTTCAGGTACTTACAAGAGAAACCACGTGACTATTTATAAGTGAAAATCATGCTATGGAACTGACTGGATTCGAACTTGGCACACCCAAAGTCCTCAGTCTGTAGTGGAAAATGAATTTATGAAAAGTAATGACAAAGTCTATCCATACATAATATATAATATACCAACTTTATTTACGTCTTGTTGAACAAAGAAAAGTAATGAGTTGAGAAATCAGAAGAGTTAAGATATGTTCTTAGGCCTAGACGAAGAAAGCGCTATTATGTTAAGAGTTCAAAGGTCTAGACGACGAGAGTGTTGTTATGTTAAAAGCAAGTCAATGACTGACTTATGATTTTTTTGCGAAGATGCCGGTAGCCAGAGGCTATTGCAGAGTTCGTTTGCGAACCAAGAAGATGTATAGTAGTTTCTTAACTGACAACGGTTTGTTTGGCAAGTTGAATCTCTCACTTGCTTTAACTGAGGATAGCACGCGGGCTCTCCCTTTTATAGATAACACGAACAGGTGTCTGGTTCCAGGGGTGATTGTTTCCGATTGGCAACTAATTGAAATTGAGTATTTCAATGCAATCAGCACCAAGCATTTCAATCAAGTAAGCATCGAATGTTTCAAAGATCGTTTCCCTGGCGCTGTTGTTGTTGTCGTTATCATTGGAACATGCGTTCAACAATTACATCCCTTTCAGATCGATTTTCGCATAAGCCCCATACTCCCCTTACATACACTTTGTATCAACAAACTCTTACTGCACCTGTCAAATTATATACACCTCCAAAAGATACATGTCACCACCACACATAACGATCGGCGAGTAAAAAAAACTGTTTAAGTCTCTCTCTATAGAATTAGGTGTTTGATTTCGTGTACTCTTCTCTATCTTTGCATGAAAGGCACCAACATTGAGTAACTCCTGCTGCTACAAAAAAAATATTCAGTGAAAAGCAAAAACATTTTTCACCAAAGAACAAAACGAAATTCTGTAAACTGAATTCACATTTTTTTGTTGTCTTTCCCTTTTGTTCTTTCCAACTTTTACATGTTGCAAAAGATTACTTTTTTCCGCTGTCGGATTTCCGCCTAGGCAGGGGGTGATGTAGTAGTCATAAAATTTGCAATTTTTTTCCTTTGGCGGAGACCAGCCCTAGTGAGGTTGTTTGGTCACACGATACACAATCAAACTCTAGGACGTAACAATTTCGACCAGACATTTTAAGGAAGCCAAAGAACTTCCAGGCATACATTATCTTCTGCCACCAGTCGACTAGACACTCTCAACACGGCTATCTCCACTTAAACATATACTACTCTAAGAAAAAACTTTCAGCAGCCGACAGTTATTATTATTACTAGTTAATTATTTTTTATTCACTGTCGTAATTTCTGACAAACTACACTGTATGCCATATAAATAAATTTATTTAATTTGTTGTTTATAGAAGGGTCTTGTTTTCCGTTCTTGAGTAATCCTCTTTTTATAGATTATTATAGGAGATAGTCTTTTAATTTATGTGAATATTAACTCGTATAATTTATGTGAAGATTAGCTCCTATAATTTATGTGAAGATTAGTTCCTAAAAATTTATGTGAATATTAGCTCCTATAATTATTGTGAAGATTAGTTCCTATAATTTATGTGAAGATTAGCTCCTATAATTTATGTGAAGATTAGCTCCTAATTTATGTGAAGATTAGGTCCTATAATTTATGTGAAAATTAGTTCCTATAATTTATGTGAATATTAGCTCCTATAATTATTGTGAAGATTAGTTCCTATAATTTATGTGAAGATTAGCTCCTATAATTTATGTGAAGATTAGCTCGTATAATTTATGTGAAGATTAGCTCGTATAATTTATGTGAAGATTAGTTCCTATAATTTATGTGAAGATTAGCTCCTATAATTTATGTGAAGATTAGCTCCTATAATTTATGTGAAGATTAATTCTTATAATTTATGTGAAAATTAGCTCCTATAATTTATGTGAAGATTAGCTCCTATAATTTATGTGAAGATTAGCTCCTAATTTATATGAAGAGTAGTTCCTATAATTTATGTGAAGATTAGCTCCTATAATTTATGTGAAGATTAGCTCCTTTAATTTATGTGAATTTTAACTCCTATAATTTATATGAAGATCAACTTCTATAATTTAGTCAAAGATTAGCTCCTATAATTTATGTGAAGATTATCTCCTATAATTTAATTGAAGATTAACTCCTATAATTTATGTGAAGATTAACTCCTATAATTTATGTTAAAGTTAGCTCCTATAATTTATGTGAAGATTAGTTCCTATAATTGATCTGAAGATTAGTTCCTATGATTTATGTGAAGATTAACTCCTATAAGTCTGCGTCGTTATCCACTTCATCACCGCCACCTTCCTGCTACACGATATACGTTGGAAACCATTGTTACATTATTGCAGGGGTGAGTTTTTACTTTAATAATGACGTGTAGATCGATATTAGTCAATCAGAAACGTTTCTGCACAAATGTGTTTAACAAAGATACGTCTATTCAATCGGTGCGTATAGCGATGAAAATGCTATTTCGGACTGAAATGTAACAGACTGACCGATAGACGGACAGAGCTGCATCTAAAATGCTATTTTAAATCTATGTGTACTAACTAACCGAAACGATATTATGTTTCGCAATTTTTTAGATGAGGATTGATAATTTGGATTATTTGGATTATTGGAATGTTATTTTCAGATATCAATATTGATAATTTGGATTATTTGGATTATTGGAATGTTGTTTTCATATATCAATCTTGATAATTTGGATTATTTGGATTATTGGAATGTTGTTTTCAAATATCAATATTGATAATTTAGATTATTTGGATTATTGGAATGTTGTTTTCAAATATCAGTATTGATAATTTGAATTATTTGGATTATTGGAATGTTGTTTTCAAATATCAATATTGATAATTTGGATTATTTACATTATTGGAATGTTGTTTTCAAATATCAATATTGATTATTTGGATTATTTGGATTATTGAAATGTTGTTTTCAAATATCAATATTGATAATTTGGATTATTTGGATTATTGGAATGTTGTTTTCAAATATCAATATTGATAATTTGGATTATTTGGATTATTGGAATGTTGTTTTCAGATATCAATATTGATAATTTGGATTATTTGGATTATTGGAATGTTGTTTTCAACTCTCGATTGGACAACATTTGTAATCAGCAGTTTCTTTCAATCAATTATAGTCGTGAGAATATTCACAGTCAGAATTGTGTGTATAATATAAAACCCCAAGCACACAGCTTTCTTTCTCTCTTTCTTGTTTTTCTTCCAGACCTGATACACATGCGCACGTCACCATCCAGCCTAGGCCTTCCAGGGTCTAAAGCATGAACAGGTGCAACCAAGAATTACTAAAGACAACGACTGCATATACACATTGCTAGCCGAACTCATGTACCCACAAGTTGGCACACACACTCTCTCACTGACAAAACAGGCAAACTAATAAACACACATGTACAATGCTTACTGATTTTACGAACATTGTCACATGGAAACTCACAAACTCGCAAGATGACAGCCGAAATGAACATGTGTACTCAATTTCTCCTTACAAACAAAGCTACTCTTTTTTCACCTAGAACGTTCTTGGGACACTCTGAACTTTTGACTTTTACTAACCCATCATTTTTGATTGTCTTAAGTTCTGAAACCGGTTTAAAGTTTTTTGTTTTGCTTTTATTTCCGCGATATCTATCTTTTGGAGACACTAAAAATCCTGTAAATGATAAAATTGCATGCCGAAACAGAATGCGATCAAAAAATTGTGCATAGGTGATAAAAATGTTGTTGTTTTTTTAATATTATTACATGAAGAACCAATTCCAGTTAAAATCTATTTAGTATTACGCAAATAATCTGAAGAAAAACACGTTTGAAATGTGTAAATATAGACGCCATTTTGTAAAAAAAAATAGAAAGTGGACCTTGGGTTTACTTTCGACAGCCTTGTAACTCTCGCTCTCCTTATTTTGTCTTTTATTCCATGAACGATGTTTCTGACAAAGGGGAAGAATTGCTATTTTCTGGGTCGGAATCTATCCATCTAACACTGATCGTTGGTTAGTTTTTAACCTTGAAGTTGTATTATTTTAAGCTATTTCCATCAAGTAGCTTTGTGCCTTGTCTGGAGCGATTCCCATAAAAAATCGGACTGCTATTCTCACTTTGGATGTTATTTTCACAACGTTTCGACCGATGTAACCTCCGACCTTCTTCAGGTGCACCTTGTCATACGCTGATTTAATAAAGAATTCAGTTCGAAATATCGTATACATTTTTGAGTTTGACCTAAAAATGCTCGAGTTCGACAAGATGGGTTTCAGAGAGGTCGGATGTTACATCGGTCAAAACGTCGTGAGAATAAAAACCAAGATAAAAATAGTAGTCAGAATAATAAAAATAATACGGAAACTATATTAAGCGTGACAGACCAACGAAAATTTTATTTCAACATAAGCGTTACAGACCTAATATAATGCTATTTCAAACTTAGAGTGACAGGCCTAAGATAATGTTATTTTAAACTTAAGTGTGAAAGACCTAAAATAATTCTATTTTGAACTTAAGCATGACAGACCTAAGATAATTCTATTTTAAAGTTATGCATGACAGACCTAAGATAATGTTATTTAAAACGTAAGTATAAAAGAAGTAGATAATCATATTTTGAACTTAAGCATATTTTTAAATTAAGCGTGACAGACCTTAAATAATACAATTTCAAACTTAAACAGGACAGACTGAAGATAATACTATTTCAAACTTAAGCGTGACAGACCTAAGATAATTCTATTTAAAAACTTAAGCGTGACAGACCTAAGATAATGTTATTTCAAATTTAAGCGTGACAGACCTAAAGTAATGCTATATCAAGCTTAAGCGTGACAGCCTGACAGATTTAAGATAATACTATTCAAACTTAAACGTGACATTGTGAAAAACCTAAGATAATACTATTCAACCTTAAGTGTGACGGACCTGAGGTAATATTACTTCAAACTTTAACGTGACGGACTTAAGATAATACTATTCAAACTTAAGGTGACAGACCTAAGATAATGCTATTTGGACCTTAAGCGTGACTAGCCTAAGATAGTGTTATTTCCAGCTTAAGCGTGAAAAACCAACCGAAGGATAGGATTTCTATAGAGAGTATTGGGCGCATTTAAAATAAGATACGTCCATTCTATCTACGCGTTTAGCGATGACCATGTTATTTCAAAGTTAAATGTTGCAGAGAAAATACTGACACCCCCTTTCTTATACAATAAACTATCTTGAGTAGCACATCACCTATAGCGTGGCAAGCCTCAAGTAGTACGACGAATGTACGAGTACAACCGGATCGTTCCCCGTATACATTACACGCAAGTTACCCAACTTGTAACTACCTATTTTAGTGTTCACTTACAGCAATAAATCTTTTTATATTTGTATATTTGCTGTTCAAGTTATTATCAAATGTTAAATACCTTCGGATAGCATGATAAAATTAAGCGTGACAGACAAAAATTCTATTTTAAACTGAAGCGTGACAGACGGACGGATCGACCAACCAACGGACAGAACCTCTTGTAGAAATGCTTTGACGCATCTAGAATCTGAAATAATGGTGACAAACCTTTTTGAAAAATGTATTTTCTCAGCAATGTAACTTTCATGTTGTGTTTGAAATGTCCAGCTATATTTTGGCGCCAATTCTTACGGTGAGGTTTGTCCTGGTCGTTGATGGTGAAATAGGCGTTAAGGGCACGAGTCGGACATTTTCTGTGATAGTCCATATCCTAATTGCTACTGGCAGTTGTCAGGTGTAGTTAAACCGTTTGATTCGCAGAAAAAAAAATAAACATATCATTTTTCAAGACATCTCCAATTTCTGATTCCTCCTTGTAAGCCATGCATAGCAAGAACTCGTTTCTACCACAACTGCATAACAACTTTCCTTTCTTCATCCGTGTTATTACCATTCAACAGATTTTCCATGAACAGAGTTTCTTTCCAAGAACTTCTCATCCGTGAACACACACTACTACGGATTGCTTACTCACAGCCTACAACATGGTTGGCTTTAAAATTCAATGTCAACAAATACTGTCATAGACCGTCATCATAAAAACCCGAATTTTGTCCATTTCAGTCATCATTTTAAATCCTCTCATACTATTCTTCATCATTCAACTGACAATCCACCCATCTCATTAACCCTTATGCTCGAATAACTTTTTGCCTCGATAAGTGGTGCCTCCTTAATAATAAAAAAGGCAAATGCAAACAACCTATTCAAGTAACGGTAAGCTGAATAGTTTTATTTATTTTTACGAGAGGGTCATTGCTTATCAAGGTAAAACACATCTCGAAGATAAGAGTTAATGAGATTGAATCATTGTCAGTTGAGAGATGAAGAACTTGATGAGAGGATTGAAAATGATTGTTGAAATGGACCAAGTTCGAATACTTGTAGAGACGGTTCATGACAGGGATCTGTTAACATTGGATTTGAAGACGACCATGTTGTAGTCTGCAGGGAAGCAGACAATGATAATGTGTTTCACAGACGGGGTTTTACGTAAGATGTCAAAGCATAGATGTGTCCACTCATCGCAATAGGCCGTCCGGTCTGTCACGCTAATATTTGAAATTGTTGTAGCACAGCTCCATTCATCTCTCTGGCGAGTTCCAGATTTTCACTTAGTTTTTATGTCGCCTTCAGTTTCACCCTGTAATTGACTGGGACGGTGAAGTGTACTATGTGGCAGGATATTTTTTTAAATTATAAGCTCCAATACTGCCCTTTGTTTTTTTAAAAAAAAGTTATAAGCTCCAATACCGCCTCTCATTTTGTTTTTATTAAAGGATTCAATACCGCTTCCCGTTTTTACTATAGAGTTAAATACCGTCTCCCGTTTTGATTACAAGTTCCAGTACCGTATCTGCCGTTTCTTACAAACTCTAATCGTCTCTGCTTTTTACTAAAAGGTCCAACACCGCCCATATTTTTACTACAGGGTCCAATACTATGTTTCGAAATTCTTTAGATGAGGATTGATAATTTGTATTCTTTAGATAATTCAGACTACTCGTCTCATCTTGGTTTAAAATTTTCACAACGTTTCGACCGATGTATCCCCCGCTCTTATTCATATGCATTTTTTCGAACTTCGGAATCTTCATGTCGAACTCAGGAACCTATACGGAATCTCAAACTGAACCACTTATTTAATCCACGGAGTAGATTTTTCTCATTTCGCCAGCCATGCCCGAGTAGAAGTGTTATATTTTTAGGTTATTCTTAGTTATTATCGCCTGTAGTTAGGAGTGAACCTACAACCTCCAGAAGAGTGTCACTTAGAACTGATTGTTAATCAACGCCATTAACGTTGCGCCTCGGGTATACCTAGAGAATTCTAGTATGAATCTCAAGAGCTTTAAACTTAATCTTATTTTAATTTGAACTGTTAAATAAATTTCGTATATATTCTCGAGTTCGATCTGAAAATTCTCAAGTTCGAAAAGATACACCTGAAGAGGTTTGGGGGTTACATCGGCCGAAACGTTGTGAGAAAAACCCAAGCAAGATGAGAATATGGGTCCGAATAATCCAAATAATACAAAGCTTCAATATTACCGCCGCTTTCATTACAGCCTCCAATATTTTCAGTGGCATACAGAGGTATCGTGATACTCTGGTGATGCCTGGGGCCAACTTCTTGATTTTATGCCCGAGAGACCGAAGTGTATGTATTTGTACCGTGAAATATTATGAGAAAGGAGGATAGTTTGAATATGATTGGATGCCATATTTTTAGATGGCATCCCCTACACGCCACTGAATAATTCCCCCAGTTTGCATTACAAGGTTCAAATAAAATGCAACGCAGTTAAACGTACAAAAGAAAGAATGTTGCAAGAGTAAACAGAATTGGCTATTAAACGCTAGGGACGGAATAGAAAAGGAATTTTGAATGACTTGAAACAATTAAGGTAAATCTCTTCAGAAACTAAAATACAAACAAGTCTTTTTGAAAAGCGTATTTTTACAACAACAAGCTGCTCCCTGTGTGTTTGAAATGTCCACCTGCGTCGTGTGAGGATTTTTTCCGTGAGGTTTTCGCTGGTCGTTCGGGATGGAATGGGGGTGATAACAACACGAGCGGCGGATTTCTTGTCAGTGTCCAAATCCTAATTGATACTGGCGGTAGTTGTCAGGTTCGGTCAAATCGTTTTGGAGAAACACAGATAAAGGCGGGGAATTAATGATGGTCATAACGTTATTATGGGCGGGCGAACTCTAATGGCAGAAGAAAGAAGAGAACGAGAAAAAGAAGAAAAGGAAGAAGAAGAAGAAGAAGAAGGATGGAGAGAAGAAGAAAAAGAAGAATGGAGAGAAGAAAGTAGAAAAGAAGAAGAAAAGAAGAAAGGAGACGACCAGGACGAGGACATGATGATGAAGAAAAAGAATAGGAAGGATAAGAAAAAGAGGAGGAAGAAGAAGAGTGAAAAGAAGACAAATGTAGAGGGGAAGAAAAAGAAGAAGAAGAAGAAGAAGTAGAAGAAGAAGAAGAACAAAAAGAAGAAAAAAGAGAAGAACAAAAAGAAAAAAGGTACATGAGAAATGAAACGAAAAGACAAAGAGGAAAGGAGATAAGAAAAAATAATAAGAATAAGATGATGGAGAAGGGACATAATAATAATAATAATAATAATAATAATAATAATAATAATAATAATAATAATAATAATAATAATAATAATAATAATAAGAAGAAGAAGAAGAAGATGAAGAATAAGAAGAACATGAAGAGGAAAAGGAGGAGGAAGAAGAGGAGGAGGGGAAGCAATTGGCTTAGCCCTTTAAGACGAGGGATTTCATCTTCTCGAAGAAGACAGGAGATAAGAATCTTCATTAAACTAATCGCATTTGGTCATCGGGATTTGTTTCGTTTTCAATTATGTGACACCGGCAGAAAATAAATTAGGCTCTTTAGACGGTGACATCAGATTGCAAGATTAATGGATGCACAGAAGAAAAAATGAATCTTGGTCCTCAACGAAGATAAACGAATTGGGAAAAACAAAACGAAACAAAACAAGACACACCATGTATTTTAAGAGTAGACAAACAACTTCCGGGGAGGGGGGGAGCACGAGTGGTGTTTGTATAATGGATACCGCCGCGTATTATGGAATCGGCTAAGCCGAATTCGACTCCAACCATATCTATTGCATTAGTCTTCGTACAACATTGCAAAGAACTTTCCTTTCTTTCTCTGTGCATCTAAAATATGTCTAGCTATATTTTGGCGCCAATTCGTCTGGTAATGTGTATCTTGGTCCTGGATGATTAAATAGGCGTTAAGTGCACAAACAAGACATTTCTTTATATAGCTCATATCCTAATTGTTATTGGCAGTTGTCAGGTATAATAAAAGCGTTTGATCCGCAGAAAAAAACAAACATATCATACTTAAAGACGTCTCTAATCTCTGATTCCTCTTTGCATTCTCTACCACAGCTGCATGAAAACTTTCATTTCTTCCTCCGTGTTCTTAAAGGATTTTCCGCGAACGAAGTTTATTTCCAAGAACTTTCCATTGGAGAAACACATTACAACGTGACTGCTTCCCTGCAGACTACAACATGGCCGTCTTAAGTTGAATATCAACAAATACTTGTCGAGCCGTTTTCGTAACTGATCAAATGTTGTTGATTTTTTCCATCTTTTGAAATCAACTTATATTATTATTATTATTATTATTATTATTATTATTATTATTATTATTATTATTATTATTATTCATCTAACTAACAATCTCATTAACTTTTATTCTCGAGTAGTTTGGGGCCTCGGTATATATATATATATATATATATATATATATATATATATATATATATATATATATATATATATTTCGCTTACATTGGATTATTCGGATTACTTTTCACATCTTGATTGTTATTCTCACAACGTTTCGCTCGATGTAACCTCCGACCTTCTTCAAATGTATCTTGCCGAACCTGAAAAATTTTCTGTCGAACTTGGGAACCTGTACAGAATTTCGAACTTATTTCGAATTTATTTCATCAACGAGGGTAGTATGCTCTCGTTCCGGGTAGAAGTTATAAGTAATTCGCAATTCCTAGTATCGTCTGCATTGATGAATTGACCTGTAATATTAGATTTAGGTGTGTAAAAATAATGTTAAAAACGGTATTTTCCACATGAGGTTAGAGTAAGCAGAAAATTGGAAAATTCCATAAGCAGTTAAAAATAAACCATACGTATACAAAACATGTGTACGGTTTTAGTATAAAATAACTTAAAGGTTGACATGCTGTAAAATCGACCAACCAATCAACCAAGCAAATCATCGCTAAACGCATCGATTAAATTGATATAATTATTTCAAATGTGTGGGAGCATCTTTATAAGAGGATCTGTTGAGTGGTCAGTCTGCCGGTTGATCCGTCACACTTGGTACCGGTTTTAAGCCGGTTTTGCTGATTTTATCAAATTTGACCCTTCACCTGAACGGGCCCCGGACCAGCAGAGCCCATTTTTATTAATTCACCTGAGTGTTTAAATTACTTTACGATCATAAAAATTGTTTTTTTCTAATTCAAATGATTTTAGAGGTATAAAACTAGAAAAGTCTTTTTTTTAAACGAGTATGTAACAATAAAACTTTTCATATTACCTTTTAAAATTTTGCTATAACAAGCATTTAATGTTTATTCGGGTTTTCTTTGTTGGTTTGCATTTGTTTTATTTATATCAAATACAAGCATCCATACATTTTATTATTTAGAGTATTGATTTACTCCTCTCCAGGAGTTAGGAACAAGGCCAGTTTTTATCTTACTCCCACAAGTAAGATGTGACCCAAGGTCGGGTCGGGAAAGTGGGGTTTAAAAATTGCCTGGGCAGTCCCATCATCATTCCCCGGTAGGGGCGCCTCAGGCAGTAAGCAATAAACTTACTCCTCCCCAAAGAGGGGAGGCGAAGCCTGGGAGGGTGGACCTCCTAGAACTGCACAGGACAGACCCATACACCAGTGTAAATCAAGCCCTGAAGGCCAAGACAATACCAGTCTATGGGGTGCAGTATCCATCGGAACAGATACTACACTTTGATCTTAGCCAAAAGGCCCTCCACCATCAGTTTAAAAAAAAATGTGCCTGCAATTCCTAACACCGGCTGTGACCTAATTTTATATAAGTAGATATATATGTTTCTACTCGCATGCGGATTTGTCCAGTGTAACGCTGAAGTTTTTCCGCCTAAACTGGTAATTTAGCAGCCGATTAATCTTTAATTTCTCGTTTGATAAGTTTTCTACATGACAGTTTGACAACTAAACTCGGCCCCTCTTTAGATGACAATCCTTAATAACTATAGTAAATACAATCCTGATTTTATTGTCATGCAAACTTGTTATTGCGTAGGAAAGTAATATTTCAAGTTTTAGTGAAAACAAACCGTTAGTTTATTTAAGGCGTGGCGTGAGTTCTAGTGTAGATGAGATAGACAGCAGTGCACCCCATAGCCGGTATTGTCTTGTCTTTTGGGGCTTGATTTACGCCGGTCTAACGGTCTGTCCTGTGCAGTTCTAGAAGGTCCACCCTCCCAGGCTTTGCCCCTCCCCCTCTTTGGGGAGGAGTAAGTTTATTGCTTACTGCCTGAGGCGCCCCTACCGGGGAATGCCGACGGTGCTGCCCAGGCAATTTTTAATGGCCAAAGTGCTCACCTTCTCAGGCGCTGGCTTTTCAAGCCCCACTTTCCCGACCCAATTGGGTCACATCTTACCTTGTGGGAGTAAGATAAAACTGGCCTTGTGCCTAACCTCCTGAAGAGGAGGTAAATAATACTTACCTACAACTTTTATAATTTGTAGTGTGAGCCCTGGTAAGGATAAGTGCTTGTTTTACAAGTACTTTCACGGAATGTGCTCCGATAAACTTACTGCACCTGTACCCCATAAACATACATACTCCCGATCAACTGGACTAGAAGCAAAATCCCAAACCTTCACGGTAGATGTTCCCAGATACCGGAAAGCTTTATATTCTAGTAGCTTATTTCCTCGAACCGCTTGTCTTTGGAATTCCCTCCCTACTCTCTGTTTCCCCGACTTTTAAAACATGCAGAAATTTAAATGTAATGTGACCACATATCTTGCTATACAACTCCACAGTTAGGATGTTTCCCCTATAAATCTGGCCCCGAATCACAGCATCCCCTTACGTCTAAGTGGCAATATGCCTTGTTTAGGGTGAACAAGAGTAAAAAAAAAGCAAAACAGAAAGATGATGCCATTCCATATTCATGTATAACTAGCAAGGTTAAAATAAATAATTACAAATAATATAAAAGAAACCCTAACCTTGTATTTGTTGGATACCTGGTGCGTACGTTTGCTAGTATAGATTTTAGCACAAATTAATGGGTGTGATCACAGACGACTTTACTCTGTGGGAAACGGAGAGGCTCACAGAGTGTGTTCTGGAGTGATCTGACACCAGGGGAAAATTTGAAAGGTTAAGGTCAGGAACGATTAACAATTGAAAAAACCGAAGACATGATGAGTCGTTATTAAAATCCCTAATCAATGAAGTAATGACTTTAGGGTCGACGCAACAAATAAGTTTAAAAAGGTGTTAGATGAGATAAACAGACTCAATTAAACGACTGACCTGTCGGGGGCACCGAGTAAAAAAGGAAGAGCTTATAGCAAAAGAATATAATCAAATTCCGATCAAAAAAATAAAAAAATGCGTGGTTAAAAAAAAGAAAGCTCACACCGAGAGAAAATGAATTGCGTAATAATAATCAAATCAAGATCAAAAGAAAAGAACATGCGTATTGGAAATTGATGTCGTCAGTGAAACATACAGGCACGAAGAGGGAAGAGATGATACGGAAGAGTAAGATATAAAGGTTCGAGCGGGCGATTGAAAACAAGACCGGTTTGTGAGTTCTACACGAACGGTTGCTGACAAAATGTCTAAATGACAAAGGAACTGTTGAGGGTCGCCGCGGCGAAGGGCGCTAATGTCTATCTACCACTCTCTCTATCTATATATCTATAGTTACTTAGGTTTAGCTTTCTGTCTCACTCCTACATAATTAATTGTACTTGTCATTATTTTACCGTTTTCTGTCAATAAACCTCCATTTTCAACACCTGTATTCTCGCAGATCTTCTTACTATAACTCAACGAAGTTGACCGAACAGCGCGTTCTAACCAGAGACGACACGGAACGTGAGGAAACACAACAGCGAGAAGAAGCTGACAACGAGAATATTAGAAGAAGCGACGAAGAAAGAATCAACATAGCTCCGAGGAAGAAAGAAACAATGTGACAACACAACATATTCATGCTATATAAAACAAATGATAAAATAAATAAATAAATATTTTAAATAACGAAAAGTTTATGAATATATAAAAAAAATCTCTTGGTTTTTTCCTTGTTCATTTCCCATTACGTCGGATTACTCTCACCCTTCCTTTCTCATATATATATATATATATATATATATATATATATATATATATATATATATATATATATATATATATATATATATATATATATTCTCGTGCCGCAATTAGCTCTACATTGCATATAATTTTTGAAGACGAGCGAGTGTAGCTCTTTGTCCTTATATACTTCAAATTATTTATTATTTAGATAAAACAACGGAATTTTGACCACAGATAAGCAGTTAGAACATTTTCTTTATAGCATGTAATGTTTAGAACAGAAACATGTAGTATTAATGGTAAGAGAAAAACTGGTCTAATTAATTGCAATATAGTATCACTCTTTATCTGCACATTTAAGATTTAATCACAAGTTTAAGAATATTATGTTTCGGAATTTTTTAGATAAAGATTGATAATTTGGATTATTCGAACTACTTTTCTAATCTTGGATGTTATTCTCATAACATTTCATCCGTTGTAACCATCGACCTTTTTCAAGTGAGTCTTGTCTAACTGGGAAATCCTTATTTCAAACTCGGAAATCTGTACGAAATTTCTAAATTGAACCCTATATATATATAAATATATATATATAAATGAATAAATGCGAAAATTTACTCCACCTATTCTATATTAACATCAAAACGGCTAAAGCCTGTTTAATTTTGTGATACAACATAACAGTTTGAAATACCGTATATATAGTAATCTGCAAACACTCAGAAACAGGTATAGATATTCTTAATTTGCTTATTTATTTTATAAACAGTTTCTGATAGATTTATATTTTGCAATATACATTTGTAATTTGTGATGTCATATTTTATTTTATATACGTAACCGTTTATATGCATCTCGTGTCTTTGTGATAATCATATTTCGTTCTTGTTAGCTCCTTACATCAAGTGACTTCATGCCTTGTCTGGAGAGATTTTCCATTTAAAAATTCTTTATCTGTTAGAAATTCTTCTAAAAGTTTATTTCGATAGTGAATAAAGCTGAATCTCAGAAACGTGTGTATATAGAGGACGACGTGTTGAGTATTTATTTCTGGAAATCGATATGAATATAAGAAATTCTAATCAATATGTTTTTAATAGTTCGAATGGTACCATATTTATATGTGTGTGTAATAAATAGTCAGATTTCGATCTCAACTTGAAATCTAGCCACTATAAAGATTTGTTTATCAGCGAAACAGCCTGTCTCTGGATGACAACACATGCTCCCCACGTTTTTTGTATGGACACTCTAGCAAGTAAAATCGCCAGTTGCCACTAGCGATAGTGCATATCACTTCTTAAGTAAATAGAGCACTTCGTAGCTTGAACTGATAGCTAAATGGATGAGAATTCCGTCTGTTATCAAACCAGTCGAATTTTGATCTTAACTTTAATCTAGCCACATTTAATAGCTGTAATACAGCGAAACAATCAGCATATGGATTACTATACACACACACGCACACACACATACATACATATATATATATATATATATATATATATATATATATGTTACATTACGTTGCTCTGCCTTGGTCATCTATTTCTGTTCGTTTTACCTTTTCTTCGTTTTTTCCTCTTCTTTGGACCGCACGCTGTCATATTTATATTATTCTTTTTTTAATTTTCTTATCCGAACCGCGTACGTTGTTTCTTTTCTCCCTTTTTCTTTCCGTGGCGGCCCCGGTTCGAACGCCCCCATGTGGGAGGCATCCTGGTCACGGCACCAAAACACATTTGTTACATTTTCAATGAAAATTATTGCCACAAAAAGTCTCTTAAACGCTTATCGAAATACGAAAGTTTAGAAGCGTTTTCAAACTTTAAGCATTTAAGCGTTAAGGCATTTTTAACACTCGGGGTTTTAACACTAATTTTACCATTACTTTTTTAAAATTATTATTTTCTTCTTTCTTTCTGCACCCGTGGAACCTCAGTTCATTTAAAATGTTCATGCTTAAACAACTGGTCATTTTAACACCAAAAAGAGATATATGTTGCCTAGTCTTTAATTTCTCGTACCTTCTCTTTTTCGTCGTGGAGGGGCGCCGTCCTGATGTCGTCTAGTGGTTGAGTTTCTTTCTTCGTTTCTGTACTGTCGTGAACATCGCCGTCCGCTGTGTCTACAACAAAAACCTTCCTAACAAAATTCACGAGGCAACAATCTTTTATTTTGATTTTGTTTTATTCAGGCGTCAGTCTACCGTCGATCTTGGAGATGTTTCACCAACATTAAGGGAGAGACCAAATTACTATTATTATCGTAGTTAATTCCTAGCTTAAGTCCATAGCCATTTGAGGAGGGGGGAAGAAGGAACCTCATGCCTGTATTCTCTTAGGTAATTTAATTCCCCTAATCATTTAAAGACTACATAGAGAAATCGTCTGCTTCCAAAACCCAGACTGGCAAAACTCTGTTTCCCACACAAACGTCACAGAACCCCTATGCGCAGGTGCACCTTGACCCGTGACCTGAGGTCTCGCCAACTGCACTAAATCGCGCACACATACGTCTACTAAATGTTTTGCTAACTTATAACAGGGCTATTATCCAACATAATATTTATAAACAAATATTAAAGTATATTTTACCTAAAGACAATTGCTTATTGCTCTCTTCAGTGTAGGAAGTGATATTTCAAACGGTCATAAGGCACGAACCTGGTTCACAGATCCACCTTTGGATCTGCACGCTTTCACCCTACCAACACGGCCATTTCAAATTATCACGTGGTACGGAGAGATTAAGTTATATTTATGCCATTACAGCGTAAACATTAACACAGACTAAAGGACTCGACGAACTTACCCGGAGTCTTGCTTTATAGCTAAGTGTATGTCTATTTTAAATATCTTTTAACAGTGTTCAACTTCAAATTGACTTAAAGGGACTTAATAATGATATTTATAAACAAATATGAAATTATATTTTACCTACAGACGACGTCGTTTCCAGCTTATTTCTCTCTTTAGTGTAAGAAAGTGATAATTTTAGACGGCCATAAGGCGCGAACCCTATATATCCGATTGTTGGAAGTGTATTAGTATCTTACACGTTTGTATGCATTTGAATGCGAACTCAAACTAACCAGTATTTAATTTTAACGTTACTTTTCCAACGCTTGTATTTTCAATAAATGTGGCGTGACGTTAGCTGAGGAAGTTATCTTTCCTTAATTAAGAATATAGCTAAACTTATATTACTTGGATTATTCAGACTACTCTTTTACTGTTGGGTTTTATTCTCACAACGTTTGAGCCGATCTCATCTCCGACTTTCTTCGGTGCGTCTTGTCGAACTCGGGAATCTATACTGAATTTCGAAGTGAACCCTTTATCCATCATCTTAAGTATTT
The DNA here is from genome assembly GCA_963556195.1 of Sepiola atlantica. Classification (NCBI taxonomy): domain Eukaryota; kingdom Metazoa; phylum Mollusca; class Cephalopoda; order Sepiida; family Sepiolidae; genus Sepiola; species Sepiola atlantica. Next base: position 48,256,859 of record OY744538.1, on the reverse strand, counting down.
TTTGAAATTATATTTTTAGTATCGCCTGTATAAAGTATTGAAACTTCAAGCACCATAAGACTGTCATTTAAAACTAATTATTATTTAGCACTTTTATCTGTTGCACCTAGTGGAAAATTATATCATGAACTTTGGGAGCCTTAAACGTATTCTTGTTTTAAATGCGCAGTGTTACGATTATATATATATATATATATATATATATATATATATATATATATATATATATAAAATTTGGGAAAGTTCATTTTTTTAAGCATCTTTAAAATTTTAAACTTACAGAAAGAGGCAAAATGCCTTCAAAAAACCATGTGTTAGATGCAGATATTTTTTATTAAAATCAAAATCAAAAATCAAAATATTTCTTTTTTTTTAAGTTTAAAATTTTAAAGATGCTTAAAAAATGAACTTTCCCAAATTTATACCTACCAGCGACCATGCGCGATTTAAGTTCAAATTTAAAAGAGACACACCGTTAAGTCCACACAACATCGGACGCCACTTCTACAAGACCAGGAAGGATTGTTACGAAAAAAATAAGGTTAATACCTTTTATTTGTCTAAAGCTCTGACGAGGCTTGTTATATCAAGCGAAATTATTAGATAAAAAAGTCAAGATGAAGAAGAAAATTTTTTTTATTTTTTTATTTTGATTTTAATAAAAAATATCTGCATCTAACATGGTTTTTTGAAGGCATTTTGCCTCTTTCTTTAAATTTATATATATATATATATATATATATATATATATATATATATATATATATATATAATTCGATGCCAAATAAATCAAATATTTCGGTCAAGACAGACTTTTTTTACTGAAAGTCAGACATAGTTCTTTTTTTCCTCATTGTCGATACACGACGGCGAGAGCCGAAGTCAGCCGATCTCTCTTGTTGTTTATACATACCTAACTTCATATGAATGCAAATATTTTGTATCTAACTTTTTAAAAAGTATGTTGGGAGCGGGGCTGAGTTTGGGTGGACGCCTCCCTAAATGGTAAAGTTTACAAAACAAAAATGTACCCATGTTACTCACCGTGTTTCCTATAATATATATTCCAAAATCGACAATGATACGTTAATCAATTGAAGAGTTTATATATATATATATATATATATATATATATATATATATATATATATATATATATATATATATATATATATATATATATAATGACGATAATAATCCAGGTAAAACATCCACAGGGTAGTAATCCAAAGAATTTCAACCGGGTTTATAAAAAGTGCTCAATATCAAATAGAGCTTTATATATGATTATTTTTATTTACACAGACATGTACAAAATCTGCGACACTGGCATGTCGATGTTATCGATCAACAGTTATTATAAACTGAAATCTCATCAGGAAGAGTTAGAATTCGATCTTAACCTCAGATCATATTTGGAGAGAATGAAATGGAGAGAAAAAAGAAGAAAAGAAATTTAAGATTTCAAAATTTAGGGAGTCACGTGGTTTAGGACAGTTAAAAATAAAAAAAGGTTAAAATCTAAAATCTAAAATCTAAAATAAAACAAAACAATATAGAACAAATAAAATTAAATTAAATTAAGATAAAGTGAAAAGAGAGACATATAATAACAAGGCTAGGATAAAGATAGATAGATAGATAAATAGAAAGATAGATAGGTAGATAGATAGAAAAAATGAAAACGTCTGTTGATTCAGACAGAGAGTGGAGAGAGGGGAGGGAAGATAACATGCAAGTAAAAGTGTCAAGAAATCGACAGTTACTTCGGCTTGGGCGAACAACGTATTGTCAAATAAGCTGTAATTCATGGCAGCCTTTATGTGTATAAGTGTGTAGACATGTTTGTATGTTCTCAAATCAGTTGTAATTGGTAGTATCGTATATGCGTATGGGCGTGTGGTGGAGAGGTAAGGGGTTGTTAATCAATTGTGTCACTAATTCCAATTTATACTATTTTATTTTTTATTTAGAGTTTAGCAAATTATCATTAATAAATTAATAGATCAAACAGTCTACACAAATAATAATAATAATAATAATAATAATAATAATAATAATAATAATTTAAATGATATAAAATAATAATAATAATGATAATGATAATATCGGTAATAATTTAAAAGTACTAAATGCAACCATTATTAAGTATTAATAATAATAATTATAATAATATTAATAATAATAATGATAATAATAATTAAGAAATATTCGAAATATTAGAAGGTAATAATAATAATAAATAATAATAATAATAAGATTAATAATAATATAGAAGTAGGTAGCAATATAATGGTTGTAAATATGGTAATATGAATCCGTGGTTGCAATAATACTGATCATATCAAAAATGGTAATAATAATAGCTATATTAATAGTGCCAATCGCAATGGTAACCCCAGTAATCATAACAATAGTTATAATGATAGTAATAAATAATAATAAATAATAATAAAATAATACAAATAGTGGTAGTAATAATAATGATAATAATAATAATAATAATAATAATAATAATAATAATAATAATAATAATAATAATAATAATAATAATAATAATAATTAAAATAATAGAATTATAGATAATGGCATTATCGTTAATGGTAATACTATTGTTACAAAAACTAATAATAACAATAAAAGTAAAAGTCAGGTGACGGTAACAATGGTAATACTAATATTATCAACAATAATCATAAAGTGGTTATATTGTCATTGTTACTGCTACAAACAACAACAACTATGACGATAATAGTAAACAGGACATTAACATTAATAATAACAATAATCTCGGTAATAGTACAGACATGTCAAATAATTAAATGTCAAATAATTAAATTCAAAAACATTAATAATGATAATAATAATCAATAATAATAATCTAAAATAGTAAGCAATAGATGGATAAAAAATATAAGAGAATATTAGAAGATAAAGAAAAATAACGAAGATGACAATTAATATTAATCATAGTTGTTGTAAATATGATAATAAAAATAAATTATTTAATAATAGAGAAATTATCTGTTGTGATAATACTAATAATATTAATAATAGTAAAGAATAATAGTGATAGCTATAATAATGGTAACCATGGTGACCACAATAATTTTAATAATTGTAATAAAGATGATAATGATAATAAAATAATAGTTGTATTATAAATAATAATTATAAAATTAATAATAATATTGATTTATAAAACTGATAATAATAATAGTAGAGGTGGTTATTCTAATAATATATATAATGATGGTTATAAGTAGTGATTGTAGTAAAAACTGTAAAAAAAAAAAAATAATACTACAACTACTACTACTACTACTACTACTACTACTACTAATAATAATAATAATAATTAATAATTAATAAGAATGGTGTACAATAATAGTTATGTTGACAAAATTACCGTTAGTGGATAGGTAAAGTGTTTTTTTTATGAGATAGTATTAGCTTGAGGGGTTATAAGTGGATTACTAAGAAGGTGTAATCTATTATGCCTACAGTTAATTGAGGTTTCTTGTTTTTTGTTTAGAAGTTTGCCTCCCTCACTAAATTTAATTATTTCAAGTTTTTCGGTTAAGCAAAGGTAACAAGGTGAGTTTAGGGAACTGCAGGGGCTAGTTTTTCTGATTGTGTTCCAAGTCACAGTTGGTGATTGATTATTGTTGGATAGTTCCCAATAATATATAGAAAGTCATGTTCTTTTTTAATAGGTAGAGTTATTAAAAGAGCATTTATGGCCGGTATATCTTTCTTTAAAGGTATACCGGCCATGCCTATATAGTATTTTTTCAGGGTTGGATTTTCTTTAGTAGAGATTGTTGCTTGGTATACTGATTGAGTTATTTGGCAGCAGTGACTTCTCCCTCAAAGGAGGTGTAATACGTGGAAAGATTCTCTCACCAACCCTTAAAAAGGAGAGGGAGTAATTCCTAGGAGGATTATCCTATGGCAACAAAACAGATGCTAAACTACCCAGCCGCATTAAAATATAATACATACAAATAGATTTCCGATTAAATCAATTGTTTTTGTTTTCATTAATTTAAAAATGGCTAGTCATAAAAATATTATTTTTTATGGTTTCTTGGCTTTTTGGCTACGATGTAAATGTAGTATCTGTTCTCAGCATCACAGCAACATTTTATTAATATCGTAAAATTTAAACCTGGGGGTTTCATGTAAATTGCCTCCCTTGGAATTAAAACGAAATTCTAAGAAGGTTTTTAAATGTTTCTTTTTTTTAAAACTAAATCGCATAAAATAATATTATTAATAATTATAATAATATTACTATCGACGAAACGGTTACACCCCCCCCACACGCACATATATATATATATATATATATATATATATATATATATATATATATATATATATATATATATATATATATATATATGTGCGAGTGTGTGTTATGTTTCCTCGAATACACGTGTTATAGTTTCTTCTAAATCGATTCTAGAATCTATTCGAAAAGACAGCCCCATCATACTTATTCTATCATTTATTTATTCAAATACATACGAAAGACAAATCAAAACTATTAGAATCGCACAAAGTGTCTTCCCAGAATCTGCATTGACAACTTCCGTTCTGCGTAAATAATCAGTAACACAAGCAGGTCACCGATTGCATAACATATGATAAATAACCGTAGTTGTGCTAAAAGTTGTATGTTGATTCTTTCTCCATATATTAGCAAGTCACACTCCTTTTACCATCTAAAAGTACGTTAGACCATTTACATAAGGTACAGGCATCCATCTCTATTCAAGCGGAAGGAGTGTTTGCTTGGACTTAATATAATTTCTATCCAGTCCATTTTTTTCATTCATTACCAAATATCTTATATTTTTCTCGAGGTTTATTTCCATTCAGCGAGGAACGATACCAGATAGCTAGCTGTGCACAGGATATTTTTCTTTTCATTGTCCCGATTTAACATTTTCTCATAAGAATTAAAACCAATAATCACGGTCTGTTAATAGCTGTGATAAAATTCTGCAGCTCAATACAATTTTCAAATACTATATAATAAAGATATAAAAAGAATATGTAATAGATAGATAAACAGACTTTTTTTGCTTAGTATGTTTTGTAGAGCCAGTCTGCCAGACGTACGATCAAAACGTATGTGACACTCAATCCTCACTATTTCTGAGCTCATGTAGGAAAATATTTCTTACCGTTTTTCTTGCTTTGTATTTAATTTATACTATTTTAATCCGCTGTAAATGTTTTATTATGTTCATGAACACATTGTGCATATATAAATCAGAATTTATTAATAATATTTGATTTAAAAAAATGATATATGCATATATGGGATCCAGAGATAATAAAATAGCTCCCATGGGGTCCACAAGTGAAATAAGCTTGAGAACCCTTACTTTAGACCAATTACATAGGATCCAAGCAGTCCTCCCACTACAAGCAGAAATAGTGTTTGCTTGCACTTAATGTAATTCATATCTGTACCTTTTTGTCACTCAGTACAACATATCTCTAATTTTATATTATCTTTATAATGTTTGGTATGTCTATATGTTTATATATTTGTATGTACAGAATTCACTCCTAAATTAATTAACTGATCATTATGAATTTCGGAACACACCTGCTAAGTGTAAGTGGCCCAGATGTAGGTTATAGTTAGTTTAATTTTGTTTCATACAAAGAGGGCCAAAGCCCTTCGTGAAAATTCAGATATCTCCGATTTTTGTGAAAGTTTTACCAGCGGGATTAGACATCAATTAATAAATATTCTCCAAATTTCAGCTTTTTAGAGTATTCTTAAAGAGTTTTCAGGTGGCATAATATGGGTCCAGCCTCCCATTCGAAAATTCAAATATATCAGGTAAGACATTAAGCACCAATTTAGCAAGATGCCATGAATTTAAATATCTTCTTAAGACCCCTTAAGCTTAAGCATTAACTTGTACACATTTTGTAGGATCGAAACCATGTCATCGATTTTGATCAATAAGGATGCTAGACATTACGTTTAGTATAATTATATATTGATTTTAATCTTCATAAGGGTATATAAAGTGGTTCAAAATAGTTCTGTACCTGGAATTAATTTTACCCGTCGTTGGACGCGTATTCTTCTAGGTCGTATATAACATGAAATCGACCTCTCAGAATTTGAACAGAGCTTATATAAGACAGCAGATTCGACACACAAAAGACCCCGATACCCTTTCAAATAGCGCTGTATAACATGATAATTAATTTCCATCAAGAGAGTTTCTTTACAAAAAATTCCCATTAACTTGCGGCTTCCTGGCAAAAACACACCTCAACCAAGTGGTTACCCACATTGTTTTCTTCTCTTTCTGAAGATGAGGTCTACCTCGAAAATTCAAAGGACATAACACTACTGATACCATCCTGATTCTACACACCACGCTGGTAAATACAAATTAATTATCAAAAATTATTGAAATTTTTCAGTACTGTCATTTATTTTGTTTACCTTGTCTCGTATCCAACGGTGTTTTCTACCAAACTGCATTGTCATAGCCTTCAAACACAACTTCTTAATCAATTCTTGTTTATTCCATTATTAATCCTCTCATTATTGTTCATCATCCAAATGATAATCTCACTGACCTTTATCCTCGAGTGGCTTTTGGCATTAGTAAGTGGTGACTTTATAGTATAAAAACTCCTTTGGCGGGGGTTTGTTTCTGTGTTTAGTCTCATAATTACAAATTTATCCCCAGCATAGATTTATGTGTTCACGTCTATAGTATTGTCTGTTGAAATGTGTGATGGGGATATGCGCACCTTTACCTTTCTGTTTTTAACTTGTTTAATCTTTGGATGTTACTTTATGTTTATCCTTGTTCATGATTTACTTGTGTTATATATCGCAGGTGGCTAAGTTAACTAGTAGTTGATTAGCGCAAATATGTTAGTGTAGATGATCAAATAAAAGAGAGTAAGCAGATGAGGTAAAACAGTTAACAGCGACTGTGAGATTAGTTAAAATAAAAGTGTGGGGACGGAAGTGAAGAAAGATATAAGAAATGACGTCATGCAGTTAGATTGAGAACTGGTTTCGTGCAAAAGAAGACAGAACCCAGGAAAAGCTACCTTGGAGAAAATCTATGGTGATGGGCTAAAAATATTCATAGTTAAAAGCCCACCCTCTTTCTCTCACCCTCTTCCTGCTCCAACGAAACTGTAATAAAGGAGCTGTGTCTGTTTTAACGCGCATGTGCCAACACACACAAACACACATACACACAGACACACAACGCCTTGCTTTCCTGAATTTCTTCGTTTCCTGAAAGAAGAACATATTTCGGAACGAATTTTTCTTACAGCGTTCCACGTCGTCGTCACAACGAGATAAGCAACGACCAACCACCAACGACAGTATAGCGTCTGGACCAGAGACTACTAGGAAGAAAAATGACCACCAAGAGAACAAAGGCAGCACGTGTGGACACGAGCGAGAACGGCCGAGGTAAAAGAAAAAAAAAAACGAGAGATGAATTAAAAGAACCAATTTCACTCAATACATAATAGTTGATACATTCAGCAGGTGTGCTCCGTATATTAATCATGCCGTTAAAGTAGCCTCTTTATATGCGGCTTCATTCACACGGTCATAAACTAGCAACCAATAGAGGTAATAACATTTTATTATTTTATTACACCAGTTAAAAGCGGCACGCAATTACACCTCACTTCTGTCTGACAGACTATTTAATCGTTCAGAATTCCACTCTTTAACTTCGCTCGCTTTTGTGTTCGTCAATGTCACCCCTAACTCAATAACCTTTAGCAGCAACAGAATTTTTATATTCATACACACACTCCTATTTTAGTATTAAAATATTTGGCCCCGACGAGGCCGTATGCACTAAAAACCTTAGCATGCCACCAACAACTTATAAATATACCTGTTTCACGAATAACAATTTTAATACTGAGCACTATAAGGTCGGATATACCTCGAACTTATTACTGAGCAATAATTCTGAATTTATCCTATATATATATATATATATATATATATATATATATATATATATATATATATATATATATATGAACATTTTTTTCTTTCAAACGAAACATAGTCGTTAGAATTCATAAAAATGGGGTGTGATTATCACGTGAAAAAATATTTTGTTCTTTTTTTCGAACGCACCATAGTCATTAGAATTCAAAATGTGTAATGCATTTATGAAATCGAATGAGTTTTTAAAAAAAATATCGATGTTATGTACAAAGTTTTGTTGAGAATGAAGTGTAAAATAGCTCGCCTGGATCTAAATTTATTAGATCCAGGTGAGCTATAAACATTGACAGTCATGATTCGTTCGAAAAAATGAGAAACCATCCTTTTTCATGTCATAATCGCACCACATTTTCTGCATTCTAACGATTATGTTTCCCTTGAAAAAAAATTTTTCACGCCACAAACGCACCAAATATTTTCATATATATATATATATATATATATATATATATATATATATATATATATATATATAGTAAAACAGTTTTATTAATACAAACATAGCATGACTACACATTTCGGAACATGTTAACACACGAATCATTCATATTTTTATTATTATTATTTTAATCCCCCAAAATATTAAGTAGTATACTCGGCCATGTAAGACATTTCACTTGAAATACCTGACATTTCTTTTTCTTGACATAAATAATTTTACATTTCCCGACCATGTGTATTTGTTATATGTGTGTATAACTGCCACTCAAAAGATATGTATAATCTGTATGTCATTTTATTAGAAAACGATTTGATTACGCTCTCCGCACTAACAGTCATAGTATTCATAGCATGATATCTGACCTAATTAAATTTGGCAGCCCAGGAAGTAGAGACCTCTTTAAAACTTAATTCGGCGACGTTAGACATTCTAATATATAAACGTCTAACGGTAAGTAAGTTAAACAAATGAAAATGTTTTGAATCCAGTCACGTGACTCATATTAGTTTAAATTTTGCTCACTCTACAACATGAAGGCGTAAAGAACGGACCCTTTTTTGGCTTGAGGAAGTCGAGCTAATTATAGCTACAACTCAAACATATCCCGAAATGTGTAGCTATGCTATGTTTGTATAAATACAACTTTTTTACTATGAATAAATACCTCTATTTATTATTGAACACTATTATATAAACGCAGTAAAAGTTTTCTGGATTTTTATCCCGCGGATACAAACCTTACCTGAATTACTATATATATATATATATATATATATATATATATATATATATATATATATATATATATATATATATATATATATATATTTCAATGTAAACTGAGTCGGATTCCCGATTTCTGTTATCGATACTTCCCTTGTTGCAAAATAAATATTTCGTTTTGAATAGCCATTTTATTTTGTTGAACGTTGGTCCATGTTGTTAAGAACAATAACACATAATTCGAATTATTTCTAGAAAATAGTTAATCCGATCGGATTTATTTTCATATAGCCGCCATTAAAAAGGGGAAATAAGTCCATATTTGTCCATAGCAGACTTACCCCACTTTCTTAAGAAGAGAAAAATAATATGTATTATTTGGATTGTTCGGACTATTGTTCTAATCTTTGGTGTTATTTTCACAACGTTTCGGCCGATATAACCTCCGACCTTCTTCAGATGTATATTGACAATGTATCTTATTAGTGAATTGCGGAAATAATGTTTTTGTTCTTTTTTCGCACGCCCCATCGTCGTTATAATTAAAACGGAAAGAGCGGTGAATGTTTTTTTATATTAATTCAAATCCGTACTGATCTATAACGACAATGGTGCGTGCGTAAACAGAACAAAAATAGTCTTGTATTTTAATCTACTTAAATAAGTTCGGGTAAGGATTTTGTTTACCTTTCCGTATAGTTCTAAAATATTTCGATCGTCTATAATTGTTGTGGGTAAACCTACCTACCCTTTAATAATAACTAAATGGTAGCAACCGGCTACCATAAATACCGGCTTTTGCCGGGAGAACATTGGGAGGCACATTTAGGCACTAGCACTGCCAACACTGACTTGTGTATAATTTCTTTGTTCAATACAATTCATTATTATTATCTCTAAACCTGTTGTTCTTTTATTTCATTGTTGGTACCCCTAAACAGGTTCACAACAACTGGCGGCGAGTGATTCGTAAAGGACTTCGTTGGAAACACCTTGGACCTTGCAACCTGTGAGTGATAAACCAGTGTCTATAACACGGTCAACCTTCGAAAAAAAATTCTACCCGTTTGAACCCCCCCCCCCAAAAAAAACCCCTGTGCTTTACAATTTTCGGGAAGATATTGGAAACATCGAATACATTCAATTTTAGGACGAGTCTGCCTTACAAGAAATAACCAGTTTAAACAATTACTGGAAGAAAAAAAAAAGTAAGACAGGTTTTACTATTTGTGTTCTTCGTATTTCAATACGGGATTTTACCTCGTGCAACAAATGAAATTGGAATACCATGTGCTTATAAAACTGAAAGGTTTGAAAAAAACAAAAAAACTGCATACTACAAAAACCTTTTCTCGTGTCTGATATAGTCAAACGTATTTTGCGAACAGACTTGTCACTGTAAAATCGTATAGTCGGAAAAAAAATAAATCTGACAAGTAAAACCAAGTTACTTTCTTGAATAACTAGTCAACTTTTAATATAGCCATTAATTGCTATTTTGCATTTTCAGCCTACACTGAAAGGCAAACGGACTTATTGGAAAAGAAAAGTTCCAGATGCGAACAAAAATACAAATAATTTGTTAAATTAATTACCCAATAAGCCGGATTAATAAAATCGTTTTTTCTCAAAGAACTTTGAAAGAAGAAAATAAAAATATTAGCAAGTGCCGGTCGAATTCGAGACCCGAATGACGCAGTGATGAGAAGGGGTGAGTTTGTTATTAAACAGTAAGCATTTGAAAAGGAAAAAAATAGTGAAGGACTATTTGTGACTAATTCTTTTTCAAGAAAGTATTTCTTTAATCATGGAAGATTTCTCGAAACAGATATTGGAGATGATTACATTTCAATCAGAACAACAGAAGGCAAACGATGAAAAACATCTTGCTCAACAGAAGGCAAACGATGAAAAACTTCAGTCTCTACAGAGGAATTTCAGTCGCAGCAAATAAGTTTATTGAAGTATTTTGAGGAAAAGAATTTAGCACACAAGCGAGAAGATAGAAAATCTTTAGATGGACAATTGATTGGGATAAAAAATTTACAATTAGAGCAACAGACTCAATCAGAGAGAAAATTTGAACAGCTGGCACAAGCAATGATAAATACGACGAATGACGACAGCGACGCGTTCAACCAAAATGCAATATGGTCAACTATAGAAACCTTCAACTATGTGCCTGAAGGGGACCTAAACTTCGAATCATGGTACCGTCGATATCAGGATTTTTTCGACATTGATTGTAGCACATGGTCGGAAAAGAAAAAGGTTCGTGTAGTTCTTCGTAGACTAGGTACGGCAGAGCATACACAATTTGTCGATTATATTCTGCCGAAGAAAACGGGCGAACTATCTTTCAATGAAACCATTAAAATGTTAATGGAACTATATTGCCCCAAAACAAGTTTATTCCACAAAAGGTGGAAATGTATGAACCTAACGCGAAAAGAAAGCCAGGATTACTCAACGTTTGCTTCGATCGTCAATAAACATTGTGACGACTTTAAGTTATCATCCTTGACAGCGGACAATTTCAAAGTATTAACATTTGTTCAAGGGCTCGTCTCGCAAAACGATGCAGAGTTAAGAAGACGTGCAATAAGCAAACTTGAAATCGAGCCAAATTTAACATTGCAACAACTGGCCGAAAGCTGTCAACGACATATTTCCGAGAAAAAGGAAGCTAAAGAAATAGAGGAAGCAGCAATTTCTAATATTAAAAATGTTCGCCGTTTTTCAAAAAAATCATACTCTTCGAAGGAAAAATTCAGGAAGGATTTGCCTCAAAGGTCGGATGAAAAATTGCCAAACCACCCTTGTTGGGGTTGCGGGGACCTACATTGGTACCAGAAGTGTCCTTTTAAACGAAAAAATTGTGAAAAATGCCATAAAATGGGACACAAAGCCTCACATTGCAGAAGTAACACTAGAAAAAAAAAGTTACATAAAACAACTAGAATTAATGGTGGCAACCTAAACATACGAAAGTATGTTACGGTAAAAATGAACAATCAAGATGTTAAACTACAGCTTTATTCAGGGTCTGACCTATCAATTATTAATATTAATACCTGGAAAAAGATCGGCAGACCGACTATGCTACGCACAGATAAAGTGGCTCGATCGGTAACCGGAGAGAAAATAAACTTTGATGGGTAAGTCATTTCAAAAGTGACACTAAAAATAAGACATTAAAATTACCCATGTTCGTAATGAAAGATACAGGAAATTTGTTCGGTTCAGATTGGATTCAGCACTTCCAGCTCTGAGATTCGCCGATAAGCGCCTATTGTCAACGAATAGAGAATTTTTCTGCTGAAGCAGAAAAATTGAAGAAGGATTTGAAAGAGTCATTCCCCAAAGTGTTTTCTAATGAATTAGGACGCTGTACTAAAATGAAGGCGAGTTTTGAACTAATTGAAAATAAGAATCCCGTTTTTAAGAGAAAACGAAGTGTACCATTTGCCTCTCTTGAAAAAATTAATGCAGAAATAGACCGGTTTGTGGAGAAAGGTATTTTAACACCAATTGACTACTCGGAATGGGCGGCCCCACCCGTCTACGTAAAGAAAAACTCTGGAGAGATTAGAGTGTGTGCCGATTTCTCAACCGGTTTGAACGATGCGCTGAAAGATTATCACTATCCTCTGCCGACTCCAGAAGAGGTTTTCACAAAATTAAACGGTGGAAAACTGTTCTAAAAAATTGACTTGAGTGAAGCCTATCTGCAAATACCTGTAGAGGAAGATAGCTCTAAGCTTCTCTGTATTTCGACACACAGGGAACTACTAAAGTTCAATCATCTCCCTTTTGGAATTAAAGTGGCCCCGTCGATTTTTCTAGCAGGTAATCGACACGATGTTGAGCGGGCTCGAGTTTTCGATCGGCTACCTTGACGATATCTTAATGAAAAGTACGAACGTCGGGGAGCACCGTGAGCACGCAAACAAAGTATTCGAAAGAATAAGCGATTTTGGTTTTACACTCAAAGAGTCAAAGTGTGAATTCTTTCTAGAAGAGATCAAATACTTGGGACATGTCATTGATAAGAATGGAAGACGTCCCGACCCAGAAAGATCTATAGCCATCAAGAATATGCCCGAACCGAACAATGTTACCCAACTACAAAGCTTCCTGGGTCTCGCAAACTATTACGAAAAATCCATTCCCAGTATGTACAAATTGCGAGCCCCCTTAAATGAGTTACTTAAGAAAGATAGTAAATGGGAATGGTCCGCCGACTGTCAATCTGCATTCGACAACCTAAAAACGAAGTTAACTTCAGAATTATTTCTTACTCATTTTAATCCAAGGCTAAAAACTATTGTTGCAAGTGACGCCAGCTCCTACGGCATTGGGGCGTGCATTTTGCATAAAATGCCGGATGGCTCGATGAAACCCATCGCGCACGCTTCAAGAACTTTACTTCCTGCAGAGAAAAAATACTCTTAAATTGAAAAAGAAGCGTTGGGTATTGTGTTCGCAATGACCAAATTTCACAGGTATCTACACGGCCGTCATTTTATCCTACAAACAGACAATAAGCCACTTATCACCATCTTTGGATAAAAAAAAATGCTTGCCAACCTACACAGCAAACTGCCTACAGAGATGGGGTATAATTCTGTTAAATTATGACTTTGAGATGGAATTTTTACCGTCAAAAAGACTAGGACACGCAGATGGTTTATCGCGGCTAATCCCAAAGTACACGGAACCGCTCGAGGATACAGTTATAGCATCCCTTCGGTCTGAATATGACTATAGTAAAGTACTCTGTCACACAATAAAAGAACTGCCAGTCACACTTGGCGATATACAAAAAGAGGCAAGAGAAGATAATTTTATCATCGAAATTAAAAATAAATTACAAACAGACGATGAGCAAACGGCAGAAGCTTTTTCAGTCTGTTGCGACACATTATTATACCGGGAGCGAGTAGTAATCCCAGCTACGCTAAAAAAAAAATCCTGAAGGATTTCCATAAGGGGCATCCCGGAGCGACACGCATGAAGAGCCTAATGAGATCTTATGTGTATTGGAAAAACATGGACAGAGACATAGAGACGAAGGTGAAGGCCTGTGCGGGCTGCGCGTCGGCAGCGAAAGCACCACCTATTCAGTACTGTCCATGGCCAAAGGCAAAGCAACCATGGTCCCGGATTCACATAGATTTTGCGGGGCCATTGGAAGGCTTCTACTATTTAATTATAGTCGACAGCTACTCAAAATGGCCAGAAGTTGTTAGATGTAAAAACCCAACAACGGATGTCACGATATGCGCGTTGCATGAACTGTTTGCCCGATTCGGAGTGGTGGACATTGTTGTATCAGACAACGGTATACAATTTACTTCACGAGAGTTCAAAGAATTTTGTGAAGACTTTCAAATTAAACATATCACCACTTCGACTTACCATCCGAGGTCAAACGGACAGGCAGAAAAATTTGTTGATACCTTAAAGAGAGCGTTGAAAAAATCGACGGGCACGCCGAGAGAAAAGGCACTCCAGCAGTTCCTTCAAGTGTATAGAATTACACCCAACGAGAACACACCAGCCCAAGTACCACCGGCGGAAGTAATGTTTGGAAGAAAAATAAAGTCGGTATTCGACAAACTTTTACCAAAACAGGTGAAACCGACCAACATTACGGCACCAAAGAAGAGTTACGAGGATGGAGAGAAGGTGTTCTTCCAGGAACACCATAGAAACAAAACCGTGTGGGAAGTGGGAAAGGTACAAAAGAGATTGGGGCGGATGGTGTACATTGTAGAGGGTCCTAGAGGCACCTGTAAAAAACACATTAACCAAATGCGTCGTCGCATGTCGGATGACCCAGGGGAAGGCCCATCGGATCAGAGTGAGACCATCATGGAAGATCTATACGACGCATTTGAGATGCCAACACCAAAAACGCCTCCGGAACAGAGACGTTCATCAAGAAAACGTAAATTAACCGGGAGTTTCGAGGTGAATCCTAGGAAAAAGATATACCTTGAGATTCCGGGGGAATGAGTTTCGGAAGGAGGGGTGTTGTGGGTGAACCTACCTACCCTTTAATAATAACAAAATGGTAGCAACCGGCTACCATAAATACCGGCTTTTGCCGGGAGAACATTGGGAGGCACATTTAGGCACTAGCACAGCCAACACCGACTTGTGTATAATTTCTCTGTTCAATACAATTCATTATTATTATCTCTAAACCTGTTGTTCTTTTATTTCATTGTTGGTACCCCTAAACGGGTCCACAACAATAATAAAGAAAGAATCTTAAATAAACATAAATATAAAATTAAAACAATTCTTATTCAAGTAAGAATATATTAGTGAACATTTATCAAACATGTAAAAAATTAATTTGAATAATAAAAAAGGTTAAATATTTTCTCTTCAAAGTAAACAATACATCAAATACATAAGATGGTTTGAGTAGTTGTTTGGTCGGCTAGAAGGGAACACTAAAAATGTCGGAACATTTGTTTCTAATGTTATTCTTACGCACGTTTAATTTTGAATAATGAGTTGTAAAAAAAGTTTCAAGAACTTCGGGCACCAAAAAAGACATCGGATCGAAGCTTCTGATTCCAAATGTGTGGTTAGTTTATCAACCGTTTAACTGTGAAGCCGCGACACACCTACACACGTATAGACAACTTTGCTTTGTATATATATGTGTGTATGTTTAAAAAAGTCAAGTTTAATGATTATATAACTCTAGTGATAATCATATGATATCATAAGGAGACAAAAAACATCGATTCATTTTTATAAAAATAAAACATGAAATATTCAAAATCTCCATGATACAAGTAAATACTGCAGTTGAAATTTAGCTCAATGATTAGGACTTTAAGTCTAACAGAGCTCATAATTAATAACCCAGTAGTATTCAACATTCATGTGATACATTTTGTATTCTACTGAGTTATAATATATATATATATATATATATATATATATATATATATATATATATATATATATATATACATTATTTAAAACAAATATTATACATTACAGTTTATGATAGGCGTACCAGGGTTTGATTATAACGGATGAATATCTGGGGTAGAATCCGTCATTTTTGTTTGTGCCAAATTTGAACAAATGTCGATATAGAAGGCCTATATCGACATTTTATTATTTTTTCTTTGATTTCTGAATCGCTGAAGATTTGACATTGACAAAAAATGACGGATTCTACGCCATACCCCGTCTGTCCGTAACAATAAAACTCCAGTACGCTAAACAGAAACTGTAATGTATAGTTTTTAAATAAAATAAATTACATTACTTTTGTAGAATCGACGATCGAGCACTTTATTTGTTATATATATAGTGCACAATAGTAAATAGAGCTATTTATATTACTATTTTTATTTGATACAGAGATTTACAAAAGCCTCAACACTGGCTTGTCGATGTTACGATCTTTAGTTATTAGAAACTACGATCTCTTCAGGCAGAAAAATCTGATCTTTCACATAGATGTTCATATTGAGAAAGATAAGATTTTCCCGCCTGAGGAGATCTTAGTTGCTAATAACTAAATATCGTAACATCAACATTCCAGTGTAGTGGCTTGTATACATGTCTGTAAAAAAAAATATATATATATATTACCTTTTGTGCACGCAAAAATTAATTCGTAAGTTAATTAAAAAAATCTGTATACAGATAATATAAGTTCTGTATATAATATAAGTTCCGCTCGTACACTATCGACGACAAGACGCTTGTCCCTGCTTCCCGGGTAAGTGCACATTAATTTTAATCACTGTATGTGACGATTTCTCACGGCCGTGTGGTCCTGAGCGTTAGTCTTGTGATTCTAAGCTGAATCTACGAACTGCGTCGGAGCCCATGCGACCGCCCGCAACCGCCATTCCTGCACTGATGAAGTAGAAAGCCCGAAACAACGTCGTCTGTAGGTATAAAAACACTTTAATATTTAATATATATATATATATATATATATATATATATATATATATATATATATATATATATATATATAATTGTTTACTTTATTGCAAGTTGAAATATGGTTATTTATTGAAACAGAAAGATGATCCTTTATGGGAACTGTGAATATAAAAATACATTTATGTTCGATATAATTGACACATGGAAAATGCTGGGTTATAAATACACCTCGTTCAGTCTCGATAGACAACGAATATTCCAAGTAAGGATGCTTTCATAAGGAGTCTACAGCAATCCTATGGACCGGCATGACTTTCATCCAGTGGCAAAGAAAGGTACAGTACACTGGAAACAATGCCGGAATAAGCAGAGAAAAAATGGTGTTATTTCGGAGTTTTTCCATTCTCCGAGATTCGTTTCACAAAACGAAGGTCTGAGAGTTTAATCTACCTTTCTATTTGAATCATAACTGAAGGGTGGATGTATAGATCTATACCTTTTCTTAAGTATATTAGTGTAAGTGATGCAGTAGCCCTACAAGAACTTGAACCTGGTGCGCTGAGTTCGCAGTCCGCGCCTTTAACTAGTCCACTAGTAAATGCATAAACTAAATAAAGTTATTTGAAATGCAGCCAGAATGTTTTTTCTCTCTTGTGCATGCTTCGTTCAGGTTATCAAAATTCGAGTTTAGTCGCATAGTAACATTCACTTCCAAGCAAAGCATTTTATCCAATCTTCAATATTATCTCTGGTCTCGTACAGAGTATCAATAAAGTCGTGTAATTGGTTAAAAGAAGAAGAATAAAATAATGAAAACAAATAAATAATAATAATAGTAATAATAAAACTTTGGAAGCGAGCGAAACGCATTCGCTGACCAACGAAGCGTATCAGGACAAGCGCGTCACTTGCATGAACAGTCGAGTGGATGACTCTCTCTGGTTTCCTCTCTCTCTCTCTCTCTCACACACACTCTCTCTTCTCCTCCTTTCCTTTCCTTTCCCCCTCTCTCCCTCTCTCGTTCGCTCTTTCGCTCTCGTTCCACCGTTCCCCCCCCCTCCTCTTTCTATCTGATGCGGTCCGTGGATCGCATCAAGGTTTAGTCAGAGATGGCAATGATTCAAAAACCGTTCGGGCGAAACTCAGCCGTGGGATTGGATCGTAAAAGTCCACATTCGCGCCACATTCGGCCCCCTCCCTTGAGACCTCTTTCGCCGCGTGTTTGTTGATATTAGAGAAAGTCAAATTGGTCGTTTGGCGGGAGGGGAGGGGGGAAATGCTCCGCTAATGGAATCGGAGGAGGTCGTCAACGATGAACAGTCAAGATCTTTGCGTCATCATATTGATGCACGACAAATATATATATATATATATATATATATATATATATATATATATATATATATACCGCGTGGTAGAAGTTCAGACTGGAGAGTCAAAGGTGACTTTTGTCTGAGGTTCGAATCGTGCGACCCGAGGAACATCCACCCTCCACACAGATGGTTCCCGAAATAGGATGAAACACATACGTATGTTGATAAGAATTAAATAAAAATATTATCATAATAACGTTTATATCCCTTTATCACAAGATGGGCATTTTAATAACTTAATAATAGTCTCTCAATTAAATGCGTAATGTAGTTTCATCGCTCTAGGTCGTTGAACACTTTTATGACATCCTATTAACATATGTCCGCTTGTAGAGGCATGAATAGAGTTTAATTATCCGTTTTCTCCATAGCTGTTTAGTTGGCCGCGTGGTAGAAGTTAAGACTGGAGAGTCAAAGGTAACTTTGGTTCGAATCGAGGGACCGGCAAAACAGTCATCCTCTCGAAAAAGGACGAAACACATGTGTATATAAGAATTAAATAGAAAGATTTATCATAATATATATATATATATATATATATATATATATATATATATATATATATATATATAGAGAGAGAGAGAGAGAGAGAGAGAGAGAGAGAGAGAAAGACCGAGAGAGAGAGTCTAAGGTGACTTTGCAACTGTGTTCGAATCCTTCGACCGGCAGTAATTATCATCTCTTACACTGAAAATTCCGTAAGCATGAAACACATGTGTCTGTAGGTAAATATAATAAATATATATATATATATATATATATATATATATATATATATATGGTGTGTATGTGCTCATTAGTCTATATGTGTTCGTATGGAAGCAAAGACTTACACCGCCGGGCGTGCAAATACAGACTTCTATATGCTATCATGCACCGGTGAATTCTTCTCGATGACATTATTTGTTAAATTGTATTGGTTTATATCTCTTGTTGCATCAAGGCCCAAAAGTAAACCTGCATGCATTAATATATTTTCTGATACAACACATGTAATTACATTTCTCTTTTCTATTTACGTTTAAATAATAAAGTGGTTCTAGGTAATGCGAAACAAACAGACTTCATTGGTTCATTCAATGTGATTTTCGACAAATATATGCACATAGCAAATAATTGAAATATACTAGAAATTGAACAAAACCACCGTTGCGAAACAGATTAGAAACCGGACTGTTAAAGGGTTCGACCTACTTTCAATCAGTTAGTTTTACTTTCTACTACTTCGATTCTGAAATCAATTTTTCACCCCGTGATGTTATAACGGGTAACCATCGCTATAGAGATCACTATGCATTCGTTCAACTTTTAATATATCTTAGATATTTCTTAACATTAAAGATTCGCTCAACTTAGGTGACTCTGGATCAAGAGATTTAAATTAATCTACCTGAACAGGATCAATTTTATATGTTATATAGAACCCTTACTTTTTAGTGGGATCACGGAACCGGGAAGCCGTCTGGAACACAGCGAACGGATTTTCACCATATAAACAAATATGCCCGGCGAGTATCGTGTAGTGGTGTCTGTTCGTACTAGTAGTTAAAGCAATTATAACACAGTAGTCAGCAATGTGTAATAACAACACCCTTGAAGAAATTTAAATGTAATGTCAACAAACATCTTGCTATCTAACGCCCACCTAGGTTTCCCCTATGAACATGACTCCTACCTTATTGACTAGTGGCAATATGCCTTGTTTTGGGAAAATAAAACTAAATCAAAGAACAAAATAAAACACATTACCATTTTGGATTTAATATTTTTCTTAGTTTTCTTTTTCTTTAAATTCCATGTAGATCATTACATATTATAAGCCTAAGTCTTCTCCCTATCTGACACGGCAGGGGGGAGACGTTCTTCTAAACACGTCTGTCTTCTCGACAAAACCAAAGAAAGGGAGAGTCTGGTTTTTCTTTTTGCCACTATACTACGTCCCTCTGGAGAATGATTTCTTGTTTGCTACGTTATTCCCATTCGCTAACCTATATTTTACGTAACATACTAATCTCGCGTTAAATATTGTTACATATACAGCATTGTGGTCAGTAGAAGCTGCTTACTCTTGGTGGTAGATGTAACTACCGAATTTTGAATCTGTTTTCAAATCAGCTCCTCAAGTTTAAACAGACAGATTAAAAAATGAACTGTGTATTAAAATTATAGTGTGTTGGTTTAGTATTTTAATGTCTTGGCCAGATTGGTTTAAAGTAGTGAAATATGAAGCGAACGTGCGGTCTAGAATGCAAGCCAGGTCGATGAGATTCAATTTACTTTTATTCAAAAGGGGTTATTAGGGAGCAGAAGCACGTCGTGAAAAATTAGATGCCTCTGAATTTTGTGAAATTGTAACAATAGGACATCAATTGAATAAATATTTTCCAAATTTCAGTTTTTTTGAGTATTTTAAAGGCTTTTAAAAGTATTTTAAAGGGTTTTAAAGGGCATAATATCGGCACATAATTCAAAATTCAAATAAGATTTGCAATAAGTTTAATCCATAGTCATTAGACACAAATTAAGTAAAATTCCCTAAATTTCAACTTCTTTTTAAAAACTCCTAAAGCTTTAGCCTTACATTTAAAACATTTTCTAGAATCAAAATCATGTAATGGATTTTGATCAAAATTGGAATAAGTATTCTAGACTAATATTTAGTAGCATTATATCTTGATTTTAATCTTCGTAAAGAAACATAAAAGTGGTGCAAAACTTCTGTTTTTGGAATTCTTTTTATCCGTCATGTGACGATTCTTCTTCTAGTAGATATATAAAGACAGCATTATATTGGTATGTGAAATAGGCATTATTTTGCTTGTATGAAGTTTCAGTAAAAGTTATACTTAATTCAGATATGCACAGGTCAGATAAGATAGAATTAAAAATGAATAAGAATAAGAAGAAATATTATTGAGAGTTAAAGAGAAGGCAAAGAAAAAGAATAACATTAAGAATGAAATGAAAGGAAAGGAGGAGTAATTGATTTTTGATGACCTTTCAGCAGATTGAGTCCAAAAAGACCGCTATTACATTTGGAATTTGTCGCTGATAAACGTTTTAATATACAACACTACCAATTCACAATCTTTTCTACAATCGAACCATGTTTAATACAAGTTAACTTCAGTCTATGGCTAACTTTTACAAGTTTCAGTCAGGAATGTCCGACCGTCTGTACTTTATCGCCGTTCAATGGTGAACACACCTGCGCAATGATGCGCAAAATCAGCAATCACTCTGAGATAGTCCTCTCTTGGCACTGCCCTGATTTGGGCTGTGATAGCCGCCTTCATTTCAGGAATAGTCTGGGAATTTACAGGCATTATCTTTGAGATATCTCGACAGATCAAAAACTGGTAGGTTTAAGTTCGATAAATATGAAGCCCATTCAGCACCACACCACTTACTAATAAGACGATCACCAAAGTGTCCCCTGCATATGATTGAACGGCGATAAAACAAAAACTGTTTGACATTGATAACTGAAACTTGAAGGACAAGTCAGGCATAGTTTGAAGTTTATGTTTACCAAATATGGTTGGATTGCAGAAAGGATTGTGGATTTTATTAACGTATTTTTTTTTGGGGGGGGGGGCACCTTGTATACATGCAAAAAAATTGTTCTCCAGTCATCATGTCTAAGCCACATTTATAATAATTGCAAGGAAATATTATTTTCTGTAGTCTTTACATTCAATGATGAAATCCTTTAATTTGAAAACGTTTGTTTATTGAATGGGAGTAGATTGCATATATTTTGCAATATTGACGCATTCATAAACAAACTATTGAAATACTCCTTCCAGCAAATGTTTTCAGTGAATCCTTTTTATGATTTCAAATATCAATATGTAAACTTTGAAATAACTGGAATTAAATGTGAGCTACTTCGGGCAGTTTTCATTAACAGAAGACTTATTGGATGAATGGAAATCTGTAGTCGCTTCCTTTACATTGAAAGAAAAACATTTTTATTAAAAAAATATTCTAATTAATATATGTATAGAATATACTCCTAAATAAATCATGCGATCATTATGAATTATAGAATATATATTCCAGGCAACACGGTGAGTAACGTAGGCGCATTATTTTTTGCAAACATTACCATTTAGAGGGTATGCGCACAAGCTCGCATCATGTGTATATGCTTATATGTATACTAGAAGAATACCCATCCCAAGACGGGTCAAATGTAGTCCCCGAACAGAACACTTTTGCACCACTTTTATGCCCCTTTGCGAGGATTAAAACCCAGATATAATGATACTAAACCTTATTCTAGAATCCTTATTTCAATTTTGATCAATATCCATTGCATGATTTTTATTCTAGAAAATGTCTGGAATTTAAGGGGTCCTAAGCAAAAATTGAATTTCAGAGAATCTTCTTTTCTTCATGTCTAAGGACTATGGGCAAAATTCAACGCACATCAATGCAATTTTCAAATGGGAGCTTGTGCCCATATTATGCCCTCTGAAAACCTTTAAAATACCCCCCCCCCCCAAAAAAAAAACTCACTGAAATTTTCGGAATATTTATTAAATTGATGTCTGATACCTATTGCTAAAAGTTTACAAAAATCAGAGCTATGTGAATTTTCCCGAAGGGTTCCACCCCTTCTTTATTCGAATGAAACTAAATTAAACTAAATATAACCCATATTTGAATCTTTTACGCCTAGCAGCTGTGCTCCTTAATTCATAATGTACGGTAAATTAGTTCATGAGTGAAACCATATACATACAAATGTATAAACATATACATATACGTAACTTTATTTTAAAAGATAAATCTATCTATCTATCTATCTATCTATCTATCTATCTATCTATCTATCTATCTATCTATCTATCTATACATCTATCTATACATACATACATGCATACATACATGCATACATACATACATACATACATACATACATACATACATACATACATACATACATACATACATAACTTATACTGGTGATACCAGATCAGGCTGCCCTGTGGCTCCCTGAGACGAAATTCACCTACATTGACGTTTTTTTTTTTTTTTTTTTTTTTGTAAAACTTAATTATGTTCTACAAAACCAAAAACAAAAACAACAGCCCCTCTCCCTTTCTCCCTCCCCTTTTTTATTTTTATTTTTCCTACCCTACTCCCGGTCCTGGATATGACCTTAAACTACATCCGATGGTGAGATCCGGCTTACGGACTTTGGGGAATGTGGAGCCTCCTCTTAATTACCATTGCTCCCAGGTCCACCCTGACCCGGAGTGGTAGTACCTGTTAGGGTCCCAACTATGGGTTAAATAGAAACAGATATTAAAAGGGGAAAGAAACAAAAAAGAGAAGAAAACAAGACCAGATTCGGCATTAAATAACCCAAAAAGGGTTGATATGCCGTAAAACAAAACTACCAAACCAAAAACCCTGATTAAACATTTGAAGATATAAAGAACTTGAAGCATAAAAACTTTCACTATAATGACCAGATTCGGCATTAAATAACCCAAAAAGGGTTGATATGCCGTAAAACAAAACTACCAAACCATACCATAACTTATATATATATAAGTTATGTATTTGTTATTGTTTTTACTGGCGATAATAACAGCGTTTGCATTTTTCCACTTCCTAAGCGGTAAAGAGTCATGCAGAAGACTGAATTTCAGTCTCTTTTAAAACCCCTAAGCTTTAGCTGACATTTTAGACATTTTCTAGAATAAAAATAATGTAATGGATTTTGATAAAAAATCGGAATAAGTATATATATTCAAGTCGATGTCCTCATCAACGTCAGAAGTTCTTGAACTTTTTAAAAACTAATTATTAAAAATTAACTGTACGCAAAAATAATAAGACAAATGTTCCGCCATTTTTACTTTCACTTTTAACCGACCGAACAACTACGTATTATTTACTTTGAAGAGAAAACATTTATCCTTTTTTGAATTAAAAAAGGATAATTTGTTTTATAAATATTCATTAATAGATTTATACTTGAATAAGAATTTTTTAATTTATTTATGTTGCCTGATGTTTCTTTATTTATTTTAGACAATGCAAGTATTTTGGATCTCACACTAGAACTTTTTTCTGTAGCGTTCCTGTTATTTCTTAGCCGATATAGTCATCATCATAAACCTAAATAATTATTCCTTAATTATTTAATAGCGACTCAAAGTTAAACTAGTTGATGTTATGGTGTGACTGTGTTTATATGTGTTTCTCGCCGATACGTAATTTTGATACATTTTTTTTTACTGAAACATATTTAAATTTAAATAATTTGAGTGATAATATTTAAACAGTTTATTGTAAAAAAATGGAGGAAAAATGCCGATTCATGATGTATTGAAAAGTTAAACTATTTGATGTTATCGTGTGTGTGTGTGTTTCTCGCTTAAACGTAACTTTGATAATGTTTTTTTTTGTATTTTTTGTGACTAAAACTTGGTTTTAGTAAATATACATTGTTTGGGAGGAATGCCGAAGCTCATTTGATTCTAAATAATTAGGCTGACTTGAATAGGAGTTAACAAATCTATGTATATAACGTAAAGTTGTCTGTATGTGTGTCGCGGCATCACAGTTAAACGGTTGATCTAAGAGCCAAACTAACTGTAGATTTGGAATCAGCACTTTCGATCCGATGTTCTTATTGTTGTTAGAAGTTCTTGAACCTTTTTAAAACTCATTATACAACACTCAAAGTACATAAAAATAACATTAAAAACAAATATTCCTCCATTTTTAGCTTCCTCTTTCTAATTTAATATTTTCTATTATTAAATGACTGAACAACTAGTAGGTGAAAAAGATAAAATATGTTCGTTTGATCAATTATCGTGTGGATAAGCGTCTGTCTTCGGTTCCAGTTATACCATGTTTCAGGGTTCGAATCTACCACTATATAGCCGATATTGGTCATCATCATGAATCTGAATAATGCACCTTTAAAAAAATATCTTATTGCGATTTAAAGTGTAATTTTTTTTTCATTTTAACTGACATGCAGAAGAGTAGGATTTGAAAAACCCGACGTTGATGGGTACTTTAGATATTATATACATATATATAAGTTGGAATTTAAATGGCTTAAAACACCATGACGGTCGGGCGTTATAATTTATTTAACCTACAACATAGGATCGTCAGACGTCGTTTCTACGTACAGGATTCACTTCTTAACTAATTAATCGATCATTATGAATTATGGAGTATATATCCTAGGCAAGACAGTGAGCAACGTGGACGCATATTTTTATAAACTTTACCATTTAGAGGGTGTTCTTCAATTTCACACCATGTGTATATATTTATTTCCATGTATAATATCCACTCCTAAACCAATGGATCGATCATTATGAATTATGGAATATATATTATAGGCAACACGCTGAGTAACGTGGGCACATTACTGTTTTTGTACACTTTACAATTTATGTTTTGCCTTCCCCCCAAATAATTCTCATTGACAGCAACAGATTCAGACTATTCAGTTTACTGCTTATCTCGTACCATTGCCCAACGAGCTGCTCCTGATACCAAGACGCGTCTTCTTTTCCGAACCCGCGCGAGACTGTATATCTGACTGTACATTTGGTTATTTGCTCGGCCAAGCTCTAATCTTTGGTTCTTCCTTGTAAGACATTCACAGTAAGAACTCGTATTGCTACCACAACGGAAAAAGAATTTCCATTCTCCATGTTCCTAACATCAGGAGGAATTTCCATGGACAGAGGTTCTTCCGCAAGAGCTTCTCGCCTGTAGAACACACTACCGCAGGATTACATCCCTGCAGATTACAACTTGGTAGTCTTCAAATCCAATGTCATCAAATTCTTGTCCTAAACTTATGGGGCATAAGTAAGTAACCAAACGCAGTTCATACCACTGATCAATTTTAGTACTCATATAGTCTATTTTATCTTGCGGCGGATAATCATTCCGTCTCATTAACCCTTATCGTCGAGTGGCTCCTGGCCTTGATAAGTGGTGACGCAATCGTAAAACCGTATATTTTAGCGTTAGCTACTAAGTCCCTTCCCGCTGTTTTAAAAAATTATAATTAAAATTTACGAGGTTTAATAAAAGATAAAAGCCAATGAATCAATAATTTAATCTCTCATGCTGTTTACAACTTCTTCTCAACGCCCAACAAGATTTTCAATATCTCATTGCTGGTAGGAATAAAAAAACAAAACAAAAAGAAAAGCAAAAAGAAAAAGGTGTTGAAAATGTTCATTTTCCTTAACTTGACTTTCAGTTTTAATGATCTAACAATAAACAGAAATTAACGTAAATTAACTCAAAAAAAAACAAACAAAAAAAAAACGATAGAATTCTCGAAAAAAGATCAAAAAATTTTTAAATACAAAAGATTTCAAGGTGCTTGTGTATATCAACCCTGACATGTTAGACCGCTCTTAAAAATAAAATAGCTAAAGAAATGTATAAACTTTGTTATGTACTTACGCGGTAAATGAAAAAAAAGACACGTACACCAAACATTATGCAAATTCATTCAGTATTTATTTAATTATAAATAAAAAAAACGATTTTATCACTCGGTAGATATTTCCACCATTTTGTATCTTAGATTTTCCAGTGGTCAAGGACGATAACTCATATTTTCACGATTTCGGGGTTTGGGGTCTCCATTGTTTACAAAAATGTCAAAATGTACGTAAAATCATTTTTTTTCTTTTTCTTATAATTTAATAACTACTGGATTAATTTGCGTAATTTTTTCTGCACAATCTTAGTTTCAGCTAACACGTAAGTAGATAATAAAGTTTATACATTCTTTAAATATTTCAATGTCAGGGTTGATATGCACAAGCACCGATTTAAAAATTTAGAAAAAAAAACGGCCTGAGCAACCGAATATCTAGATGAAAATGACTTTCGCAAATAAACGTTGATTCACTCAGATTTAGTATAATAATAGATTTGAATACGAGAAGATGAAAAACAAAACTATTTTATTTACATAACGACGTTTTCTCTTCTAAGTATAATCGCATCAGAATCAAATGATATACAAACGTCATGCTTGAGAAGACCAGCCGAATCAGTTACAAGTAAAATGTTCTCCCGTGAAGCGTTAAGCAATTTTTAGTAGATATCTGGAGCAGCGTGTTTGCTATGCACCTCACTTCATGACGACTTTGGAGCATGACTTACATTATCACACTTTTGCGTGCTGGATACGTCAAGAAGGAATAGTTGCATTGATTTAGAGATAATTAATAAGGACTCAGTAAGTGGAACGATAAACACAAAAAGAATAGCGTATATTCAATGAGAAAACAGATTATATCAACAAATATATGTGGGGTGTAGTGTGTGACTAGCCTCAGTATGAACTATGTTCCGGTTTGTCAATTCCGTTTTTCGATTGCTTTTGGTTTTAATCCAGTTTTTTAAGGTAACCACCGATTGGCTGGCATCCATTGCTGTTTTAATTTTCACTATATCGTGACAAATTGTACCACCTTTCTGTCCAAGATATGGGGAAGCGAATTTCCGATACTCGTCTTCTTTCCTACTCGTCTTTTTAATTCTGCTGGAATTTATTTTGGACTATGTTTTCTCAGAGTAAATTTGAATTTTCCCAATGAAATTATTTTACGAGTAGAATTGATGTACTACATCATACATAAGCAAAAAAATCTGGAACACGAGCGCCGATAACTATTATCGTCAGCTGAATGCGGCCGAACGAAAGTGGTTAAGAAACGGGAGCTTTAAGCAAAACAATATGATTCTTAACTCCTATATTGATTTCAAGTAGTGAATAGGAATTAAATCGCGAAGCAGGTACGAGCAGGCGCAACCAGCTAACGTTTCATTTTCTACTTTGATAAACGCATTGTTAGAAGAAAATTAGTTGTAATATTTAAGCAATAAATGGAAGAAAGGGGGTTCATACCTTTCCTGTGTATTATTAGTTATATTCAACATATTGTATACCCAAACAACGCTGGGTAAATTTGCTAGTTTAATATTAAAAACGCATGACCAATTTATATCGATAAAATCACCTCGTGTTTTATCAAGCGTGGTTGTATGGTAACGGAAGATTGCATTTGTATTTAGATTAATTGGAACATCCCCATCCCACACATCCCATGTAGACGTATCCCGCAACAGTTGCCCATCACGGTAGGTCGCTGTTGAAATCACGCCTTTGAACCAACCCTGATAGCATATAATAAAGTACAGACGCAACGACAAACACCATTTATTCCTAACTTCTAGCGACATTTGAGGAAATTAATTTAAACATTGAAATTCTCTGATTATAGCGGTGTTACTTCAAATGATAACCGGCCAAAAGTAGCATCTATAAACATAAATTTAAATATTATACTCAACTAGAAGAATACCTGGTCCAGGACGTGTAAAATTAATTCCCCGAACAGGACACTTTCGCACTACTTTTATATTCTCTTACGAAGATTAAAATCAAGATATAATGCTACTAAACCTTACGTCTAGAATCTTTATTCTAATTCTGATCGAAATCCATTGCATGATATTTAATCTAAAATTTAAGAAACTTAAGAAGAAATTGAAATTCAGAGAATCTTATTAATTGTTATCTAATGACTATGGATCAAATTTAATGCAAATCTGAAATATTGAATTATCAACTTGGAGGTTGTGCTTATATTATGCTCCTGAAAACCTTGAAAATACACTAAAAAACTGAAATTTGGGGAGTATTTATTAATTAGTTAACATATTGTTAAAATTTCACAAAAATCGGAGGTATCTGAATTTTAACGAAAAACTTCCACTTCCGTTTTACTCCCTTTGCTTAAAGCTAAAACTAAAACTAAATATAGCCCACATTATTACATCTTACGCTTAGCAGCTGTGTTCCAAAATTCATGATGATCGGTTACTTTGTTTAGGAGTGAATCGTGTACATACAAATATATAAACATACCTAACTTTATAAAAATAGAGAAAAAATAATTCAATGTATATTTATCAAAGTTACGTATCGGCGAGAAACACACTCACGTGATATTATTCTGATAGTTTTATTAAAGCAGAGATGATGAACCGTTAATTTGCGTCGCGTTCAACAGTACACCCGTAACAAAAAAAAAGCCTGCTTTCAAATTTACATGATAATAAGAAACTAGTCATGATTTTTAATAAGTTTAAAAAATCGTTTTCGTTTTCTCTAATATTCTTTTATTTCAATAAATAGTAAATAAAAAATAATTTAATGTGTATTTATCAAAGTTACGTATCGGCGAGAAACACACACAGACATAAACACGTGATATTGTCTTGGAGTCGATCGAATTCCTATATAAACAAATTTGACAGTTTGAAAAATCAATCTTGCTAAAAATATAGTATGCGTAAGCTCATACGATTACTTACTATGACAACTAACTGGTACCTGTTGAAACTATTACTGTTTTGTACTGCCGAAGCGACTAATTGTTAAAACAAAAGAAATAGAGACACCTACAAACTGACGACGCACGTGCGCAACGCAAATTACAGCTACTATGATGATTTTCTTTACAGTGTCAACTTATTTTAAGTAAAAAATATGTCTTATATAAAAAAAAATTATATAGAAACTCATAGAAAGAAAGAGCATGCTTATGTAATTTTATAATTAATAAAATAATTGTCTTTATTGGGAGAATAGTTTCTTAACGATATATAGGGGGATATCCCTCGTCAGCCACAATCATGTTGAAACTATTACTCATCACCACCACCAGTGAGACACGCTGTAAGAGCCATCCGTTTCTCGAGGTCCATACTTTCATGGAGCCGCATTTCCACCGATCACCCGAAGAAATCCAATTAATTGAGAGGCAACAACTTCAAAAGTCTCCACTACCACTGCAGTAAAATTAAATCTGTCCGCAAGAGAAGAATATTTATTAATTACATCTCTGCATCTCGAGCGACAGGCCTTGGTTGAATTACTGACCCGATCAAATCTCCGGTCAGAAATGTGTTGCAACAGGTAGTATCCCCAAAACAACGGCTTTCTGACCTTTAAAGTGGAAAATGGTAATGAGATCCGATATTTTTCCATAGCGATGATGAATGCCTACCGGTTCGATTTAGGAAGGTAACCTGGCTGTAGCCAGACATTTTGTTTTGATGATTATCGTTGGTTCGTGTTTTGGAAAGCGATCGGCACTACGATAATAAGAGAGTAGATGAAATTGCTAAGAAGTAGCGAATGATAGAACGAGGCATTAAGCACAGAAACAGTCGTATATATATATATATATATATATATACATATATATGGGAAAATGAAAAAGGAAAACCAAAAAATGGATGTTTTTTATGTGTACATCAACGTTTCGTCTTTATTTATAAGACTTCATCAGGATGATAAAATAGAGAAAAAATGTCATGCAAGTACAGATACATGTAGGGTAGACATATTGGGAGGAAAAATAAAATGAAATAATGGCCCCTACTGGGTGGACGTCCGTACTTGTTGGAGAAATAGAAATGAATGTTGAAGAAAATGAGTGGGGAAAAATGGAAGGATGGGGTGAGCAAGGACTACTGTGGCTGGTGGTAAGAGAAAGAGGTGGGGTATGAGCAGGGGTAAAGTGGATAGCAGAGAGGGAGTGGAGGAAGAGGGGGGAGGGAGGTGTTTGACCAGATGGCTGCGGTCAAGATTGAAGGGGAAAAGTAAGT
Organism: Sepiola atlantica; assembly: GCA_963556195.1. Classification (NCBI taxonomy): domain Eukaryota; kingdom Metazoa; phylum Mollusca; class Cephalopoda; order Sepiida; family Sepiolidae; genus Sepiola; species Sepiola atlantica. The sequence goes on along the minus strand of OY744538.1, from coordinate 48,225,637 downwards.
TGGAATGTTTGTGTATGGGGGGTGTATGCAGGGAAAGGAGGATGGGTAGAAAGGGAGGGGGGGGGCTGTGATTTGGTGGATGGGCGAAAGTTATGGTCTTAGAGAGCGTTTTGAGAAAATGAGGGAATTTAAGAAGGGGTATGGGAGAAAATAGTTGAGAGGGGGAGAGGGAGGATTTGTTGTGATAGGGTGTGAAATATTTGAAATATTTGGAAAATGATAGCAATGAGCGAGGGATTGGAGGGGTGGAGGAGGGCGGTGATTGAAAGGGTGGGTATGGAATATTTGAAATATTTGGAGCATGAGAAAGTTTATTTGGACTGCAGTATTAAAAATGTGAGGGAAAAAACGGAAAAAGTAAGGAGAAAATGAAGATTCAAGGAGAAAAAGGAAGGGAGTGAGTAAATGGAAGAGTGTCATAAAGGTTGGAGATGAAAATAAAAGTTAACTATGATCAGGCAAGAGTCTTTGTTCTGTGAGGATGATCTTGCTTATTAAGGGTGATAGGTTAAAGAAACCATTTCGTTGCTTGATGGTGGTGGAGGCGGTGATGAGGGCAGTTTTCAATAATCTTCGCCGAGATTTGTTGTGGATGTATTTAGTGATTTTGGCTTGTTCAAATTTGAATGCATGACCATGTTCTAGTTCATGGGAGAAAAGTGCACTAAGAGGGTTGTTGTTTTTTATGTCCCTTTTGTGTTCATTTAATCGTTTCTTTAATTCACGTTGTGTTTCTCCCACGTAAAATTGATGGCAATCATTGCAAGGGACAGTATATAAGCCGGCATGGGATGTGGGTGTTTTTTGGAAATGTCTGGATGTGTTTAAAGTTTGTTTTATGGATTGAGATGTGGTTTGTACAGTTGGAATGCCTAGTTTGTTAAGCGTGTTGCATATGGATGTGTTATTGGAGTGCGTGGGTAGGAGAAGGGGTCTGTCTATGAGAGAGGTGTTAGGAGTTTGATTTTTTTGTGTGGTGTTTCTGGAGAATATTTGGAAGGCTTTTTTCTTGGCATTTAATATAAAATGTGTGGGGTATTGCAATGTTTTTAGGGAATTAAAAATGTACTTTATTTCTTCATCTATGTGTGGGGGGCTACATATTCTAAGGGCGCGTAAGAAGGAGCCTATAATTATACCTGTTTTGATCTTGCTATGGTGGTGGGAGTAGAAATGTATGTAGTCATTTTTGTGAGTGTTTTTGCGGTGTACCTTAAATTCTAGTTTGTTGTTGGACTTAATTATAAGAGTATCAAGGAAGGGAATAGAGCCGTTTATTTCAGTCTCATGGGTGAATTTTATGGAGGGTTCTACTGTGTTGAGTTTATCTTTGACATGATTGATGATTGGTCAAACACCTCCCTCCCCCTCTTCCTCCACTCCCTCTCTGCTATCCACTTTACCCCTGCTCATCCCCCACCTCTTTCTCTTACCACCAGCCACAGTAGTCCTTGATCACCCCATCCTTCCATTTTTTCCCCACTCATTTTCTTCAACATTCATTTCTATTTCTCAAACAAGTACGGACGTCCACCCAGTAGGGGCCATTATTTCATTTTATTTTCCTCCCAATATGTCTACCCTACATGTATCTGTACTTGCATGACATTTTTTCTCTATTTTATCATCCTGATGAAGTCTTATAAACAAAGACGAAACGTTGATGTACACATAAAAAACATCCATTTTTTGGTTTTCCTTTTTCATTTTCCCATCACGTCGGATTACCTTCATCCTTCTCTTCCCATACACACACACACACACACATATATATATATATATATATATATATATATATATATATTTATGCAAAGATTGTTAAAAATAACAGAATTCGTCTGTTTAATTATACCTTTTTTAGTTTTTTAAAATTTTATTGATAGTCTTTTTATGTATTAAAATAAAGTAAAAATGAAAAATGAAAAAAAAAATGGACAAAGAAGAGAATTTTAAAAAGACGGTGGAGAAACGCACATATAACGTTTTTCGCATTGTTTCAGGAAGTCGTTGACAATTTTAAATTCAGCAACGCTGGATGGCATCACATAACAAAATCGCATTACTGTGAAACCTATGAAACGTTTATTATTATTATTTGATTTTAATACAAAACAGACCATCAGAAAAAGTGAAAAAAAATAAAAAAAAGGTATAATTAAACAGACGAAATTTGTTATTTTTAACAATGTTTGCATAAAGTAAAAAATACTGATTAAATACACTCACACAATATATATATATATATATATATATATATATATATATATATATATATAGCGAGAGTGACAGAGAGAAAGAGAGAGAGAGGGGGTAGATAGATAGAAATGAAGAGAGAGAGAGTAAGAGAGAGAGAGAGAGAGAGAGTAAGAGAGAGAGAGAGAGAGTAAGAGAGAGAGAGAGAGAGAGAGAGAGAGAAAATCCCACCGACTTTATAGTGGAAATAAAATGGAAATAAAGGTCAAAGAAAACGACAATCCAAATGGAGCCATGTAATGGATCGATATGTCGCCTAACACTTTATTAGGGATTTTTCAAGATACATGATATAAGGAACACATGAAGTATTTATATATACAGCGGTGGGTAGTAAGAGTCACACTCTCCAAATGCGCATGAGCGCGAGAAGAAAGCCTGCCCAAACTCTCCCCATTCACTCTTGCTATTAATCCCCTCCCCATACACTTCAAAACATTTAGATTTTGATTCAGCGTTTTCTAAGCAAGTAATACTTTTATTTATTCAAACTTAACACTATCCACATGCACATGCACATGCACATGATCATCATTATTATTATTCCTGGAGGAAGTACCCACCCCTGGTTTTCTTCCACCTTATTGATGTCTGTCATTCAGTGGGTGTGCTATAGTTTCCACATTAGGCACTGCAGGCTGCCCTTAGCTAGGTGCCCCATACAGCTCCTCTTATTCCCAAATGATCACCCAGCTGGTACTGGCCAGGCTCAACGTCGCTTAACTTCGGTGATCTAATGAAAACCGGTGTGTCCACGTGACTATGCCGTATAACTTCATATAAATGGAAGTTATAATCGCATCGAAGAATACTGTGTGATTCTAACTGAAATTTATAGCAAACCTGAAAGTAAACAATAATGTTCAGTTCTTATCGACGCTGTGAAATCTATTTATTGAAATGAATTGTCGGAAAAATCAAATTAAATTGCAAAGAATTCATCCTTTGTGAGTAAATCCTTTGAATAAATATTTTTCTTTCACTTAGCTTGATAATTTATGTCGACACTTATTGTGTGTCTGTGTATGTATGAGTGTGTTTATCGCCTCTACGAAACTTAGACATTATTATTTTTATTATTGGCTATTAATCGATTATTTATTGAAATATGAAATACAATCAGTTATTTATTAAACCATCGGAGTTACTTCCCTTTAGTTACTACATAAAATGGCTGGAAAATCGATTTCCCCTGACGAGATCTGTGCCAGTTTAGGGTAAAAAAATGAATATTTAAAATTTTAAAAAAATATTATTCAACCGGGCAACGCCGATCAAGAAAATACCAACTTTTTGGCTGTTTGTTTTTGAATTTTAGCTGGACACACACACACACACACGCACACACATACACACACCCACCCACACATATTTAGTTCAGTTAGTAATTCCCGCTGATTACATTGCAGATAATAAAAAGCAGACTGAACTCATAGGATTATCTGATATTTAACTACCGTTTGCAATATTTCGAAATATTTGATAGATTAGAGAGAAAACTGATTTTCTTTATCTCACGTGAGTTTTTCTGTTTTGTTTTTGTTCTTTTTTCTGTTAGTTTTGGAATTGGAAACGACGGAGAAAATTGTAAGGAAGTCTCAGAAAAACGTGCAAGTCTGCTTTTTTTTTAAAGTGGGAAATGGCCGTTCCGCAGAAATGGGTAGGACACAGAAGGAAGCGAAATAATTTTTGTTTTGTTTCTAACAAATGTCCATCTGAGTGAACAGAGGAAGAAGGGAATGTGCGAAAAGCTGTCAACCTACTGCGCGCTAAGATGAGTCCGCTATCCAATTTTCTTATTCACCGGATTTGCACCAACTGCGCAGAGGGCAACATGATAGCATCTCTTGATTTAAACAAAAAAAAAACATGACAAAAAAAGAAAGACGGTGGAGATGGCGGAGTTGGAGAGGAGGTGGTCAGCGAATGTGAAGGAGTGGTGGTGGTAGTAAATGTGTTGGGATATATGTGCCGCTTGGGGAATCAGGAAGTGTGCTTTCGTACAAGCTATGTTATTATGCTTCGTGAAGGGCGCTAACAGTATTTCAGACGTATAGGTGAAAAGCAATTTTCACCCTCCGTTGGTTGGGAGTATGTCTGCTAAGCACACATTCACACACACAAGCACACAGTTTTAGTACGTGAAAAAAGAAGTGGTAAAATGATAACACGAGGGACAGACCAGACCCTCCACTGGTATGTAAAGACAAATGCACACACACACACACACACACACACACACACACACACACACACACACACACACACACACACACACACGCACACACACACACACACACACACACACATACACATACACACACACACAGACGCACATTTACCTGCACATGTATACTGCAACTCTGACAGGAAGAATGAGGTAGATTGATGGAAAAAGAAGAAAAAAATCTATACACTGTTTCTAAACACCAAAGAAAAATATCGGACTGTGATTAAAAAATATATATCTTAATATAAACAATGAACAAGAAAACGACGTTTGAAATAATATAAAAAGCGAAACAAGACAAGTTTGAATGAGGGTAGATATATAAAGAGACAAGGAAATATCTCCACACAGAGCGCGCATATATTTGCTAATGTTAAATTATTCTCAATAAAGAAAAATATGAGAATATAAAGCAATATATTTGAGTACTGTGACGTAGTTTTGGTCACAGACACAACATGATAATAATAATATTAATAATAGCAATAATAATAATCTCTTCAAAGCTAAGATAAATAAAACCTAGGAAAACGGCAAATGTAGACACTGTGGACAAAGATGCGCAACCGTAGACCACAAAATAAGTTAATGCAGCAAACTAGCCCCAAAAGAATACAAGAACAGACACGACTGTGTGGGGAAGGCAGTATACTGCGAACTATGCAAACAACTGCAATTTTGAACATGCAGACAAATGGTACAAATGGTACACACACAAACCGGAGGCAGTACTGGAAAACGAAAACAACAAAATTCGTTTGGACATGAAGGTAAAAACAGATAAACTTATCCAAGCAAGGAGACCGGATGTTATAATAGTCAACATGAAGGAAAATCCTGCCAAATTGTTGATTTTGCCGTCCCAACAGGATAAAGATCAATGAGACAGACACACGAAGCAAATACACGGAACTTGCCAAAGAAACGAATAAGAGAATTAGAAACAGTAAAAAAAAATACTAGAAAAAAGATTGGGAGAAATTGGAATCAAAGGGGAGACTGATACTATAAATGATGAGAACAGCTGAAATTTTAAGGAAAATACTTCAATGCGGAAACCAACCCACATTTTTCTTCGAGGTATAGTGATTTTATTAACACGGAATTTAGGAGCCCTTTTAGTAATATATATGAAATATTAAAAAAAGTGTTTAATTTTTAACATCTACACTGCTTTATTTTAATTAAAATCTTTTTAAAAATTCATGCATTTTTTTTATTAATACATAAAAATATAACTTTAGTAAAGGTGTATTTTGTTTACAATAAATAATACATTTTCATTAAAACATTAAGATAAATAATGGTTTCATTATATTCCGTGATCGTTGCTTAAAAAATACTGAAAATTTCATTAAAATTGGTTCATTTTCTGAATTTTGGTGAATTTTTCCGTGACAGAGGGGGGGGGGGGGTAAAATGTTTTTACATTTTGGGAATCGGCCATTGATTTTGCACGTACCTATATAACTAGTAATACTAAACATGATTAGCTTACCCCTAATTAAACAGGCACCCCCCCCACACACACATATATATATATATATATATATATATATATATATATATATATATATATATATATTGATTTTAATAATAATGTTTGCA
>OY744538.1:48192046-48214546 GCA_963556195.1 Sepiola atlantica | reverse complement strand
AAACAGGGGTCAGGGAGGGAGTTCCAAAGGTCGGTATCACGAGGAAGGAAACTATTGGAGTAGAAGGCTCTTAAGCATCTGGCGACCTCCGCAGTGAATGGATGGGATTTAGCTGATTGTCAAAATCGTGTGAGGAGATTGTGGATTGTAGGTTTGTTTAACTTAGTGTTAAGATATCCGAGGAGTTTACTAGGATAAATACTTCTACGTCATTGATGTTAGTTCTAAGCCGCCGGATATTTGTGAATGCTAGCCTAGGGCGGAGGCGAAAGTGTTTTTGATGGCTATCTGGTTTAGGTGGTTTCCTTTCTTTGTATTGCCATTTTGGGTTTAGATATAGTGGGAGGGCACATTGAGTACTTGTTTGATGCAAATAAGCTCACACATCCAGACTATTAGTCAAGACTTGATCCATGGGGGTTGTGGCCCCAGGAAAGCCCATCGGGGATAACTGCAGGGTCTCTTTCCATGCCCGACATGACATGTACAGCTACCCACGATATTATACAACTGTTGATGCAGCAGCCGTTCTTAGCGCCACATAAGAGTTTAGACTCCTGCACTACCTGTCGGAAACAGCAGCCATACAAGCTGTCTAACCTGTACCCTCAACCTGTCGGAAAAAGACCGTCCAAGACTAGTCATGTGAGACTTCGTGACGAAAAAACTTTCCCCAAATTGCTCAGATAGAGAGAACGAGAGACGGCGTTCATTGTCTTAGTCACGAAACAAAGACAAACACTGGGTGTCTTTGAGTATTTTCTAAAAAGCCGCCATTACACATATCTGTCTATATATATATATATATATATATATATATATATATATATATATATATATATATATTTAGATTTTTTCACTTAGAAGATACTTTATTCATTGAAGACCGGGATAAGGCCAATAAAAATAAACTCGATGATACTCGATTACAGGGTACAGAGCATGTATATGTGATTTTTTTAAGGCTTACCAAAGCATTCCGTTGAGGAGACAATTCATCACCACAACATACTTTTTCTTTCAAAGATTATTTATTTATCATATATATCCAAATTAAAGAGTTTTTTCCTACACGTGTTTCACTACCAAGCAGGTCCTTGCTTGGCAGATCATCAGGGGAATTAAGTACCTGGAGTAAGAGTTTCAACAACTGACAATACACAATGTGGTGTTGCCTTAATTGAGGTCACTTAAGAGTCGATTGATCGAATACAAGGGAGATAAAAAAGCAATGGATGAGTGTGTACGAGGGTTGGCCAGTAATTGAAGAAAAGGAAAATAGGAATTAGAGTGTTAAAGTAGAAGCGGTTAAGGATTAGTTGAGTGGAGGAGAATAATATTAGTTCTCAATTTACATTAAGTGTTATGGGTCAATAGAGTTATTAGGTACACAGGGGAGGATACGCTATGTTACTGGGGTGGTTATTTGTAAGGTTGCAAAAGTTAAGTACTAAACGACACTCAAAATAACACCTCTTGCACTAACCAACAACCCCCGCTAACTAACAACAACCTTGATCTCACCCCTCAAATTCTCTCATCTTCTCCACTTAACAATTCAAACTTAACTTTGGCCCAGAAATTGAACATACAAACCCAAAACAATCCCGATACTATAAATAACACAAATACTTTAATAAACCCCCATACAAAATACACACTTACATTGGGGCAAGTGCCTTCACCATCAAGACTCGAATCTCAAACCATATCTACTCTTTCAAACACAATAATAACAATGCCACTGGCACCTCTCTATCCAATCTAATAAAAAGCTTTAACAGTAAAAACACTCCCTACTCCCTACATTAGGCAATATTAAAAAGGTTTAAATCATACACTCCATGATCCGCTATCTGCCAACTATGTACATTAGAAACATTTATAATAGCTACAGCAGCTAAAAGCAAAAATATTATTAACTCTAAAAATGAACTTACCTCAAATTGCAGGCACAAGCGAAAATTTAAATACATAAATTTCATTACTCCCTCTGACACCCCTCCTGCCAGCCAACAACCCCTTCTCTAACATTAGACGAATTCTTAAATTCTATAATTTGTTAATCTTTTAACTCTTAACTTTTCCAACCTTACAAATAACCATCCCAATAACATAGCGTATCCTCCCATGTGCACCTAATAACTATATTAACCCATAACACTTGATGTAAATTGAGAACTAATATTATTCTCCTCCACTCAACTAATCCTTAACCGCTTCTACTTTAACACTCTAATTCCTATTTCTCTTTTCTTCAATTATTGGCCAACCCTCGTACACACTAATCCATTGCTTTTTTTTATCTCCCTTGTATTCGATCAATCGACTCTGTATACGCTTCGCTCTACCGACAATATCTTTCTCATAGATTCCATTGCTCTCACCTTTAAACTACGCTCCCTGGTTACTTCTATGATAGTCCATTTGCCCCCTTAAAATCTATCTATAATTTCAACACACTGGTTCATCACTTAGGTTACATAATTCAGAATAGTTTTTTCAACCCAATAATATCAATGCAGGAAAACGTTTGAATGAATATGTGTATACTATTGATGACTATCCCCTATAATATGTGCATGTAAATAGTTAATGTACGGTTGATAGTGTGTGAGAGATGATTTTACTTGTGTCTGGAACATGAATGTGCATAAATCTGGAATTGCTTACGATAGAATTAAGTATGCGTGGTAACTGGGCGATTGAACTGTGAGTGAGGAAGTGGAAAGGTTTTTCGTGAAAGTTAAATTGTACATTGGCGCGGAAAATGTGTTGAAGTAAGGGAGGGGCCGTCTAATCGCAGGAAGAATAAATTGCATGTTTAATGAGGTTAATAGTCCGTTGGCGCCACCTTGTATATGTATATTTTATCTTTGATCCTTTCAAGTTGCCTGATTAGTGTTCTCTAGTCATTTTTTATAACACCTGTTGGTTTATGCTCAGGACATTTGTCTATCCTTTCATACCTATAATATTTGCATAGTTTCCAGTTGAACATTCATCTTTAATTATTATTATGTACTCACGTGTTTATTTTATTATCTTAGGTATATTTTTAGGGCAACGAAGGAGAGTTCACTACTGGCTATTAAAGCAAAACTACATTTTTATACCTACATTACGTCACAGCTCTATACGAATTTTGTTAGATCCCAGCATTTTGTCGTGTTTGGTCTCCTGTTAATTTTGGCATCTTAACTTTTGACAACTTACTTCCTATTTCCATCCGCTTCAGGGCCACCTCAATATATAACACATGTTGACTAACTGTTCGCAATGCGACTACGAGACCTATTTATCTTCCATGAGAAAATCTGTCATCAATTCCATCTCTCCGTTTCCTTTCATACACCCTGCAGTAATGCGGATAATTGACCATTTATAACAAACCATTGCATGGTTGTTTTGTCAACCACCAAAAAATCAAGAAATTTCTGCATTCTATGTTATGGTAACACTGGATCATGAACTCCCACAAAATATTATTTCACAGTAGTCTCAACTTTTGGATGATTTTAGTTGGGGTTTTCTTTTTCGATCATCAAGTCAATTCCCTTAACTTTAGACATTTAAGCTGTACCATAACACTTTCGCTGTTCCTAACAGGCAAAGAAATTGTCTCGTCAATCTGTTTAAGCCAATTATAGTGGCTTTTCGTTATGGTTTCAAGCGTTCCAATTACAATGGGAATCACCATTACTTCTTTATATTTCCATATACAATATAAGCTAAGGTTTCCTCCCTTTTATTACACAATCGGCATATCGGTGATTCTGCATTTTTTTTCAATGTAATGTTTGATGGACCTAGTGCAGGTGGCTTCTTCCTGGGCTGCCATTAAGGTGATCTCAGTAGATCTTTTGAGATCACCCTTGACCAACCAATTCCAGCTATCATTATTTCTAAATGTAGTATTCTTAAAGAATACACTGTGTAGTTTCTTTCCAAATAACTTGAACCCTCTCTCTTGTAACCTTTGATTCTTTTTCAACCCATTATTTAGTATTTACTCTATTTTCACTTCACGAAGAAGAATCTCATTACTTTCAGAAATATATTTATATAGACACCTTTCTTCTAATATTCACAACATTTTCAACAGTAAGTAGACATCAACCACCCTTCTTTCTAGGTAGATACAATCAATCTGCATCTCTTTTCTTTGCAAAAATTCCATAAATTGTAAGCATTTTCCGTGTTTTGGTATCCAAACATTTTAGTTCATCTACATTCCAGTCAAGTATACACGCAGTATATAGAATGACAGCTACTGCTCTGGCATTAATAGAGTATATTGTATTTCGACTGTGGAGGTGTAATTTAAGAATAATCCTTACTCTTCTGTTGTACTCAGCTGTGCCCTGGGTTTTCATGGCTTTGTTTTTAATCTTATCCGCCTCCAGAATTCCCAAGTATTTGTAGCCCTTCTCACTGTCTACATTCTTGATCAGATCTGCTGTTGGGAGTTCAAGGCCATCTGAGTGGACAAATTTACCCCTTTTTACAAAAAGAATGGCACATTTAGTGATGCCAAATTCTATTCGTATGTCGTCACTAAATAATTTAACCGTATTCATTAGGATATCATGTTGGGTTTCATTATTTCCAAAAACCTTAAGGTCATCCATGTATAGTAAGTGGTTGACAATAGGAAGTCCTTTTCCAAGTCCATGTCCTGCCTTCACATTATGTAAGAGAAGTGTCATTGGGATAAAACTAATGACAAAAAGCAAAGGAGGAAAACTATCACCCTGGAAAATCCCTCTCCTAATGCAACACCCCCCGAAGTTAAATTGGTTTCCCAATTCATCATGCTATTTTATAAAGCTGTTTGAATGTTGGGGGCTATTCTGAAAATCTCCAGGCATTTGTGTATCCATAAATGAGGGACCATGTCAAATGCTTTCTTATAATCCATCCACCCCATGGCAAGGTTAGTAGTTCTTCGTTTGCAGTTTCTCAGGATCATTTTATCGATCAGAAGCTGATCTTTGGTGTCATGTGATCTTTTTCGGCAGCCTTTCTGTTTCTCAGGCAGCAAATTGTTTTTGTCCAAATGACCATAAATACTTTCAGACATTATGCTAGTGAAAAGTTTCCACATAACATTATCATTAGAACATTATTATTATTATTATTATTATTATTATTATTATTATTATTATTATTATTATTATTATTATTATTATTATTATTATTATTATTATTATTATTATTATTTACTCACTCACACTAGGAGTTATCACACTGGTCATCGTCAGTAATCGCCCACTGCCAACAACCTGTGGTATTCCCTGGAGTCTGAGTGACAACAAGTCTCCTCAGATTTCCAGTATGCTCCACCTCTTTTCGTTCATCACCGCTTATGACCTTGCGGCATTGCAACATCCATCTACCACTGATTTCCCACTGATAAGGGCCATTGGTCTTCTCTGGGGTTTGAGTGGCAAAACGCCTCCCCAAGGTCCCAGAGCTGTCCGCGCTCTTCCAGTGGAGGTCTGGTTTGCGCTTTCCCTCCTCGACTCTCTGTCCATAATTTTCGTGGTGTCAGCCTATACTTGCGCCTCTCTCGTGCGGTTGTATTCTCTCCAGTTCAGTTTTCTTGTGCTTCCATTTGTTTGTTCTCCATTCGTTGCTTATGTGGGTTGGTTTCCGCATTCGAGGACATTTCTCAGGATTGTAGCTGTTTTGATCATTACTGTCCTTTGTATGGTCTCAGTTATCCCTTTGATTCCTATTTCTCCTAGTCTTTTTTCCATGTTTTTGGGGACTGTTCCTAGTGCTCCTATGATTATTGGTGTTATACTGACTTTCTTCATGTTCCATATTCCTTTCAGTTCTCTGGCAAGTTCAGTATATTTGCTTCTTTTTTCCGTCTCTTTGATCTTCACTCTGTGGTCTGCTGGAACGGCAAAGTCTACGATTTTGCAGGATTTTTTTTTCTTTTTGATTATTATCATATCCGGTCTCCTTGCTGTTATGGGTTTGTCTGTTTGTACATTCATATCCCATAGGATTTTGTGTTTTTCGTTTTCTAGTACAGTTTCTGGTTTGTGTTTGTACCGTTTTCTTGCATATTCGAAATTCAGTTGTTTGCACATTTCCCGGTGTACTTCTTTCCCCACGCTGTCATGTCTGTTCTTGTATTCCTTTTGGGCTAGCTTGCTGCATTCACTTATTATATGATTTATCGTTTCGTCTCTTTGTCCACATAATCGGCATTTACTGTTTTCCTGGGTTTTATCTATCTTTGCTTTAATAAAGTTTGTCCTAATCGCATTGTTCTGTGCGGCCGTCAGCAGAGATTCCGTTTCTCTGTTCAAGTGTCCTTTTCTTAGCCATGCCCAGCTGTTTTCATTGGCTTCATCGCTTGTGAGTCTTATAAAGGGTCCATGTAGCTGTTTTTCTTCCCACTTTTCCTTTCTTGTCTTTTTGTTTCTGGTTTCAGTGCTTCCGGAGTTGTTTGTTGGGCTGGTGTCTCTTGCTGTGGTGATCAGTCTTTCCGTGTTCTGGGTTACATATTTCTCCAGCTCTTTTTTGGTGTCTTCCACACAATCTTCTATCCTTATCAGTCCTCTACCTCCTTCATTTCTTTTCATGTAGAGTCTGTCCGTATCGTCTTTTGGGTGCAATGCATTGTGCATAGTCATTAGTTTTCTAGTCCTCTGGTCAAGGTGCCTGAGTTCTTCTTTGGTCCAGCTTCTGAATGGTCCAGAGTATCTTATTAGCGATACAGCCCATGCGTTTATCCCTTTTACTAGGTTTCTGCTATATAGTTTAGTTTCTAAGAGTTTCCTTGTTCTTCGTAGATAGTCTTTTCCAATCTTCTCTTTAATTTCTGTATATTTGATTGTGCCTGCTTCCAGAACTCTCAGATATTTATAACTATCTTGTTCTCCTAGCGCCATCATCTCCTCTTGGTTGGGGAGTTCTATACCTTCTGTCGTCTCCAGTTTTCCTCTTTTAATCTCTAGCAGTGCACATTTTTCTATTCCAAACTCCATTTGGATATCCTGGCTGAATATCCTGGTTGTATTGATCAGCTTTTCCAGTTATTTTTTGTTTTTTGCAAACAGTTTCAGGTCATCCATGTACATCAGGTGGTTTATTCTTTGTTCTGTATCCGTAAACCTGTATCCGGCATCACACTTTCTGAGTATGTAGTTGAGTGGCATCATGGCTATTATAAACCGTAGTGGTGATAGAGAGTCTCCTTGAAAAATGCCTCTCTGTATTTTTATCTCAGTCAGGTGTTGTCATCCGGCTGTCAGTTTTAGTCTCCATGTTTCCATTGCTTTCTGGATGAGATTAATAATCCTGTCTGGTATTTTGTATATTTTTAAGCATTCAATTATCCATGTTTGGGGGATTCTGTCGTAGGCTTTCTTGTAGTCAATCCATGCCATGGTTATGTTCTTTTGTCTGCACTTCACCTCCTTCAAGATCTTTTGATCAATGTATAGTATATCATGTGCCCCTCTTTGTCCTTTCCGGCATCCTTTTTGTTCCTCGGGGAGCAGTCCACGTTTGTCCAGGGATTGGTAGATTTGTTCTCTCAGTTGTGCTGTGAGAATTTTCCACATTATTGGTAGACATGTTATCAGTCTGTAGTTGCTGGGGGTCGTTCCCTTTTTGGGGTCTTTTTGTATTAATGTTGTTCTTCCTTCCGTCATCCATTCTGGTACGTCTGTTTTGTGGATACATCCACCCAGTTTCTGCGCTAGTCTTTCATGCAGAGTCGTGAATTTTTAAAACCAGTATGCATGTATTCCATCGTGGCCTGGTGCTCTCCAGTTTGCCATTTTTCTTAGGGTTTTCTTCATAGTTTCTTTGTTAATTTCTGTTTCGGTTCCTTCTTCGATTTCCTGCAGTTCATCTTTCATGTTTTTCAACCATTGGGCATTCTTGTTGTGCTTTTTTGGTTCTTCCCATATCTTGCCCCAGAATTGTTTTGTTTCTGTTGGGTTCGGTTGCTCTGTAGTTGTTTTTTCTCCATTTACGTTTTTGTAAAACTGGCTTTCATTGTTTTCAAGGGTCCTGTTCTGTTTGCTCTGTTCTGATTTGTACCTGTATCGTCTCAGTCTTCCTTCTATTGCTGGTATCTTTTGTTTTATTTCTTCATGTTTCTCATTTAGTTTTTCCTTGCGTTTCTGATTTTTGCCTCTTAATCGTTTCCTTCTGTTCACGGTTTTAGCTTCTTTCCGAAGTTTGGTGATCTGGGTTTCCAGTCTGATTTCCCATCCAGGTTTTGTCGGTCCACTCTTTTGTCCATTCTCTTCGTTTCTTAGTTTCATACTTACCGATTTTGCCCCTGCATATATCAGGTTGTTTAGGTCTGTAATAGTTTCTGTTGGGATGTGTGTGAGGAGTCTGTTTACTCTTTCTGTTTCTGCTTTTAACTTCTTCGCTACTTCATTCCTGAGAGATGGGAGTTTTGTTTTGTTTTCTAACATGTATCGTCTAATGTTCTCCACTTCACTTGCTTCTTTTTCGTTGAGTTCTATCTCAGCAGGTTCTGTGGTTCCGTAGTCTTCAATCTCTTCAGTTTTAGTGTGTATGTTTTGCCCGTCCTCTTCCTGTGGTTTCTCATTCGGTGGTGTTTCTTGCTCCGTTTCGCCATTAACCTTCTGTCTGATTTCCGTCAGTTCCATCTCCGAGAACCATCCTCGCTTGAGGATCTATTTTGCTTGATCTGCTGTCCTTTGTTCCGTTGTATGGTAGTCACTAGCAAAGTTCCTAGAGATGTTTCATTCGTTTTCGGTAGCCTATTTCTGTAGGGTAGCGGCTTTTATAATAGCATTCCATCACCAGTCTGTTCTCTTTCGTGGTCCATTTCTTTCTATATCTTTTCAGTTTGCTGTTTTCGCTCTGGTTTTCCTGTCTTTGGTCTGTGTCCTTGTCATACCTGGAATCAGAGAGGTTACTTACCTGGTTCTTGTCCGTTGTCTTGTTTCTGAAATGAGATAGGCCAACATTCGCAGGATGCGGACCGGGTCCCCCATGTTGGCTAACGAGGGAACACCTGCCCATCATGATTATTATTATTATTATTATTATTATTATTATTATTATTATTATTATTATTATTATTATTATTATTATTATTATTATTTACTCGCTAGGGGGTTTCACACAAGTCATCATCAGTGATTTCTCACTGACAACAACATGTGGTGTTCCCTGGAGTCTGAGTAATGACGAGTATCACGAAATTTCCAGCATTCTCTGCTTCTGTTATATTATGGATGTGGCCCCAGATCTCCCGATACGGTTAAGTCAGCTAGTGTGAATTATGGCTGGGGTCAAACGAGACAATGAGTGCGGGTCAAGCTGACATGCTCGAAGGGGACTGTTATGAGTCAATCATGTTTTTGTCAGACCATAACAAAGTTACAAATTCGACGCGAACACAGAGAATCTCGGGTCAGAAAAGGTCAGAAAACATGAGTGAAGGAAATGCTTTTGCATGAGTGTCGCACGTGTGGATCTGTGACGTCACTCCTTCTTCGTGAGAAGCTGAGAAATTACAGAGTCTGGGCTTTGGAGGCGAGCCGAACGGTCGACTTCTCTATGTAGTCTTCAAATAAAAAAAAGAGTTCGTTTGGGAGCTGAGAGCGTGGACATCACGATGTAGCCGCTGGTTGCATCGTCTGGATCTCGAATGAGATTCAGCAGAGATATCCGTGCATCGTCGCACCCAACAAGAGGTATTAATGAGACGCTTGGCAGATACGAATAGATACCCCCCCCACACAACCAAGACTTCGAATAAAAGAATCGAATCTCTCTCTATGAGAAAAACTGTCTCCGCGTTTGTCTCCTGCCTAGAAACAAAGTTTATCCATAGATCAAAGACCACCAGAATTGATCATGGTCAGAGACACAACGAAACCACCGGCACAGATGGCGATCACGACCAGACGACGAATAAAACTGTAAGGTAACTTTTTGTATTGAATATTTTTGGGTCCTAATCTGATAAACTGAAAGAGTTAAAACGGAAAGAAAAAGTGTACGATGTTTAAAGAACAATGTTTAAGAAAAAAAGTGTACCATGTTTAAGGTGGACAATGTTTAATTTGAATCAAATTTGAAGGTGAAAAGAAAGCCTGTTACGTGTTAAAAAGAAAGAAAAAAAAAGTGTACCATGTTAAAAAGAGAACAATGCTTTAAAGTAAAATGTTTTAACGAGAAAAATGCTTAATGTAAAGAAAAATGTTTAAAAAAAAATGTGCTTAGCGAGAGGTGTTTAAATAGTACCACATTTAAAAAGAACTATGTTTAAAAGGACTGTCAGTTTTAAGGCTTAAAAATGCCTTAAATAAATGTGTTAAAAAAGGGTTTGAGAACGCTTCTGGACTTTTTGTGTTGTTTTCGTGGTTCGAGAAGCGTTTAAGAGACTATTGGTTTCGAGCCGAATAAGTTCATTGAGAATGTAACGGATGTCTCTTCTTGGATGGTATCATAATGTTACAAATCTCGTTTTGGTGACCGTGACAGTTGTTTAAGCGAGAACTGCCACGGCCCATTCCGGGACGTCTATGCAACACTTCGTTAGATAACCGTTGCAAATCATTTTGCGTTATCGAAACAGCCTTTTTTCATTGATTTTCGCTGGCTTCGGCCGTTTGTCTTCCCTGAAATTTGTGTAGCAATACACCTATCTAAGGTTTCCAGTACTCTCTGGTTGGTGCTTTCCCTTTTCGAGCTTTCCATCCTCCTTGACCGTCGCAACCATTTGGTATGGTATTAATCGAGGCTGACGCCACATTTTTTTTGGGGGGGGGGGGGGGGTTATGATGTCAGGTTATGTGATTTTTGATAGCTTTATTTCCCTCGGATTCGTGTAATGTTCTTTTTATATTTTTTGTTTATTTCTATAATAACATATCCATGGTCGCTCAGCGTTACCTGGTTATTATGGGGTGGTTTTCGCACTCGAGGATTTTCCATAATATTTTATGTATTTTCGTCAGTGCCGTGAGTTGTATGATGTCAACTCTCCCATTTGATTCCAATTTATAGTTTTTTCCCAGGTTTTTCGAAAGAGTTGCCAGTCTGCTACAATTATTATTATTATTATTATTATTATTATTATTATTATTATTATTATTATTATTATTATTACTATTACTATTACTATTACTATTACTACTACTACTACTACTGTTGTTGTTGTTGTTGTTGTTGTTGTTGTTGTTGTTGTTGTTGTTGTTGTTGTTGTTGTTGTTGTTGTTGTTGTTGTTGTTGTTGTTGTTATTATTATTATTATTATTATTATTATTATTATTATTATTATTATTATTATTAGTAGTAGTAGTAGTAGTAGTAGTAGTAGTAGTTTTTTCCACTGGCTACGACTGAATGTGTTCATTGAAGTTTAAATAGCAGAAAATCTCCTCAATATTTTTTTCTCTCGGATTCTTACTTAAGAAGTGTTACTGTCATCAGGAAATCTTCCTATTTTTTTTTCGTTTTATTTCCCCTTCATCGAATCTCTTCATTAAGTTATTTGGGACAATTTACAAAATGGTTGTTTCTTCTTCTTCTTCTTCTTCTTCTTCTTCTTCTTCTTCTTCTTCTTCTTCTTCTTCTTCTTCTTCTAAACTGAGAGTTCTCACGAATCATTACTAGTGATCGTTCAATGAAAACAAAAACAGGAGCTCTTCCTTGGAGTCTGAATGACAAGAAGTCTACCAAGATTTCTCGTAATCTCCGCTTCATTTCATCATCATCGCAACTCACTTTGCGTTTTCGCACCAGCAGTTTGCTATTGAGTTCTCGCTGATTACGGCCGATGCCATTCTCTGAAATTTGAGTGACATTGATCCACTTCAAGATTCAAGTATTATCCATACCTTTCTAGTGGATGTCTGGATGGTGTTATCTATTTATTAATCATTTGAATAATGTAAATCGATACATTACAAAAATAAATTGACACACAACTGAATAATTAAGTAAAATTTAAACGGATCAATTGAAAAATTATCTTAAAAAAAATACTTTTCATTTATTGAAAAACAGAACTATTTTTATTTTAGGGAATTTTGTTATCTTTTAAAAAATAACCCATATGTTTTATCAGTTAATTTTGATTTTATTTATTGATATAATTAAAATCTAAAAGTTTGTATTAAAGTTAGATATATCAGAGAATAGTCTACTGATGTAAAACTTAATTCGATATAATATTATTTTGTTGGGATGTAGTTTAATATTTTAATTTTTCAAATTTACTAGTAAAAATGTAGTTCTAGTAAATAAAATATTTACTTATAGGAGTAGTAATAGCGTTTGAAACAGTAACACTGTATTTATATTTGTTAGTAAAAGATAAATACACTACACAGCTGATAGCTGCTTACATTATTACTATTGCATCGTTAATTCTCGTTAATATCCGTTAAATTTTAAAGTTGTCAGCTAATTTTGATTTAGCTCATGCAAATAATAGAATGGAGACGCTGGTTCTTCCATTCAGTCCTATTTCATTGTAAAATGTACTGAATTTTACTATTTAAGTAAAGGAAGTATAGAATAATTTACAACTTTGTTTTATTTCTCCACTTAGATTTGCCCACAAACTTATTCACAATATGTATTACAATAAAAAATAAACAATTATAAATCGTTTATACTCCTAACTTATTTATTAAATCAGTTTATTGACCATATCATTCACTCTATGGAAGACGATTTTCTTGTATATGCAAACTAAATTTGGTATTAAAGTGCAGCAGAAACATCACCATAACGTTGTAAATTAAATAAGACCCGATTTGTTGTTGATTTAAGCTATGAAAAATACGATTTAAAAAATCTGAAATAACAAGTGAAAACATTAGTGAGAATTGTGACGTAGTTTCGGTTATAGACAGACAAACACGAGATTTTGTATTGATTTTCCCTCAAGCTGTGACTGAATGTGTCCAATGGAGTTGAAATGACCACGTCTCTTCGGTATTTACTTTCTTAGAATTCTTGTTCGCTTCAGAATTTTGATTGTATGGAAATAGTTTTCATTATTCCTCTGATTTCCACTTCATCGAATATGTCCATCAGGTTATTTGAGACAATTTACAATTTCTTCTTCTTCTTCTTCTTCTTCTTCTTCTTCTTCTTCTTCTTCTTCTTCTTCTTCTTCTTCTTCTTCTTCTTCTTCTTTCAGTAGTTATAATGAATTTATGTTATTCTCAATTGTTCTATGTTGTCATTTTATTCAAACCTCTCATTATTTTATTCTCCGATTTGAAAGAACGATTTACATCGCCCTAGTAATATGAAGTCCTATCCGTCTGGCGGTGAATTAAGAACGTCAATATATAAGTGTGATATAAGATTAAAAATTCGGCAGCTCGCTAAAATAATCCGACTTTAATACATAACAACAAAGAGAAAGAGTATAAAAACAGAGTATATTAATGAGTTACCCCTTTGTCTCCTAAAATAGATTATCCTCCTTTGTCTATTGTATTAATAAATTAGCTCCCTTGAATTCTAGAATAACCTATATCAATTGAGCAAGACAATTCTCTTTGACCAATGACGTAGCATTTAATTCTGGCAGTTTAAAAGCAAAAAGCTACATTCACATAATAATAATAATAATAATAATAATGATGATAATAATAATAATAATAATAATAATAATAATAATAATAATAATAATAATAATAATAATAATAATAATAATAAAAATAAGGAACAAAGGGTAGCAAGACAGATCTTCAAGAGATGGTGGTTCTCGGAGATGGAATTAACGAAAATCAAACAAAACATAAATGGCGTGACAGATGAAGAAACACCACCTGACGAAAACCCCCAGGAAGAAGACGGGCAAAACATAAACTGAAACTGAAGAGAGCGAAGACTACGAAATCACAGAACTCACTGAAGGAGAAGCAAGAGAAGTTGAAAACATCAAACAGTTAATGCCCGAGAACAAAACAAAACTCCCATCCCTAAGGAACGAAGATTGGAAGAAGTTAAAAGTAGAAACAGAGAAAGTACACAGACTCCTCGCGTACACATCAACATACACTATCACATACCTAAACAACTTGATATATGCGGAGGAAAAATAAATAAGTATAACACTAAAAAGATAAAAAGACTGCCCAAAAGAAAGGACTGTCAAAGCCTGATTGGGAAATAAGACTGGAAACCCAGATTACCAAACTTCGAAAATACACTAAAACCGTGAACAGGATCAAAGAGAACAGGAAACGATGGAAGAGCAGAAATCTGAATCACAAGGAAAGATTAAATAAGAAACATGAAGAACCAAAACAAAATATAGCAGCAATAGAAAGAAGACTGAGACGATATAGGTACAAATCGGAACAGCAGAAACAGACCTTTGAAAACAATGAAAGTCAGTTTTACACAAACGTAAACGGAGAACGAACATGAGAACTACCGAACACGACAGAGAAAAAACACTTCTGGAGCAAGATATGGGAAACAACAAAAATGCTAAATGGCTGAAAAACATGAAAGATGAACTACAGGAAATTGAAGAAGAAACAGAAACAGACATTAATGAAGAAACGATTAAGACAACCCTATAGAAAATGGCAAACTGGAAAGCACTAGGTCACGATGGAATACATGCATACTGGTTTAAAAAATTCACGACCCTACATGAAAGGCTAGCGAAGAAACTGAAAGGATGTATCCACAAAACAGACGTACTAGAGTAGATGCACAAAGGAATAACCACGTTAATACAAAAAGATGCCCCAAAGGAAACTATCCCAAGCAACTACAGGCCAATAACCTGTTTAACAACAATGTAGAAAATCTTAATGCCACAACTGAGAGAACAAATCTACCAATCCCTCAACAATTGTGGATTGTTACCCGAAGAGCAAAAAGGATGCTGGAAAGGGAAAATAGGGACGCATGATCTATCTGCTATACATAAATCAAAATATTCTGAAGGAAGTACACAGCAGAAAAAAGAACATACCGATGGAATGGATTGATTATAAGAAAGCTTACGACATAATCCCTCAAGCATGGATAATTGAATGCTCAAAAATATACAAAATACCCGACAGTATTATTAATCTTATTAAGAAAACAATGGAAACATGGAGACTAGAACTGACAGCTCGAAGACAACACCTGACTGACATAAAAATACAGAGCCATTTTCCACGGACACTCTCTATCACCACTACGGTTTATAATAGCCATGATGCCACTTAACTACATACTCAGAAAATGTGATGCCGAATACAAGTTTACAGACACAGAACAAAGAATAAACCACCTGATGTACATGGACGACCTGAAACAATTTGCATAAAGCAAAAAGGAATTGGAAAAGCTTATAAATCCGACCAGAATCTTCAGCCAGAACATTAAAATGGAATTCGGAATGGAAAAGTATGCAGTGCTAGGGATGAAAAAGGGAAAACTGGAAACAACTGAGGCCATGAAACTGCCCAACCAAGAGGAGATGAGGGCGCTAGGCGAACAGGAGAGCTATAAATATTTGGGTGTTCTGGCAGCAGACACCATCAAATCTACAAAAATGAAAGAGAAGATTGGAGAATAATATTTTCGAAGAACAAGAAAACTCTTAGAAACGAAATTATATATCAGAAATCTAGTAAAAGGAATACACACCTGCACAGTATCACTAATAAGATACTCTGGACCATTCATAGGCTGAACTAAAGAAGCACTACACACAAAAGACGATATGGAAGACTCTACATGAAAAGAAACGAAAGGGGAAAGAGGACTGGTTAGTATAAAAGACTGTGTGGAAAACACAAAAAAAGCTGAAGAAATACATGATCCAAAACACGGAAAGACTTATCACCGCAGCAAGAGACTCCGTCCCAAACGAGAAACTCGGGAAGCACCGAAACCAGAAACAAAAAGACAAGAAAATGAACAACAACTACATGGACGCTTCATAAGACTGACAAGAGAAGAAACCAACGAAAATAACTGGGCAGGGTTAAGAAAAGGACACTTGAACAGAGAAACGGAATCTTTACTAGCCGCTGCACAGAACAATGCGATTAAGACAAACTACATTAAAGCTAAAATAGATAAAACCCTGGAAAACAGTAAATTCAGACTGTGTGGACAGAGAGATGAAAGAGTAAATCATATAATAAGTGAATGCAGCAAACTTATCCCAAAAGAATACAAGAACAGGCACGACTGCATGAGGAAAGCAGTACAGTTGGAACTGTGCAAACGATTGAATTTCGAACACGCAGACAAAACGTACAAACATAAATCAGAGACAGTACTGGAAAACGAAAAGCGCAAAATATTCTGGGATATGAATGTACAAATATATACACTCATACAAGCAAGGAGACCGGATGTCATAATAATCGACAAGAAGGAAAAATCCTGCCAAATCGTAGACTTTGCCGTTCCAGCAGACCATACAGTGAAGATCAAGGAGACGGAAAAACGAATCAAATACACGGAACTTGCAAGAGAACTTAAAGGGATATAGAGCATGAAGAAAGTCAATATGATACCAATAATCGTAGAAACACTAGGAACAGTCCCAAAGAACATGGAGAAAAGACTGAGAGAAATTGGAATCAAAGAGATCACTGAGACCAACAAAGGACGGCAATGATCAAAACAGCTGCAATATAAGAAAAATCCTCGAAAGCGTAAACCAACCTGCATAAGCTACGAATGGTAATCAGTCACAGCAAAACCACAGAAAAAACACCACCGCACGAACCAAGGAATCAAAACTGAACAAGCATCATAAGCTGCCCCCTAAAAATAGCACCGGCCTTGGCTGACAGCACCAAAATAGTCGCAAAGGGTCAAGGAGGAATGGAGGATCGAGGAGAGACATCACTAACCAGACCTCCACTGGAATAATGCGGAGAATGCCGGGACGTTGTGAGGCTTATTTTTATTCAAATCTAGAGATGCAGAGACTAGCAGAGGACAACGGCTCCTGATGCCGACTCCTCCTAGATTTTCATAAAAACCTGTTAACCGGGCAACCCTGCCACTGCCACGTTGCTACCGTTCCTACCACGTCGAGAAATACTCATATAAGAAGTCATCGAATAAAGATGAATTATTATCTCGTTATTCAGAAAGAAACCCTTTCAGTTCATAATTCTTTGGTATCTTCGATTCGGATTATTATGAAAAGTTCGATGATTTCACGCCGTGGGAAGATGACTCGCCGATAATCCAGCATCAATCTTTTATTGGATTATAGTTTCGTCTCCCAGACTATCATGGCTGTTATTTACCGGGTATTCTGTAAATTCACAAACGAGATAACGATGATGCTCCTAGCAGGAAATATGTTCTTTTTAGTTAAAATCTTTATTTTAGAGAGAGAGAGAGAGAGAGAGAGAGAGAGAGAGACACACACACAGAGGGAGAGAGAGACATAGACAGAGACAGAAATGAAGAAAGGGGGATAAGAGAAAGATAACAAATATGTTTTAGTGACCACCTATTTGATTATTTCCTGGTTTTCAGGTTATGATCTAGGTGTGGTATCTGTTCTCTACTTGGTCAGAGGAGGAGATATCCTTCTTGACTAGGACAATTTTAAATCTTGTTCAATCCATTTAGGGAGCAGGATAACCCCCTACATAAAATGCCGACCTAGTGTCTAACTTTTCTCTCGTGGGGAGGCAAATAAACAGGGACTTCCTCTTTAGTTGGCTGTCTTTCCTTTTCTTTTTGATAATTTTAAATACGTAACAAATGTCACTATCAGAATTGAACAAGAATCCTGTTTACTTAGAACAGGTTTAGGACTCAGTCTCACACTCACCGGAGAAATTCCCTCACACATGGCAAATATTTGGAATCACGCTAATCCTCGTATCTCTATCGATGCTATTTTGGCCTACTGGTTAACGACATCAATTCAAACTACCCTTTTAATTCTTACAGGCAAGAAAATGTGAAAAAAATATAACAAATGAAGATTAGAAGTATTGAGAGCAAATGCATTGTTTATGTTTATGCATACGTTGAAAGCAAAATTGTTTATGGATTTTTATTTGTAGGTAATTGCGTAAGCAGGTTTAAAACTCTGGAATAATTTGATTAATATTCCATATTTTTTTCTTTTTCGATTTTTTGGTTGCTTTCTTTAAATTTTACAACAATTACTCCTTAATTGCAATTTAAATATTCTTTAAATTGGGGATGAAAATAGTATTCACAAATTATATTCAGACATGACCATGAGATGGATATTAGAAATTAGTACGTATTTTTAACAAAAGAGTATACGTTTACAGGCTACGTTAATTATCTCAAACAAAGAACATGTATTGTCAGGGTAAACGAATAGAGAGAGATGCATGAGTAACGACTAATATTGTTAGCGCTGTTTTGTGAGCATATACGTTATGGCTGCTACACAGAAATACCAGGCGAACTTGAAACTCCTAGATCAACTAGTCTCGCCCGATTGTGACCAGAATAGTTGATGTCTGACGCGAACCGCGTCAGAGTTATGAAAGCCATGTAGAAATGAAAGACCGGTCGAACTGCGCCTAGTCAGCTAGGCAGCCAGTCAGGAAATAGGCACAATTCGGTTTCTAAATACTTCACATGAAGTGGGATTTTGATATATTGATGGTTTCCGAAAGTAGAGAGTGTATCCTCTCGTTAACTATAATTCAGGGAATATACCTTTAATATGGTTCAAGGGAGATAACTACTGAACATTCTAAGCTAATAACTGCAATTGTCTTAACTTCGAACCCGCTATTTGCCTCGTATTAGAGGTCAGGTGAAAGTAGGGCCAAACCGTAGCAAAAATCTACAGTTAAATCCTATTATATTTATCAATCATTCTACTCTTACCTTAATAACGTATTACAGTAAAAGTTTTACCAACATAAATATTGACTTGATTTTCAGTGAATAAAAATGTGTGTTGAATAATCGTGTCAGTCTTGTGACTCCATTTCAAAAAAGGTTCCCGTATATTTTCAATTCAAGAAGCTATTGTTAAATAAATCCAACTACCCCATAATGACATCGAATGTGTTCAGGGCTTCCTTTTGTCTGCAAGTCACGCTAACCATTTGTACATATTTTGAAAACTTGGCGACTTTCTTTTTTTCATTAAAAATATTATAATTTCTTCTTTTTTTCTCCTTATTCACAGTTAATACATTGTCTGTATATATTTTCTGAATGCTGTTGTAAAATATCATCGTTGTGTTTTGTTGTAAAAATACAATGAATAGTCTGGGTGTCTTTTTATAATATCTCTATGTCATAATAATTCATTTTATTTATATTTTTATGTATTATAGTATTATTCGTACACATAGCGGAAGCTATGTATCTTAAAGCTATGGTGTTTTCCTTCGCTGTCATATGTGGTAGTATCGGCAGGCGTGGATATAAGCATAATAAAATGAAATAAAATGAGAGAGAACAATACCCGAAACAAGCACAACCACTCAACCCATATATATATATATATATATATATATATATATATATATATATATATATATATATATATATATATATATATATTAAAACATTAGCGCCAGCTTCTGTTCATTTATTTTTTGATTCGTTTTTTCGATTGTCGTCCATGTTGTGTAAAAATCGCCATATTTTCGCGAAAAGACATAGTAATAAAACAATCAAGAGTTAGGAGAAAATGCTTGTATATTTGTAAATAACATGATTCTGAAAAACCAATGTAATTTCGCTTCGTCATAAACTTTTACCTACAAACGTTATTTATTGAATTTCAAAAGCAAGAAAACATCTCAATATGTTGTGACCTCGTTCAGTGAAGAAGAAATCATTGTAAATTCAGACAATTTTAATCATGAAGCCATTTAGGAAAACATTTAAAAAATAGGTGATTATTCTTACTTGTGAAGGCATCATAGAGATGTTCCTATTTGAAAGCGATTATGTGTTCGGTAAGTCTTATACCGGTAAACCGGAATAGTTACAGAAAGTATAAGAAACAATTATTAAGAACGGCTGAACGAATGTAGTCCGGTATTCTGTTATTCTGCGGAAGGAGCGATAGTTATTTTAATTTGAAAGATTGTATATTATGTAGATAACACAGAAAACATTTAATAAATATAGAAAGAAAAAGAAATTAATGCATAATTTCTGGAAACGCACAGAAGGCTTAAGTTAATTGGAATGAGAAACAGATCATAATATGAAGATGTTGGTTCAAAATCAATAATAGCGAAAGTGTCAGAGAAAAACGACTATATATATATATATATATATATATATATATATATATATATATATATATATATATATATAATTGGCCCCCCAAAACCTTGACCACATAAACAACTAAGGAAGGATAACAACCTTTGATTTAATCCACCGTATAATAGTAATATTAAAAGTAATATCCTTAGAGAATTCTTTAAATTTATTAAAAATTATTTTAAGCATCCAAATAGATATAGCACGATCCTTAAGAAAAATACCATTACAATTTCTTATTCTATAATGCCTAACGTAGGGTAAACCATTATTACTTCTAACAATAAGAAAATTAAATCCGCACAGTCACAATTATCTCTAATATCTCATTTAAATTATTGTAATTGCCAGACATCTAAAGAATTTCCGCTAAATAATAATTGCATACATAGAGATGTTATATACGCATGCACTGTGAAACAATTCCATCGCAACGCTAATATACAAAGTAACATCAGTACACGTATACCTCCCTTACCTCATAGCCTTACACATTCTCAACTCGATACCCAACCCATTACTTTAAACATTAACCACCTATCATCACGTTAACAACAACCTTGCTCAAAACCCTTGACCCAATATAGTTTCTATATCAAACAACTCTAACTTAACCTCTACTCGGAATTTAAGCATACAAGCTCAAGACATATCTACTGCTACAAGTAACACATAATGTAATAAAACCTCCAAAAAAATACAAACTTACATAGGAGCTAGTGCATACCCTATAAAAACGCATACCCAGCAACATATCATTTTTTAGAAGTAATAACGACCATATCGTAGGGACTTCCCTAACTAATTTAATCAAACATTTTAAAGTAAAAATATCTATTACTCTCTGCACTGGTCGATCTTGAAAAAATCTGGGTTTTATACACCAGGATCTGGGTTTTGTCAACTATGTACTTTAGACACCGTCATGATAATCACTGATGCCAAGAGTTAAACATTATACACTCTAAAAGCAAATTTCTGTCAGCATGGAGGCATAGAAGAAAAACTTTATAGCCTCAACTGATACCCCTTCCCGATCCAATAACCAAGGCCTTCCAAGCTAACAACGGGGCAGTATTACAACAACTTGCCTCAATTACCTGAAAAAGATTTTACGTGATATTTTTCAAACATTTATTTTTACAACTTATTATTATACTAGTATTTTTTGCTCCATAAGTTTAGAACTCTTTAATTCAGTATGGTTGGTTTTTCAACCCATTAATCTCGATAGCAATTTTTAACTATAACTATACCCCCTAATGTTATCTCCCATTTAAATAGTTTTAAATTCAACTTTTGATTTAAACATTTTCTTTTACCTAAGACCATCACTTATCCTTTGTCTGATACCAATCTTTACCTATAAGTATATCTCCCCCTATTTTACCTCCCATTTCAATCTTCTTAGTTTTAAATTCAACCTTTTATTCTTTAATTTTAACCCATAACCTTCACGTATCCCCTGTTTAATAACATACATTTTAGGCACTCCCTATTCTTGACCTTTTACATGTATGTATCCTCCAAGTCTGATACCTTTATTAACCTTAATCTTACCACTTCCCTATGGCCTTCATATCCCTATTTAATTTATTCCGATTTATTATTTTCCTTATCTCATCTGGTGGAAAGAGTGAAATACATAGATTTAACTATGTATTTCACTCTTTCCACTAACGGTTAATCTTATCTTATTTTCTCGCTCAATGCATACTCCACAAACCTTTGCGGTTTTTAATATCTGTAACCGACAACCAACCCTTTTCAGACCTATCTTCCATTATATGTTCATCTAATTTTATTTTCACTTATTCAGTTAAGTTTATTTAACTCTATTCTTTTTACACACTTACTTCTAATTAACCTAACCCCAACCCTAACCCTTGTATATCGATCTTCCTACCATCGGGAGACTAAAAACATCCCACTATACATTTTCAATATTTTAAATAATCTTTCCAGCCCTTTTTTTTATATACAGCTCCTTTGCTATACTGTGATAACGTTTTCTTTAGTATTCTTCATTTTTTAAACATCAGACAATAATTTAATTTAATTTATCTGATTTTAATTTTAACTTTAATTCCCTTTTCTTTTATATTTATATTATTAAATTATTAACATTAATCCTTTACATTTTAACTTTATTAACAATTCTATTTTTATTTTGGTTTTTATCTTTAAATTTTAATTTTAGTTTTCTAGCTTTTTAGTTTTCTTCTTCCTAACTCTTGTACCCAA
>OY744538.1:48084546-48187046 GCA_963556195.1 Sepiola atlantica | reverse complement strand
TCTAAATTTAAAATAAAGACAAATTATTTATCGAGGTGTCCAAAATGTTTACACGGCGCTATATATAATACACTTGGCTGTTTGGCTAAGGTCGAAGTATCTGTTCTGATGTTACACTTTATACTTTTTCTTCCCGTTCAATTAAGGAGAAATTCTTCTAGACTAAGGCAATTGTAATTTTTGTCCCAATCCGAAGCACTCCTTCATCGACTGAGTTTTTCGCACATCAAAAATCGATGTGTCTAACTTTACTGCCTAATTTTACTGTAGTGGGAAGTCAAGTAAATAGGAGCTCTGTCTGTCTGTCTGTCTGTCTGTCTGTCTGTCTCTCTCTCTCTCTTTCTCTCCTTCTCTCTCTCTCTGTATATATATATATATATATATATATATATACATATATATATATATGTATATATAGAGAGAGATAGATAGATAGATAGATAGATAGATAGAGAAAGAGAGAGATAGAGAGAAAGAAGAAAAGAGAAAGAGAGAGAAAGAGATAGACAGACAGAGAGGACGAAGGAAAGAGAAAGAGAGAGAGAGAGAGAGAGAGAGAGAGAGGCGCTGCGTACTAAATATACACACAATTGTTCACTTATATTTTATTATATTAAAAGAAAGAAAATCTATTCTTTGATATCATGTGATTTTATTTAAAAAAATTTGAGTGAGTGGGGGGTAGAACCGAAACCGTACATTCTGTGTGTAGCACGCGGTTACGCGAATAAGGTAGTTTAAAAAGTCACACATTGAAGCGTTGCTGAAATGACAATAATAAGGAGAATATTTTTCAAACTACCTTATTCACGTAACCGCGTGCTACACACAGCGGCATATCAACAATAATCGTCAATAACATCAAGACGAATTTCAACTTGACTGCAATAAATATGTCTCAATCAAGGAGGATTAAACGAAAAAAGAAGAGAAAAAAAATGCTTATACTTTTGACTCGGGTGTATTCACCGAAAGTGCTTCTCATTAACCCATTAATGTCAACCCAATATTTTCATGTATTTGCATGACATTTTTCTTAAAATTATCATCCTGAGGAAGTCTTACAAATAAAGACGAAACGTTGATGAATACATAAAAAGCATCTTTTGGTTTTTCCTTTTTAATTTCCCATATATATATATATATATATATATATATATATATATATATATATATATATATATATATATATATATATATATATATATATAACATATTTATTTAAAAACTGTTTCATATTTCAGAGAGGTACCGCGGTTTCATAGAGATAGACTGATCTTTTAACGTTTAAAAGGTCATTATAGTCCATTCCAATCATCAGCGACTCACGAAATGAACACAAAACAAAATGGAGTTAAAGAATTACCGTTAATCCGGTGTATTCGTTCAAGCGTCCCTTTTGGAAAAAGTGTTGAGTCAGAAAAGGGCGGACTATATATTTATATGGGTGGTGATTGTAATTAAGTTTTGATTTTGTATAACGGATGCTGTATGTTTTACTGCTTCAATGGTGTATTTATGTTTAAGAATAATTGTGTGGTGTAATTTATTGGTCGGCAAATGGGTTAGATTCTAGGTGGGATTTATTTCTGTTTAAGTGCTATATTTATATTAATTCTTTATTTTATTTTTATTTTTAAAAATTATTTATTTATATTTTTATTATTATTTTTTTCTTTTTTATATATGTTTTTTTTGGAGGGGTGGGGGTATGGGCTTATATTTGAGTGTAAATCTGATGTTATTATTTTAGATTATAGCTATGTGGCGGTTGGGTGTTGGATGGGGTATCTTTATCATTGAAAGGGTTACCTAAGAGATATCAACATAGGTTTACTAACATGGTAATATGTATTCGTGTGGGATCCTTGTATTTAACTAATTCTGTTAGTTTTTTTGAAATAACAATTACGAGTCTATCGTAGAGGCTTGCGAAATATGTAACATATAGTTTTTAAATAAATACGTTGTATTTTCGCTCTCACCTTTTACGATCGAGCACTTTATTTATTTTCAACATACCATAACGTACTATATATATATATATATATATTGTGTGTGTATTTAGGCAACATTCTTTCATTTAAGCAGACATTGTTAAACACTACAGAATTCAAATGCTTGATAATAAATTTAATATTTTTTCAATTTTTCTAATAATCTTTATGTCATAAATGAAATTATGAATGCTCCATAAATATCACTCGCACTTTCGATATAACAGGCATAATCAAACTGAATAATTCTGGTACTTTTTACCGATGTTTGCTTTAATATATATATATATATATATATATATATATATATATATATATATATATATATATATATATATATAATATGATTACTTATTGATTTGAAACCGACGGTACCGTGTTGTTCTGAACTTCTGTAACACACATGCATGTATATATATATATATATTGTTATATGAATTATTAAAAATAATAATGAGCAATTAGAACGCCATACCATGCGTTTTAGTTTTATTAACTTTTTTGAATTCTTATTTCAGTCACGTAAATTATTTGAAATAGGTTTATATTACACTCTCTTTTATATATTTTTATAACTTAAACCATGTTTTACTAAAAAACAATTTTGGGTTTTTAATGCATTTTTATATAATGTTAAGTTTCATAGTACACGTGAAACGCCGAACTAGAACATACGTAGGAAAATATATTTTAATTTTGTTAAGAAAACATTCCATTAAAAAAATAACAGTTTGAATTTATTATTTGTTAGATTGTTTGTTACTTTATAATATAATTAATTATATTTGGTTAATAATTAAACTATTTAATAATATTTTCAAAGTAAAAAAATCCAATTATAACAAACAGTTTGATTTTATTATTGTTTAATGTTAATAATTGAAAAAAATTGAACTGTTTTGATTATTTGCAAAAAAAGGCGCAGGTGGTTGAAATTTCTGAGTTCAGATATGGCGGCCATGACAGAGTAGGGATTATCTATTTAACTCTATCAGAATAAGCACCAAAACGATTAAACCCATTCTTTAACACAGAAGGAAGTAGGCTGTTAACCTTAAGTTAGGGAAAAGATGATAAAGTTGTCTCATGTAATGTCGGTACTAATTTTAAGCTAATTGACTGTTCCGCGATAGCTCAACCATTTCCGTAAATCACAAATATTCGGGCCGATATGGATCCCCTATTTCTTTCGAAATGCGAGTTTAAATGCTTCAAATTCACTTACGAATTTGTATTATTCGGCGTAATATTCTCATCTTACTATATGGCACTCCAGAAAAACATTCGACTCTGAGTCAGTTTGGTTCGATTCAAATTCTGTAGAAGCACCTAATTTTTGTCCACTTCGAGAATTTCGTCGGCAATATTCTGTACTGGATACGTCATTACTATGTTTAATTTGTTAAAAATGGGAATTTGCAATATATTTAAATTAACAATTTTTTTAAATTATGAATGTAGATACTTGTGTTTATTTCAGAAAGGTCCATATAATATCTTTAAATACAGTTTAACTTTCAAAATCCTATTTAAAAATAAATTGGGTTAACCGGCGCAGTTTAATCCCTATATAAATTCAAATTCTACTTTTTTTGTGATTATCTTTCAACAGCTTGAAACACTATCCACAAAGAAAGAATTAATTTTGGTTTGGTTTGGTATGGTAGTTTTGTTTTACGGCATATCAACCCTTTTTGGGTTATTTAATGCCGAATCTGGTCATTATAGTAAAAGTTTTTATGCTTCAAGTTCTTTATATCTTCAAATGTTTAATCATCGTTTTTGGTTTGGTAGTTTTGTTTTACGGCATATCAACCCTTTTTGGGTTATTTAATGCCGAATCTGGTCATTATAGTAAAAGTTTTTATGCTTCAAGTTCTTTATATCTTCAAATGTTTAATCATCGTTTTTGGTTTGGTAGTTTTGTTTTACGGCATATCAACCCTTTTTGGGTTATTTAATGCCGAATCTGGTCATTATAGTAAAAGTTTTTATGCTTCAAGTTCTTTATATCTTCAAATGTTTAATCATCGTTTTTGGTTTGGTAGTTTTGTTTTACGGCATATCAACCCTTTTCGGGCCATCTAATGCCGAATCCGGTCATTATAGTAAAAGATTTATGCTTCAAGTTCTAAAAATAAAATAAAAAAGGGGATGGAGAAAGGGAGAGGGGCTGTTGTTTTTGTTTTTGGTTTTGTAGAACATAATTAAGTTTGACAAAAAACAAAAAAACAAAAAAAAAACGTCAATGTAGGTGAATTTCGTCTCAGGGAGCCACAGGGCAGCCTGATCTGGTATCACCAGGAATTAATTTTGTTTTATATTTAAGATTTTAGAGTGGGAGATCACTTTCCTTTATAAATTTAACGTAAAATGAGCACCCACTTCCTGGCCAGTGTGCATTAAACGAGACATACTTTGTAAATACTGCCTTCTGTTAAAGGTGACATCATAAAAACACGCACGCTTTCTACTACTAACCCTAGCCATTTCACTCTAAATAATTTACCTGACTGGGATAGGAATTAAACTATAAAAATTGCCCCATGTCGAGAAGGATTTCTCCTCTTTTGACCAAAGACAGAACTGATACTTTGACCTCAGTCAGAGGACCATGAATTCCAATAATTGTTAGGTATTATTTGAGCTCTGCACCCCCCCCCCCGAAAAATAAGATTCTATACTTTTTACACGGTTACACTTAAGCAACCTGAAAAAGTCAGCGGTGAAAATACAGAAATCAAACAACAAAAAACAAAACAACGGTTTTAACTTTTAGCGTTGGGATCACTTTCGTATTTAAATTTAGCGTAAAATAATAACCTACTTTCGAACCAGATAACATTTTAAGGGACATGTAAACAAATTTTTTAAATCTTGGCAACATTATTAATTTCTTAGAGATCAATTTTGTGTTTTTTGGGAGGGGTAATTAATAGTTTTTTGTGCTTTTTAGCGCATTAAAACATGTTATATTTATGATTTATGCCATGTTTCAAAACATGAATTCAAACATATGCGATGATAAAAAATAAATAAATGGGTAAACATTATCAATAGCGTTGGAAATTGTTTTAATAGTCCCAAATAATTTATTTAGCTTTAATTATTTACTGTATGTAGTTTTTTTCTCAATTATGATTCTAGGCATGTAAATAGGAACACATCGCAGCGAGAGAGAAGGGGGTGACCGTAGGAAGGATATTTTGCTAGTTTCTATTAGTATGATATAAATTAATATATTTGAAATACACAATAATAGTAAAAGAAAGTGAGAATGTTAGAAATTTTTATTGCCTGATAATGTTTGTTCCTTTTAGAATTTCAACAACGAGCCAAATGGGAACATTTTATTGTGTAAAAAAGAGAGCGTTTTTATGCAATGAGTAAGACAAGTAAACGACTGTATAAAATGTATATACCTTACGAAGGTCTCCCCAAAACGGAAAAGGTTTTATGCGCTAGATGGCAACGTAGAGCCAGTGTGGGGAACAAGGAATATAGTGAAGTAAGAACAAATAAAGGGGAAGGAAAAAAAGAAACAGAGGAAAAAAGGGGCTTTAAAAGGAAACACACGGGAGAAGGAAAGAGAGGGTATGTCAAGGAAAAAGAGTATTGCGTGATGACGTATGTACACTGTAGAGGGGTTGGACAAAATAATGGAAACACATTGAACTATTAAATAAATTTATTTTAATATTTGTTGAAACGGGTTTATCCAGATGATTGTTAAGCTCTGCTGAAATCCTTACAAGGGCTCTATGATCTTTTAGACAGCTTCGACTTTCTTCCAGAATTTTGTTTAGAGGAGGATGTTTTCTCTTCCTTTTTATAGGCTGTCATCACTTTCGAGGCACTTCCTCTCGATACGGCCACCATCTCAGACACTTACGTTACAGTAGCACCTGCCATATGGGCACCAACAATCTACCCTCTTTGGAAATCTGATAGATCTGTACTTTAAATTTTTCTTCCTAATATGCACTATCTGAAATGCATCATATAAATGACATTCTGAAATAATTGGTTTTACAGTTTCAACACGTTAAAAGTATACAGGTGGGTAGAAAATCTAATTCTACTAATTATTTGTTGTTTTTTATTTTTTATTTGCGATTTCTCGACAGTTAACTTTGCTACATTTTTACACCGGAATTTCAATTAACTAAGTCAGCTACAAATTAAGTTTCCGTTTTACTATGAAGGTCTAGTGACCTCACATCCACATTTTGATTCATAGAAAAATATATATTTAGTATATTTTACCGTTTACCCCCACGCTGGCAAGGGAAAAATAAGAATGAAATTCTATTTTTCTTTCGTTTGAGTTCACGTCAACAACATGGCAACATAAAAAATAAATGATAACAATTGCTATTGTAAATAAATTTAACCAATTAATTCAGGACAACAATAACCATAGATAAAAAAATTCAACCACTATTTTAGTAAATGTGGATTCTACGACGACACCGGCGTATAAGGGTTTATACACGCATCGATAAATGAAAATACAACATACGTTTTAAATAGAATTATTTTTTCTCGGTTTATCACGCGTAAGTTTGAAATGACATTTTTAGATGCATCCGAGCACCTCTATAAGGAACTCTATCCGCCAGTCAGCCTGTTACGCTTCCGCTTGAAATAGAATTTTAGATGCGACCACGCATTTATATAAGAAGCTCTGTCCGTCGGCCGATTCGTCACGCTCACATTTGTACTTGCACTAGAAAAAGTGTGACCGGTTGGGTCACTTAGTAAGCTCGTGTTAGATTGTTTGTATCAGAAGTGAACTTGCAAGCTCACTTCTGATTCTATTCTATACTATTATTTTTATTAATCATACTATAGCACTATCTTTTATGCTCGCCAGTTAAATTAAAAAAAAACAACATAAAAGTACAAAATATAAAATTAGTCTGTGTCTGCTATCACCCTCTTTCTTTTCCTCTCTCTTTTCTCTGCAGTTATGAGTTAAATACTATTAATACCTGTAGTGATATTAAAAATTATGAAAAATTATGAAGAATCCATGAGCGATTGCTCTTTTACCCCATTACCTCGAGTGGAGTGTATTCTATGGCTGGCTCTTCGAACTTAAGTATTTTATTTACCTCATCTCCAGGAGGTTAGACACAAGGTCAGGTGTGGGTTTTGATGAAAGTGTTTTAGTAGAACGAACTGGATTCGAACCCGACACACCCAATTCCTCAGTCCGTTAACCACTCAGCCACCGTGTATTAACTCAGCTTTAGTATAATAATGAATGTTTAGATACCGTCCACGCATATTTATTAGCTGCTCTGTCTGTCCGTCGAATTGTTACGCTCAATGCATTTTCATCGTTAAAAACATATATCACACTTGTTTATAATGTATATCTTGTTTATAATGGACTTTTCCTATCTTCTATTTTATAGTTAGTTTTATTACCTTTGACTGTTAATAAACAGAGGGGTGAGACAGGTGGGGTAGAGAGAGATAGAGAGAGAGAGAGAGAGAGAGAGAGAGAGAGAGAGAGAGGGAGAGAGATGTTGAAGAGAGAGTACTAGACACTGTATAAAATAAGAGCAAACAAGCATGAGAGATGATGAGAGTGACAGGTAGAACCTTAGTAATAGATGGCTCACTAGGTGAGTTCATTGCAGACTGTGACTAATTAGAATAATTAAAAGTGGATTTTTTTCAATCATAACTCAATCCCAAAACTGAGGAATATTTTAGCATGTAATTTGTGTGATTAAATATAGTAAAAAAGAGAATAAAGCTGTAGGGAAACAAACGTGTATTAACTCAGCTTTAGTATAATAATAAATGTTTAGATATCGTCCACGCATATTTATTAACTGCTCTGTCTGTCCATCGAATCGTTACGCTTAATATATTTTCATCGTTAAACATGGAGATTTAATGGACGCACCTTAAGAAAGGACTCGCCCTCGTTAAATATTCGTCTTGGTGTAAAGGGAGTTGAATAAACTGCCGATTATTTTCCATTTGATCATTTGTTGTTGGTTCTCATCGCTTCATATGCCCGTTCTCCTCTTTCACCAAAGAACATATCCATTGAGAATGTTTGAAGAATTTTTTGCTGGTTTCTGAGAGTTCGTCGCAGCTTCCTTCGATTTGCGTAAAACAACACAGGAGACATCGGAAATGTTATCTGCGGAAGAAACCGAAATTGCATACAGTTAGCATAAGTAAAAGATGAACTTGAATATGTTTGCATGGGTTACGGTTAATGTTAGAATTATTTCAATCAATATAGCTTGTGGTTAATATTAAATCGGATCAATTATACTTGAGGCACCCCAGAATATCAACAACTAAAAAGGAAACATTTTGGATTGACACCGTTTTCTTTTAGTTCCGGTTGAATTATAAAACAACATTCGCACATTTTTAAAAAATTTTAATTAAAAGAAAGTCTTAATACAAAACGTTTTGTTTTGTAAACTTTGGAGATTTATAAAAAGAAAATTTTTGATTAAAAAAAAATAAAACTTTTTATTAAACAAAATGTATAAACAACAGGAACAAACTTAAACAACAAAACATTTAAATAAGTGTATGTTGGTTTACAAAATCTTTTGTTGTGTAAACTTTGGAGATTTATAAAAAAAGGAAAGGGAGTATTATTAAATATTTATTTACAGGTATAATAAAATAAAAAAAATACATAGTTTTATTTACAAAACTTTTTACAATAAACAAACAAAACAAACACATATTTAAAAAATTGCAGATATGGTGTTCCTATTTACTTGCCTCCCCATGAGGGTAGAATTAGACAAAAAGTCCGTTTTTAATGTAGGTTCATGATCATTAATAAACAAATAAAACCTATTAAAACCAGAAAGATAATTATTGTACGTGTTTTCGTTTGTGTCTTGTGTGAACTCACAACAGCATCAACTGAGAAAAAGAAAACATAACTTTTGACAATCCGTAGAACGTATTCAATGAAAAACGAAGCGAGCGCACACATTCCTCATGGATTTGCTAAGGTTTCACACTTTTCTTTTGTAGATACTTCATGACTGTCCGGGCCTCAGTTTTGTCCGCTTTTAGATTCGTCGGACTCTTCACCATTGTATAGACCTCACCTGCACGGAAATTAAGATCTATATTTGAATTACTTTTCTTAGTTTTGTAAGAAACTGTAATCAGTTGTCGCAACAAACATGTTTAGCTTTCCTATATCTTCGTGTCTGATCTCCATGTATAAAAGGTTCAAAATATATCACACTGTTATTGACTTGTTGTGAGACGAGTATTCCAATTATATGACATACTTTACTTACTTGTACTTGCCACGGTGTTCACTCTGATCTGGTTGAGCCGGATTCTACCTTGGTTTGCACTACACCCCGAATCATGGCGCCTCTACGCACGGCGGTCCTTAGTGATGGTTAGCGAATCGCGATTCCACCGTCGAAAACTGGCCACTTGTAGATTTGAAATCTCGACCGAGTCTTGTTTGATGGTTGTCGCCTACGCCCTTAGCTGCCCATCGATATGCTTGTGTCACCCAGGCATATAGTTAGGGAGGATTACGTCGCGAATGCATTCTATAATGCATTCCATAACGTCTCATATGATTGGTAACAGTTATCTTACAGCACATGTACAGAATCTAGAAAATCAATTGCTAATAATGTCTAATAATCACCTGTATTTTGTGTGAAACTCTTATGATATATTACATGGTGGAATCGGTTAAAATCAACATGTAAAAAGTTATTTTTCTTTCTGTCTCATAATTATTTGAACGATTTTTGTATCTAAAAGACAACGCGAATTCTTACATAAAAAATATTCTACATGACTTAACTACATGTAAAATTCGTGATATCCGACGTTGTTTTTTCATGCAAGATCATCAATTCATTATTGTAAATTCTCTTTTTCTCTTTTTAAACAAATCTTTGAGTTTCTCATATAAAACATATTTAAAAAAATATTACTTTTTATTTTTCATATCTATACCTATTATTTTCTCTTCCTATTATATCTTTATGCATTAATACCCATTGTATTATCAGACACATACAGTGAATGCACACACAGACAATCCTAATTTTTGTCCATACATTAGTAATTAGCAAACGTCTGTCTGGAAGCATGCATTAACTGTTAGAGTGGGTAGGTTGGTTAGTGGGATATTAGCTAGTACATATTAGCGATTGTGCAAGATGTGCAGAAAAGATCATGGGGTTGACTCTGCCTCTAGTATCATGAGAGCGGAAGTCTCTGATGCTGGTAAGCAGATATGATATCAGATGAGCAACAGAGTGAGAAGCAACCGAAGTAAGAACACGCATTTGATATAGTATAGCAAAAATGTATCATAATGAGCAATGCTCTTACCATAACTGACACTCTTTATTTCTTTACTCTTTTATTAAGATGCGATAATAATTAGAGCTGATGTGATTAGCAACGAGTATGCTTAATTGTAACTTTATTATTGGCGGGTGACTCGAATAACCTTATATAATTACAAGTGTGTCGTTCGGATTAATTGCATAACAATTCTAGAAACGTACACCTGCTGGTTTTCTTTTTTCAGCTTCACAAACCAGTAAGCAGTTGTTTAGAGATGTCTCAGTCTCGAGGAGACTAACATATTAGTTATGCACGCAGTTTGAATCTCTCAGTAAATGTATGGTTTTAAAATTAAAAAAATATTTAAATAAGTAAGGGATTATGCGACACATGTATGCATGTATGTATGCATGTATGTATGTATGGCCGTTTACTCTTTAGGATTCAGTAAACATATTAACTTAAAAGAATTATCACCGACATATTTCGATTGTCGTAATAGTCATATGTTTTAAGGGATGAAGCACAATACATGTATGAATTCGGATTTTAATGAAATTTAACCACAGCTTAATTACACGAAATTAAAAGAATTCTAAAAATCTCAACACTTTTGACTATTTTCAGATAATCTAATAGGGTCTTAACGCCATTAAATTAACACTAAAAAACAACATTTCTATAACTTTACTTCTGTTAGCTCTATTTTAAAATAGAGCTAACAGAAGTAAAGTTATAGAATCGAGTCAATTGGTTTTAAGTTGGTCGTCCGAGATGGACGCTGGACAGTCCTGAGATCTCTCAGCTGTTGTAGAAATCAGAAATAAACGGTCATAAACGAATTTGGCAGCTGTGTCGAAATCACTTTTAGAAGCCCTGGATAAACGTAATAAAATTTATTTCTCAGGATAAATAGGAGGCCACCGTGCCCCCCCCCTCCGGGTAAAGTCGAAGTATGTCTCGATAAAAAGAAAGCGAGAACAGTTTACAAAGACAATTTACAAAGATAGTTGAGTTTAGACACAGTCGGAGAAAGAGTTAGTGAGAGGCCGTCGGCCGCTTACGCCGCCAGTCGGGAAGGGCGTCAATTACGAGAGAATCAGACGAAAGAACTTGCTTCTGTACTTCCCCCACCGAACCCGACATATCAGTTTGTGTATGTTCTTTTCTCGTTCCGAACTTAGAACATATTTTCGCTGACAACGATCAAGATGCCCAGAATTATTAGCGGCCGTCGATCCGACAGTTAGACTTTGATATTATCGAACGGCTTGGCTTTGTAAACAAACCAGTGTACATTATTTTTAATTATTTTTTAAGAAAACCAAACAGACAAAGTCGTTACGGACTTAATTCTTTCCATTCAACTGTTCTGCATGAAATGACGCATCTCTTCGCAGCAAGACAAGGTTGCTGACTCAACCCGGTTGATTGCCCGCTGATCTAAACAAACACAACGTGAGAGTGAGTAGTCGCTGGACCAGGCGCTTCGACATCAGCAGCCTTCATCAGACGGCAACTTTTCCCGAGCAGTTCCGGGTGACGGAACGGCAGAACTGGTGAAGTCACGAAAGCTGGAAGAGTGGGGTACACCTCTATTTTACCATACTTTTTACATCAGCAAATGTTTTAAATTGATTTCGTGTATCTTGGTGTCTCATCTTCACGTATATAAAGTTCCAGAATAAAAAAATAAAGTTCTACCTTTTATAGGCGATTATATGTGAACAGCCTGTAAAATTAGGCGGTAAATAAAAGTTTAAAAAAGGAAAACACTATTTTTTACTTTCGCATATATAATGAACACTCACTTTCGGGCCAGATAGCGTTTGTGGTAACAGGAAGGTGCTCATAAATAAACTATCATTGAGACCTGGTGGCCAGGAAGTGGGTGATAATTTTATATAAAATTTATATGCAAAAGTGACCCCCTACTCTAAAGTTTGAAAAAGTGTATTTTTTGTTTTGTTTTTACCGTCTACCTTTACAGATTGTTTACATGTACTCGCCTAAAAAAGTAGAACTTTTATTT
Organism: Sepiola atlantica; assembly: GCA_963556195.1. NCBI lineage: Eukaryota > Metazoa > Mollusca > Cephalopoda > Sepiida > Sepiolidae > Sepiola > Sepiola atlantica. The sequence goes on along the minus strand of OY744538.1, from coordinate 48,174,686 downwards.
TTAGGAGAATTCGCACTTCAATAATTTTTTTTACTAAAATATGCTTCTCATTATATATCACCCATACTTCTATAAATTTCACATTATTTTCACTTATAAAGCATCAACATTTTATAACAAAGCTCTGTTAAAACCTAGAGCACTCCGTTTGATTCACCGCCATTTTTGAATAGTCGCAAAACAGAGATTAACTCTTTAATGTATCATTTTTATACAGAAATTCTACGTACTTGATCTGACTTGTTCTTGAACCACGTGCTTTCAAATTGAGCTGACTTCCGAAAAAGCCCGTAACGACTAATAATGGAGGCAAAACGTATTCCTCGATGTCTCCGACTCTCACGAAAACAACTACTTTCGACCGAAAAAAAACAAACTAAAATAATATATTCACCAAAACTGACGAAAGTAATCAAATAAGCACGTAAAGGAATCTTCATGACCTTTGACAATTCGAAATTCCGTTTCCCATTCCTTAGTGTTCATGTCGTAACTTTCGACCGGCGTCACCGCTTGACCAGTTTCAAAATTACTTCCTCCAAGAATGTAAATTTTGGAACCTTCAATAAACGAAAGGAAAATAAGAAATCAGTTTGCCAAGATGGCGTATTATTCAATGCATAATTTATATAAAAAAATATAAAACAAAAACAATGAGATTAATGATAATAAAGAAAAACAATAATCACGTTTTAAAAAATTGATTGAAAAACGCCTACTCAATAAGCAAATCGAAGCACGTTAAAACAAATCGAAGCACGTTAATAGATTGGTATTGAAATTTAGGATTTTCCGTTTTTCTGTGAATTGATTTTTATAATAAATTCGACAGTCTTCGGGTTGAACGACGCGAATAGCTTTTGACTGAAAATAGCCGGTCTATTGGGAGAAAATGAAGAATGATGATAAATATTAATGATACTTTGATCCATTATTTAACAGAAAATCATCATAATATTATTAGATTTATTGATTTAACTGCTGTACATTCTCCGTCAAAAATGACTGAAAAAATATGCTTCTCAAATGTTCGCAATAAGCATACTTTTTTGCTATCATTTTTGACGGAGGGTGTGCATATGAAAATGAATGATAGAAATAAAAATCGGATAAATTACAACATTTATTAATTCATCAAGTATTCAAAACAAGGAATATAACAAATTATTAAATACTATTTTGTAATTCATTCTGATTCTTTCATATTCTGGATCTTGAATTTTACCATTGGATTCTATGGATTACAACTCAAAATTTGCCCATGTAAATATCGAAGGGTTCAAACAGAAGAAGGGGATATCTCTCCTTCTGTTTGAACCCTTTGATATTTACATGGGCAAATGATATTTTTCTACCCGAATTTCATTGAAGTTGTTTCTCTTTTGCTAGCAACTTTTTATAATGTCAAATTTATGCTAACCAGTAATATATTTTTTTTGCTGATTTTTTCCTATGATGAACAGAACTTATTTTTGAAAATCCATGGATTAGAGAAAATTTTTTTTATATCCCTTGTCTTGAATACTTGATAAATTAATAAATATTGTAATTTATCCTATTTTTATTTTCATCATCCATTTTCTTATATTATTGCTCTAACTAGTATATTGACCATATATATATATATATATATATATATATCTATATACTACTAAAACTCTATTGTCTTGTATGTTTGCAATCAGCTTTCAGCTTTCCGGTTTTCAACATCCGGTTGCGCATGCGTAAATAGCATCGTCTTCCAATCTGTTATTCCAATTCCGTTGAACTCTTATTATTAACGAACGCATGAAATTTTTCATTCTGGAAATGTTTATATCGCTTTAAATATAAAACAATTACATTTAATTTCATCAAATAGTTTTTTTGTTTTCTCCACGGCTAAAAACATTCAACGGCAGGACTTTGTAAAGTTTGTCGCAGTTTCAAAAAAGCTCCTCCCTTTTAAAAAACAAAAACAAACAAACAAAACAACAACAATCATTATTAATATCAATAGCGGCGGTGAATGAAACCACCTCCCACTTTTCCTCTCACAGATTTCACCACTCCTACTCCCTCTGTTTTCGTTACGTACGCGAGACAGCCGGTTGTACCCCCTTCCTTTCTCAAATCGCCTTTATTTTTATAATCTTTTGAATGAAATTGTTAGTTGAAACTAACAATTTCATTTAAAAGATTATATATAAAAATTTGAATTTAACTATAATAAGTATTACGGTACCTGTTCAGTGCATATTTACCTATAAGTATGGCCAACCACTTATAATTCAGTAACTGTAATTTAAAAAAAAAACAATTATAATAAACAGAACGACGCATAGAAATCTATCTATATTCTTTTTTCAACAATTACATTTAATTTCATCAAATAGTTTTTTTGTTTTCTCCACAAGTGTCACGCACATACATGAATTCCATAGCTAATATAACAAACTGACCCAACGGGTCACGGGTGGTCTAGTATATATATATATATATATATATATATATATATATATATATATATGTATATATATATATATATATATCTTTGTAAAGTCCGGCATGCAACAGCACAAAAATTAACGGTGTTACCAGCTGTCCCACTTCCGGTGTATCCTCTATCAACACATCAGACATGGCTGACGAGCGATGCCACTGATTACACCTGGTAACTTTTGGTCATGCTTCGTTTCAGTCCCGAAAGCTTTGGTACCATGTGATCTAAACTTCTGTAAAATGATACATTAAGAAATATTACGTTCTTGAGAATAACTGAACATTCTATTGGATTTATTGCCATCCAGCAGACCCAACTATATATACATCCACCCACACACATATATATTATATTTAGGTTGTGTAGTTAAAATTCAACTAAATCAAACTCTCATACGCTTAGTTCAATGCATTTCTACTTTTCAGATCCAAGGGTGCTATTATGTACTCTAGAGCAAAGATAAATTGATTTCGATTTCGACCGGAACAAGAAAAACCGTGTCAAGTAAAATCTTTATTATATTTCTACATCCGTTTCATCTCCAGTAGCTATACAATCAAACTAGGTTTGAATATTACAGACAAAAAAGAATCTTAAAGGAAAAAGGTTTATCATACATGCAATTTACAAGACACAAGTCGATAACGGATAAAAATACTTGCACTTGCTTATTTTCAAGTCCGCACTATATATATATATATATATATATATATATATATATATATATATATATATATATATATATATATATATATATATATATCTATATATGAGAGAGAGAATGAGTAAGAGATATAAATATTCTAACACAGTAATCTCATTATTTTTAGCGTACAGATTATAAAAAAGGAACCACACTGATCAAATTGTTTATTGACATGGCTGTTTTTGTCTGTATATTTGTCCTTTATTCAATTTACTAAACTTTATGATCTACCATCACACATTTACAGTTTTCTTCTACTTACAGTCATTAAATGCACGGCGACCATCAATACCTATAGAGTCGTTAATAGTAAATAGATTAACATTTAAAGAATCATTGTAAAAGTCATTTGTCAAATAATTTCAAGAATGACTTAACAATTCCAGTGATCTAAAACATATCGTGATCTTTCCTCAGACAGTTTTTAAATGTTTAACTTTTATACAAATAGAAAATCTCATAAATATTTTTCAGATTTTAAGCGTTCAAAGAAATGCGACAACAAACAGGAAATAAATCTTCTGCAGTTTGTATTTTTTTAAAAACAAAATGGCGGTAAAACAAAATCTAACATTGGTGACTTTACAAAGTCAAATAAATCTTTTCGGCTCTCATACATGAAAGTCGCGACATTTACATCTTCGTAACTATTCATAATGTGTGTTATCTGTCAGTTAAATGGAAAAGGCATAAACAAAATGAAATATTATGACAGCGAAAAGCATTCACACATAAAATGTGTGATGTTTTTCAATCTAAATGGAGAGATCTTCCGGAAGACAAGCGAAAAAATATTCAACTTGGGCAAAAAATCAAGTAAATTAATCTCTATTTGCTTTCACGTTTATATTTTTAAATGTCTTTACGAATTTTTTTTTAACTAATGGCTTTTCTGATATTTACTGTAGACAGTGAGATGAACCAATCTATCTGTACTAAGGCTGTTCGAAAAATAATGTCCGATTTTAGAAACGAAATTTATTCTTGAACAACTTCAAATTTAGTCAAACTGTTGCAGATTGAAAGCTGAAGTAACTCATTCAGGAATGGAAAGAATGGCTTAGTTCAAAGGAATTAGCGACAAACTCGCTGAATTATTGACGGGTGTGAGATCAGATTATGACTCCGGTGGATGGCAGAAGCCATGGGACGTAATTTCTGTTTAAAGGTATCGTGGTCTCTTGTCAGCTAGATTTCATAACGATTGGACGCGTGAGGTGATTGATCGTCCCAAGCTTAGGTACCGATAAAGAGTGACGAATCATGAAATAGCTTAGCATAAGGGTTATTAAATGCCTGTCCCATTCTCTTAGCCATGTGTGAAATTATACTATATATCTTTCTCTTTGATTGCCTGTAATTGATTTCTCTATATATTTTCATATACGAATCAAAGCTCCATTTGAAAGAAGACCCGTGTTCTCGTAATCGATTGAGGGTAGAGACGACACACGCGTGGTTTCTGACAACTAAAGTGTATATCGATATTATACACATATACACGACATCGCAACAAAAGTATGATCCCTGCAAATCTCTGCAATCGATTATCATAATCATTTACACGTCATCGATAAAAGTCTACCGGTTTTGATGCTAAAAATTTGAATCCAGCTTTCATCTCAGTTTTAGACTTGACAGCTGATTAAACTTGTGTTTTAATGTTTGAAACCATTGTAGTTAGTTGGTGAAAGATCGGGAGAATGGAAGATGCCGTAAAGTCTCAGCTGTTTCAGAAGCATTATGAACGAGTTTGAACTATTAATCATCAAGGGCTTATATGCTGCAAGAATATTTTCAAAGAAAACATATAGATTTATTTAAAGAGTATAAACTAATTATTAAGCATTTAAAATGCTATATAAAACACTGTAAAATAGGAGCCGAAATCACTTCTTGAAAGTGAGTCGAAAAATCGACCAGTAGTCTTATACCAAGATCAAATATGGTAGTCAGTGGATGAAATATCGAGAGAATTTGGAGGATGTGGTAAGTCTCGTATAGCAAATGAATGCTTTCTGCAGCGGCATCCTGGTAACATATGGGTATGTATTATCGTCAAAACAGAATTGGTTAACGTCGATTAACTAATAATGAAATCCAATCTCTTGTTCCTTTTTGTGCAACATTCACAACAAGAACTCGCTTTGCGACAACAATAAAAAAAGTTTCTTCCTTCTCCGTGTGCTTAGCGTTAGCCGGAATTTCCACAAACACATTGTTCCGGTACAAGCTTCCCTGCAGATTTTTACACGGTCGTCTTCAAATCCAATGTCAGCATATTTATGTCATAGAGCGTCCCCACGAGTACCCAAACACAGTTTTTTTTAATTACTTACACTCTTATGAAGCTCTTAATCTTCCAAATAGTAATCATTCCACCTTATTAACCCTCATCCTTGATTAGCCTTCCGCCTTGATATGTGGTAACCTATGAGTACAAAAAAGGTTTCACTTTTCTCCAAGTGAACTTATCTTTCTTCCAGTTGCTTGTAGTAAACCTCTAAGGGATGCAATGATTAGCATTGAGAAAACAGTAAAAAACACCATCGATAGCAACCCCCATATTGGCACCTGTTCGTGCAACTTTGGTTTCGTGGAAAACTTTAGGTACTTCATCACGCAAAAATATAAACACCTCGAGGACGTATCTACTGAATCCTTAATCTTAAGTCAGGCGGTCCACCCATGAAGGAGTTGATTACAAGATGCGACCCAGACAGCCGTTATCATTAAAAGGATCCAAATTCACGATGTAACGTTATTGGCCGCTGTGTACTTCGCTGGAGCCACATACGAAGATCCGTAACTTCCTCAAATGGTTATGCGTGATTTTGCTTCTTATAAATATGTGCCATGATGCCAATATCTTCATTGAGAATGTCACGTTACATTAAACTGAAAAGAAACACTTTCTTCAGTTGATTGATTCTCCTAGCATTTCCTAAAGCATCTTCTGTAGGTTTGTTCACAAATCTCGAAACACAAAATATTTTTTTATTGCTTACTTTTATTGTTGGTTTATGTCGACATTATCTTACTCTCACACGAGGTTCTTTATGTACCGGGGTTTCCCAGCTGGGCACACACTAGGAAAGCGAGCACACATGATGTCCTGGCGACTTGGTGTCACTCTGTGTTCTTACGTTTTTCGATTCCTGATAGTATTTCGCACAATTGTTTCTCTTTTTGTGCATTCAGTCTCTAAACCAGAAATGGCAAATGTTTACTTTTAAATTTGACTGATAACTCACAATATGTCAAAGCACATTAAGCTTTGAATTCCAAAGGCGCATTTACAATCAAATTCTAACATTAATCTATATTCCATCAACCACATTTTGTAACCCCAACTTATTATTATTATTATTATTATTATTATTATTATTATTATTATTATTATTATTATTATTATTATTATTATTATTATTATTATTATTATTAATTATTACGTGAAGATGCAACGCGTCATCAGACCGAAAAAAACACACCCGTTTTTCTCCAGTTGGTGAATTCTCTTAGAATTACCTTTTGCGCGTTTGTTCACAAATGAAGACTCAAAAATGCTAAATAGATCTTTTATTACTCATTTTTATTCCTGGTATATGTCGAAATTTTCTTTACTTTCACACTGTTTTGTTTATGTACTGAGGATGCCCCGCTGGGCTACACCAGGAGAGCGAGCACATAGGACGTTCTGGCGACTTGGTGTCATCCTGCGCTCTGACGTTTTCCGATTCCTGATAATATTTCCCACAATTGTTTTGTTTTTGTGCATTCATTCTCTAAACCAAAAATTACTAATGTTTTTTTTTAATTCGACTGATAACTCACAATATGTCAAAACACATTAAGCCTTGAATTCCAAAGGCGTATTCACAATCAAATTTCAATCTTAACCTATATATCATCATCCCACTTTGTAACTTCTTCTTCTTCTTCTTCTTCTTCTTCTTCTTCTTCTTCTTCTTCTTCTTCTTCTTCTTCTTATTATTATTATTATTATTATTATTATTATTATTATTATTATTATTATTATTATGCTTTCTAACTTTTCAGGGGCAATCTCGTTACAACTAGACGATAAAAATGAATATCAAACAGTCGCGCCTTTATTTAAAAAGTACTTATTAAATAGACTTTTTACTTACAAGAAATCAAAGAAAATGGAAAAATATCTGACAAGTCCGAGGATGCCACGTCACATACGACTCACTTTCGTAAAGCTAACTTATTATAATTTTCATTGTTGTTATTATTATTTTCTCTAACTCTACAGGGGAAATAGCGTTACAACTAGACGATTACGAAATAATATCAAACAGTCGTGCTATTATTTAGAAATACTTTTAAAATAGTCTTTTTTACTCGCAGAAAGTAAAAGAAAATAGAAAAATGCAGACAAGCCTTTCAAATGTTTCCTCCTTTTTAAATTTAAAAAAAATAGTAATGTTTCAGTCGAGCGAACAATATAGAAAAGAATTAAACCTTATTTAAGACGAATCTTTAATTAAGAAAATGTCAGCCTTTAATCCAATAAACTAATTCATTATTCATACTTGTTTCACCCCGGTCGAAATGAATAGGCCTCTCTTTCAGAAAGCTCCTTGCTTTGACAACTCCCTAAAATTGACTTTCACCCCAAATCTAAAATGGAAAACTCCAGACAAGTGGTGATGCCACTTGATGTAAGGAGCTAAAAGAACAAACGGTGGTTACGTTGCATAATGACAAAAAGGGAGAGGAAGGTAGGATCAGTTAAAAACGAGGTAGTCTTTTAACTCATGGTGATAAATTCAAAGGCAGAATAATCGAACTTACAGCCGAAACATTAGCATGACAGTGACTGACCCAGTAATCTATGCTGGAAATACTTCATGCGACACACATCCATGTGCAACAGTGCATCTGAGAATATCTCGGCATCTATAGTGATGATGGAGAAGCTTCCCAAGAAGCTACATCTGAGTTCATTCTCCTGTACTATCACCTCGGAAAGTATCGATCAGAAAAGCATTATGACCTTGCCGTCTACCAAGGATACTTAACTACTTTCATTCTTTGTCAGTTATCAGAAAAAAAAACAAGCCTGAAAGATACTCACCTTCAGCGTTCAATCCCCTGGATTCTAAAGAACGCAATACAGAAGGAATGGGTTACAAGGCTGGATGACAAAATGTCTAACCTAAACTTGTTTAGTGGCTGACCAGATACCGGCGTTTTCATCGTAATACCATCACCAGAAGAAAAAAAAATCTCTTTTGTTTTGATTTAAAAAATGGCGTCAAATCTGTTGCTGTAGCTGGAATCATGGTTGGATCATTCTACTGCACCAGAAAATACCTGACTCTTGAGGCAATCCTCTACCTGTATAAGAGTAAGATACGATCTAAGATGGAATACTGCTGCCAAATCTGGGGAAGCGCCGCTCAGAGTTCTATTCGTTGCCTAGACAGAGTTCAAAATCTACTCCTAAATCTAGTGGGTGATTATCTCTTCTCTTTCATTACAGGACCATTCTCACAGACGAGATGTTACCAGTCTCTCTCTACTCTATCGTTATTTTCAGTACTGTTACAACATCTGGGGAGGCTATGCCCAGAGCAACCTGTTCTGCCTTGACAGAGTGCAAAACGGACTTCGAAATCTAGTGGGCGATGTCTTCTTCCCATTCCTACTACCTCTTTCTCACAGAAGAGATGTTACCAGTCTCTCTCTACTCTATCGTTATTTTCATGGACGATGCTTGACTGAGCTACAATCTGTTGTTCCTCCGTGTAAGACATTCACAGCAAGAATTCGTTTTTACCACAACGAAAAAAAAAGCTCCCCTTTCTTCCCTTATATACTTAGCGTCAGGCAGAATTTCCACGAACTGGACTATTTCCAAGAGATTCCTGTTTGTGGAACACATTGATTCTCTGCTGATTGCAACATGATCGTCTTCAAAATCAAAGTCGATAAACTGCCCTACTAAGCATTTGAACCTTGTCTATTCGATAAATCATTTCCCAATCCTCTAATGAAGTCCTTCAATTCTCAACTGACAATCATTCCATCTCGAGTAGTTTTTGGTCTTGGTAAGTGGGAACCGTTCTATTAAAAATACATATATTCACATCAGATATAAATTAAGCATCTTAAGTTTTTCGATGAGTATTGATAATTTGTATTATTTGTATTATTTGACTACTATTCTCATTATGGTTATTATTTAATTTAATAAGGACCAACAGAATTGACTTAGTGAAAAATGGCAGTGGAGTCGCCTTCCGGAACTGATGCGACGAGGGAGACAGGTTGGTCGTTCTCTTTGGGTTGACTGACGCGATTCGATGTAAACATATATTTCGGATACTCGTGTGAGTCTCCTGTCCTCTCCCGAAAGTCAACCTGGATGGTTCATATATAATGAGAAAAACAGTTTCACCGATTCTTAATTACTTGCATCCCCACGTAGGCAGGGATAGACACAATGTTAGTTTTATATGTGGTGAAAATCATCCCCGAAAGTGGCACTCTCGATTGGTACAAAAATAACAATTTCTATAGTCTAAAAGGACCCCTCATTCACTGACCGAGGAGAGAACAAATACTACACTTTTATCCCAACCCGAAGACCGGTTTCGTTAATTCTCCGATAAGAATAAACATGTGAACTTTAAAACAAGTGTTGTTGTTTTATTATTACTGATACTGAGACTGCTACACGTTATTGCCACATATTTACGACTACAAGGAAAATACAGACAACGCGACTACGATTCCTAAGAAGCAACAAGATGGTGGCAGGCGTAGCAACGAGGAAGAAATGAGACGACGACGACGGGGTCAATTCGTCACGTTAGTTATATTCACAAAGTTTCAGCCGATGTAAACCCGGCCTTCTTCAAATTCATTTTTCGCACTTGGGAACCTTCTTATTGAACTTAGGATTCTGTATGTCTACCCAGATTTTCAAAAGTTCAATATACAGATTCCAAAGTTCAAAAAGATGCATCTGAAGAATGTCAGAGGTTACATCGGCCGAAACGTTGTGATTATGACAACCTAGATGAAACAAAAAGTTCGAATAATCCATATAATATAAATGTAAATTGTTAAAATAGGTATCATATTTATGGTCTCTCTATCTCTCAGCTCGGAGATACAATTAAAACAAAACCCTATATAAAGATAAAATACAACGTTTCTCGAGTTAAGTTATATGAGGATTCTAATTGTAGTATTCATATTGTATGCGTTTTTTTATATAATGATATCACGTGATCTTCGATTGCGCTTTGGTCCGGTTAGATATCTATAAACAGCAAATACGAGAAGTTACTTCATGCTATTCTAATGCTAATTTGAAATAAGACAGTGGTTCTTTGCAGAATGCAAGTGTTTTAGTCTATTACGACCTTGAAAAGAACTGGTATTGACTATGACGCTTATCAATATGACTTGGAACCATTTTGTCACATGTGTTACCTGATGGATCAGAGAAGCCTATTGCTTTTACTTCTGAAACATTGTCCCAATTTACTTGCCTCCCCACGAGGGCAGAGTTAGACACAAGGTCAGTTTTTAATGTGGGGGAAATCCAGCTCTATAAAAACGGCACTCTGAATTGGGATAAAAATTGCTTCAGTCTAGAAATACTTCTTCAGTGACCGAAGACAAAAAGTTGATATATGATATTGGAACATATACTACACTTTGCTCTTAGCCAAAAGACCAATGAGAACACTGTCATCTGCTAAATTATAGTCAACTAAATAAGGAAGCTCTGGGTAGCATCTTTGGAGAAAAAATTCTATCAGTACCTATTTGGGTGGGCATTCTGAATCATCAAGTCACTTACCAGCCTCTTTAGTCCAACAAAGCCAACAGTAGATACCCAAGCACTTAGAATCATACCATGGCCACTGTTGATGAGTGCTTATTAATACATAATTGAGTACTGTTTCAAGCACCATTACCGCCGATGCAACGAGTTGTCTTTCTTTAAAGGAGATTTAGACGGCCGAACCCCCATATATCTCACGGACAGCATTTACAGTTTTGTGGTTGACATTCGCAAAAAATCCTGTTATATATATATGTCTCTTCCTATTTTTCTTTCTTATAATTTTATTTTCAATACCCTCGATAATTATTTATGATCTTTTGACCACGTTTTTAATCGTGATTCCCCTTCATAGTCGACGATTACCTTGAAAAGTGTCGACTGAAAGACGTCTCGGCAATTTTATTTAATTTTTTTTTACCTTTTTTGTTTTCTCAATACTCGTTTGGAAAAGGAAAAAGAAAAAAAATCTTCGTAGAGAAATAAGAAAAAGTTACGAACTGATTCATCTTTGTTCCCCTTCTCGTGTCTCTTTTTTTCTCTTTTATAATATAAATTATAAAAAAAAATCCTCATTATAGATAATAATGGCAGTGTGTCTAACATTATTTTACTGTTTATTAAAACTTTGTACCTACAATCAATATATTTGCTCGTATAAGTAGTGCAATTAGGAAGGAACAATCGCCAACTAGATACTTCGTATTTGCGGTTTCATGTTCACCAAAAAGAGATGTGCAGAAATAGCTTTACTACTTTGATTCTCACGAGTGCTAATCCCCAACTGTCACAGGAAATAAGTTTTAGATGAGCTTCACCAATGCAACTCTGGCATAGTTAAGATGAAGACTCTTGTCTGTAAGTAAATATGGTGGCTTGTTATAGATGTTAATGTTTAAGAGAGGGTCACCATCTGCTATCCAAGCCAATACCCTATAGACTTACATGCTACGGAGACACTAAAACACCGGGAGTGACCAGCAGAACCATTGGCACGGTGTTCATGTTAATGACATTTTTTATAGTGATCAAAAGTTGGTTGTCACCACGTATTCACATGCAAAATGGATCGAAGTATACACAACAAGTAGTGCCGCTACAACAATCACTATATTTGAACAATTGAGACGTTGTTCTGATACACATGATCTCCAAAGATAAAAAACTTGTGTTAATAATGGCAGCTTTTTTAAATTTGGAACTAATTTGCAGCCGTTGGCAACTAATTCTCATGTGTAGAGATCAACTGACATAAAAAAGATCGAATTTTCGACAGCTGAGAGAAAGCGTTGGTGCTGAAAATGTGTCAGTGTTATTACGGTGTTGTATAAACACGAGTTCCTTCTGAAGTTTGGACCGTCATTGTAACCTTATTACGACAACAGGAGATTTATATACATCTACTATTTACACTGAATTAGAAATAATAGAAAAGGAAATTACCTACGATCAGATGAGCTGCATTATAGCGTGGATGTTGAGGTGAAGGCAACGATATTTCCCAAGAACTTGGCAGGTCAAGTAGTTTTTGGTCTGATCGATTTGGGAGGATATCTGGCTTCAATGCAAACAGTCGCGGATTTGTGTGAAGAAACGTTTTGCCCTCATGATCGATCTTTGATGTAATTCCTGTAAGAGAAAATAAAGACTATACTTGAAGATAAGCACTCAAAGTTGAATTAAGTTGCGACAGCTTTTGAAGGAAAGACACCAAAATCATGTATATTAATTTAATAAGTTTACTTATATTCCCTTAATCTGCGAAAGTGAACGATCGTTATTTAAATTAAAAAGCTATTGTACAGGGTGTTTCAAAAGTCTTGGGAACATAACGATTTTTAATAACTCAAAAACTATTAGGAGTTGAAAAATGAAATTGGTACCGTTCTTGAGCACGAGCGAGATTCACCAAAAGTGAACGTGTTTTGTGCAATTTCCAAGAAAGGTGTCTATGGACCGTTCTTCTTTGAAGAGGCAACTATCACTGGTGAATCCTATCTCAACATGCTGGAAGACTGGTTAATGGCTCAGTTGGAACAAGCAGAATCTGATGACTTCATTTTTCAACAAGATGGTGCACCACCACACTGGAGTCTTAGAGTAAGGCAGTTTCTTAACACAAGGCTGCCTGGTAGATGGATTGGGAGATCTGGGCGAGGTGATGACGTTCTCATGCCCTGGCCTCCTAGGTCTCCAGATCTTACCCCGTGTGACTTTTTCCTTTGGGGCTTTGTCAAGCAACAAGTCTATGTGCCGCCCCTTCCAAGAGATATTGACGAACTAAGGGCTCGAGTAACGGCAGTTGTGGGAACCATTGACGTCAAGATGCTGGAACGCGTTTGGCAGGAAATGGACTATCGACTAGATGTCTGCCGTGTGACGAATGGTGCTCATATTGAGCAACTTTGAAGATTCCCCACAAAACTTGAAAATTTAACCTTTCCAACGGTACCAATTTCATTTTTCAACTCCTAATAGTTTTTGAGTTATTAAAAATCGTTATGTTCCCAAGACTTTTGAAACACCCTGTATATTCATATATATATATATGCATATATATATATATTCGTATATATATATTCATATATATATATATATATATATATATATATATATATATATATATATATATATATATATATACATATTTGTATAACTATAAACTAAAACTGAAAGTTTATAAAAAAAGAAAAAAAAGTCGGTTTCGATTTTCTTTTCTTTTTATAATAACATTAATATCGCATCTTTAACATGCTTCGAAGGTATTTTATTTTTCCTCAATCGTTATTAAATTTTATTTGGATGCTTAAAAAAATGAACTTTTTAAATATGTATATATTTATATATATATATATATATATATATATACATATATATGCACATATATATTCATATATATAAATATATATGCATATATATATATTCATATATAGATATATTCATATATATTTATATATTCATATACATATATATTCATATATACTAATATGTTCATATATATTTATATATTCATATACATATATATTCATATATATTTATATGTTCATATATATTTATATTCATATATACATATATATATATATATATTAAATATATATCTATAAAGAACATTTCCATTTCATTTATTTTGTAAACATCACAATTATAATGTTTTCCCCTAATTCCATAAGTATTAATACATCTATGATTACATATTTAACCTCCTCCCTCAAATATCTATACATGTGCTTTTATTTATATGATACACAATTTCCGAAATAAGATTTCGATAAACCCCTAATTTTAACTATCAATCTATTTGTCTTTTATTTTATACTTTTATTTAATTTCACGTTATCTATAAGGTGTTTTTTTTAATCTCTTTGTACCCATTCTTTGTTTGCGACATTTAAATTATCTACAAGCACGCACGCGTACACGCAATCACACACGTACGCACGCACGCACGCACATAGTAAGTACGCACGTTATTGGGTGTAAATTTTTACCACCGCTACCCACCACATAACCCTTATTCACTGACTAATCTAAAACAGCTGGAAAGACGTTCGTTCCCCACCTATCCGTCAATCCCTAGAAAGATAACCAAATCAGGTTATTACCTCTTTCCCTCTTCTTTTTCTTTGAACCCGTTTTTTTCTCCATTAGCTCCTAATAACTTCCATATTGATTTGTAACGATGTCTTCGATGTGATACCCTTTTTGTTCTCTCGGCTTTTACACATCTGAAGAAGGTATTATTTGTATCGAAACCTCACATGACATGGAGATTAGAAAGTAGATCTTGGGTTTACTTTCGACAACCCCGTGACTCTCCACCCCTATTTTGTCCTTTATTCATTACATTCTATGAGCGATGTTTGCGACAAAGTGTGAAGAATTGCTGTTTTCTAGGTCGGCTGATCTTTTGAGTAGGTGTTATACGCCGATTTTCAATCCTCTTATAATATTCATCATCATTGGACTGTCGATCTACCCATCTCGTTATCCCTTATCTACGATTGTTTTACCCTTGACAAGTGGTGCATGGCCTCTGTTCAGTCTTGAGAGACAATGGATACCCCCTGAAAGCGTGCCTGCACGTGTAATTGTAAAGCAAGGGTTGCGCATTCCTCTGCTTGATTCCAGTGGCAAGGAGAAATCCAGGACGACTGGAAACAATGGCGAGATAAGCGGAGAGCACATACAGCACCTGGTATTCCCTAAATGATAAGTGGTGACTCATTAGTAAAAACTAACAGTGGAGTGTATAAAGTCTATCTGACACAGGGAGATTTTTCTGTGCACCACGTAGAAACAGCAGACGTATTGGTTTAAAATATACTTCAAGTCTTGGGAACAAAATGAAACCCGAAGATGCAAGATGGTGGTTGTAAGGCGAATAATATAATATTTTCCCATTAAATTACCAGATCTCATTATCCATTTATATTAGTCATGATTGCAGTCTAGTAAAACGTTTAGTTAATAGTTTAGTAATTCGTGAATAGTATTCAATAAGCCATTTAGATAACAAATTGTTATGGACTACCTGAACTCTTTGGCTTCACTATAAATACCGGGAGCACATGCCTCTCGGTGTTGGAACTACCCCGGTCCGACGGGAACTGGGTCATTTCGGTGGCTTTTTATCCATCGGGCTGAAGTATTGGTTCTGGTTACTACTAGGAGATCCACCCACCCAGGCCTTGACCTCCCCTCTTTGGGGTACAGAAAGTTTATTACTTACTTCCTGAGACGCCTCGACTGGGGGATGTCAACGGAGCTGCCCAGGAAATTTTTAAAGGGCCAGAGTGCTCCTTCTTTAGGGGCGCTGGCTTGATTCCTCCCATCTTCCGGCCTTGTGCCACATCTTACTGCGGTGGGAAAGAAGTAAATACTTGGAACTACCCAGTCAGTCAGACGTTCAATCGCTCTCTTTTTTTTTTCAATATAATTTGTTTTTCTTAATCCCGAGTTCGTGTCTTCTTTCAGGTCCACAACAAAAATTAATCAGTCAGAATACCAAATAGAATTACATTTGAAGGTAATTTCGATTAAAACATGAAATCACCACAAATCCAATTGTATAGGGAAGTATTCTGGTATCTGGAGGATTCTGATTGGTTGAGGCTGGAGCGTTCAAGTCAATATCAACAGTTGATTTTTTGGCATTATTTTTTTTCCTAATTCATTCATAGCGTATGAATCAGATTATTCTATTGTGTGCATTGGTTTCCCCGACATCTTTCTAGTAAGAATTATTTCTAGAAAGACATCGGGCACTTACAGGAGGGACCACGTGAAGGTTGCCAACATCCATAAGCGAAAGTGTTTCTCTGGAACGAACTGGATTCGAAATAAACACACCCAAGTTGTCAGCCTGTGTCGTTAACCACTTAGCTACCGTCATCTATTTTTCATGTCAAGGTGTATAGCACTTCATGTTCAAGGAGGCGACCTGAATCTGCCGGTCACAGGTACGTTAGTTGCCTGAGCAGATATGATGAGAAAGTACATGAAATCAGCGATGGGTCACACGCTGTTTACTATACGAATAGTGTAGACTTTGGGGTTTTGGTATAATACTAAAATTTATCTTTTTGGTGTGATTGAAGATAAAATGAAAATGCACTTCCCTGTGCAGGGATTGCACTCACAACTTTCAGATGATGAGGCGTCATACAGAATTATGAAACTATTGCGTGTAATACATGCTTTCTCTCTATTCTATTGAACATAGTTGCTTATTCTTTAATTTTAGAGGTAGAATTGTTTGTCAGCCTGCCTAGTAACCTTTTTCCCTCTTTATTTCCCTCTTCAATGGTTACATTTTTTTAAATCTAGCTTGTTTGAAGTCCAGGGGATTGAATGCTGGTTATTGGCTCTCTTTCAAGTTCTGTTTGTCTTGATGTTATTCTACCTTTCTCTCCCTTTTTATTATTATACCTTCTACAAATCCACACACAAACACCTTACTATTTCCTATAATAAAATCAAAGGTCTCAGGTCAAACTGTCCTGATATTCGGTCATTTTTTTTGGCAAATCTCCTTACATCCTTACTCTTTCTGAGACCAATCTGGATGTTTCTATTGATAGCAACGATCTCCATGTGGATTGTTACTTGCCTCTTGTTCGCTTAGACTCTTCCACGCATGTGCATGGTCTTGTTCTTTTTCTTTGCAAGGATCTCCCCATTGCACGTGTCCCTAGCTTTGCATCTCATGCGTATCCTTTTGTCTGTCTGAGGTTGTCTTTGCTGCACTCCACTTGCTATTTTTGTTCTTTTTGTACGGTTCTGCTTCTGACAATGACTGATCTGTTATTGATGCTATATCCAGCAGTATTGATGATGCATTGCAAATGTATTCGTACAGATCCATCTTTGTTTTTGGTGACTTCAATGCGCATCATTCTGACTGACTCAGATCTTGCTGGTGAAATCTGTCTTACTTTTTCTCTGTCTCATTACCTGTTCTAAATTGTCACCTTCCCCACACGCTTTTCTCATAATGATGTTCATCAACAATCCTTACTTGATCTTTTCTCACTTCTATTCCTGACTCATGTTATATTTCCTCTTCTCCTTCATTGGGTTCTTCTGATCATGCTGTTGTTGACGTTGAGATTAATGTTTGGTTAAGTCTTCTATTAATCGCCCCTTCCATAGGAAGTCGTTCAACTACATGAGGGCTTATTAGGATGGGCTTCGCAGCTTCCTATGTGACCTTCCATGGCGTTCTATCTTTAGTATGTCTCCGAACGATGCTGCTAGTGAGGTTACTGACTGGCTTCTTGTTGGAATTGACACTTTCATTCCTCATCATAAGTTTCAAACCAACCCTCATTCTCCTTCATGGTTTTCATCTGTTTGTGCTTCTATCATCGGTATGGTTCTGAGAATTCTAGACAATCCTACAGAAAAGCTAGCAATGCCTGCGAGAGAGCAATCTCTGAGACTAAGTCTAGCTACTCTCAAAGGATTTGTGACTCTATTTCATCTCAAAGGGTTGTCTCTCGTGATTTTTGGAGGACGTACAATAGTGTTATTAATAGTGGCAAATCTGTTATTCCTCCCTTTTTAATGGTTGTCAGGTTATTTCATCTTCTAAGCATAAGGTTGATCTCTTTGCTCGTCCTTTTGCTGACAATTCTTCTCTTGATGATTCTGTTGCTGTTCTTCCTAATTTTCCTTTGAAAAATTATCAGTCTCTTGATTCTGTTATTATCACCCCAAAGATGGTTGCTAGGGTTCTTTCTGATCTTGACTAATCTAAGGCTTCCGGTCCTGATTCAATTCCTGTTGTTGTTCTCAAGCGTTATGCTCTTGAACTTTCTTCTATCCTCTCTAAATTATTCAATCTCTGTTTATCTAAGTCCTGTTTCCCTTCTTGTTGGAAGGAGTCCTCTGTTTTCCCTATCTTTAAAAATACTGGTGAGTTTTTTCTTTCTGATCGAAGCTTGCGAGTAACTTTGAACGGTGTCTCTTCATTCTCTTTTCCTATCAATGCTGGTGTTCCCCAGGGCTCTATTCTAGGCTAAACACTGTTTCTTCTCTATATAAATGATCTTCCAGAGAATATTATTCAGAAAATTAACATCTATGCTGATGATACCACTCTTTATTCTGGTGTTGCTTCTCGCCCATCTCCCTGGGATTAGTCGAAATATGCAGCTGCGCTAGAAGTTAACCTGAGTTCAGTTGTCGATTGGGGTATGAAATGGCTTGTTTCATTTAATCCAGTTAAGACTCTACTCGTGTCTTTCATTTGAGGGTTTTTGATAAGGTGTAGAAACGTATCTGTAATTTGATTGTCCCTATCCTTTCTTTTTCTCCATACCCTCTCTATCACATACGTGATGTTGCTAATCTCAGTATTTTCTATATATACTATTATGGCATGTGTTCTTCAGAAATATGTGATGTATTCCCTGCTTCTTTTGTTTCAGCTCGTTTGACTCGTTGGTCTAGTGGTTTCCATCAATTCGCTGTTTTGATTCCTCATCGTAATACAGCTACCTATTCCAGTAGCTTCTTTCCAAGAACTGCAGGCTTGTGGAATTCTCTTCCTGCTGACTGTTTACCCCCTACCTATAATCTTGATCTTTTCAAGACTAAGGTCAATAGGCATCTCCTGTATTTGCGATAGTCATATTTGTTCTTGTTCTCCTTACATCAAATGGCTTCATGCCTTGTCTGGAGCAGTTTCCCTAAAAAAGAACCTGGGCAATTATTTTCACACAGTGGTAATTTTTTTTATTTAAGTTAATCCATTAATTTATATTAACATAGTTACTTCTAAATTAGTGGTTAAAGTAGCCGTTATTTATTTATTTCTATATTTAATTTTTCATTCTTTATTTTTTCTTTACTTTCTTTTCTTTATTAACATTATATATATATATATATGTGTGTGTGTATGTTATTTATTTTTACTTTGAATCTAGTTGGTTCCTAATATTACATTTACATTTTTTGTCGGGCGGAGGGGGTTCATATCCCGTATTTATTAATGCGAAAATTGAATAACTTAGAAAATTTGAATGACTCGAATAAACTCCAAAAATGTAACTGTAAAATGAAGGGTGATTGCCTATTAAATGGCAAATGCCTAACGGAAAATATAGTATATGAATGTAACTTCGTGGAAAGTAATAAATATATTGAATAAACTGTTCGCTCTTTTAAATATAGGTTTAATAACCATATGGCAAACATTAGAAAAGCGTGTAACGTTGGAATAGATAAATCTACAACTTCTTTAGCCACATATATTAAGGAACTTAAAGATAAAACTTCTAAATTCTCAATGGAAGATTCAATATTAATTAAGGCCAATAAATATTTACCAAATAAGCGAGATAGATGAAATGTATGTCTTACCGAAACAGTGGAAATATTGTCATATACAGGCAATATATTAAATTAAAGAAATGAGATAATTGGCACATGCTTACATAAAACTAAATATAAATATAGAAAATGTAATTGTTATAAAATAAATAAGTTAATCGATTATACGTAACGCAGAAAATATATCAATACCGATGTCTGAATAAAACGTAAAGTATAACACAATACATTCGGACTAAATATAATATCTATAATTAAACAATAAATAAGAATGGATTAGCTAGGTTGATATATAAAAAATATAATATATAACCGAGAACGGTCAATAAATAATAAACAAATAAATGATAATAAATACGGGATATGGACCCCCTCCCCAAACATGTAAATGTAATATTAGGAACAAACTAGATTCAAAGTAAAAATAAATAACACACACACTTATATATATATATATATATATATATATATATATATATATATATATATATATATATATATATATATATATATATATATATATGTAATATAATATTAATAAATAAAAGAAAGTAAATAAAAAAAAGAATAAAAAATTAGGTAGTGGGGGGTGGAGGAGAGGGAGGAAGGAGGTATTTGAACAGGTGGCTGCGGTCAGTGCACGTTTCTCCCATGCTCTAGAACGGTCATGCCTTTAAATTTGAACAAGCGGAAATCACAAAATACATCCACAACAAATCTCGGCGAAGATTATTGGAAACTGCACTCATCACCGCCTCCACCACCATCAAGCAACAAAATGGCTTCTTTAACCTATCACCCTTAATAAGCAAAATCATCCTTGCTGAACAAAAACTCATGCCAGATCATAGATAACATTTATTTTTATCTCTGACCTTAATGACACTCTCCCACTTACTCACACCCATCCTCTTTCTCCATGAATCTTTACTTTTTCTAACTCATTCCGTTTTTCCCTCACATTTTTAACACAGCAAGCCGATGAAACTTTCTCATTTTCCAAATATTTCAAATATTTCATACCCTATCACAACAAATCTCCACTCTCCCCCTCACCCATTCCACCTATCAACCACTTCTTTCGTACCCTCACTCTTCCATACCCCCATTCTCAAATTCCCTCATTTTCTCAAAATCCTCTCTAAGACTGTAACTTTCGCCGATCCACCAAAATCACAGGCCCCCACTCTCCTTCTCTACCCACCCTCCATTTCTCTGCATACACCCCCCACACAAACATTCCAACCTATTTTTCCCCTTCAGTCTTGACCGCAGCCACCTGTTCAAATACCTCCTTCCTCCCTCTCCTCCACCCCCACTACCTCACTCATTGCCATCCACATTATTCCTGCTCATCCCCCCACCTCTTTCTCTTACTACCAGCCACAGTATCCTTGCTCACCCCCATCTTTTCACTTCTTCCCCACTCATTTTCATAAACATTCATTTTTCATTCCTCATTCCTCCACCAAGCACGGACGTCCACCCTACTGTTTTCTCCAGTAGTGGCTACTATTTTCTTCCTTTTTCCCAATATGTCAACCCTATATGTGTTTGTACTTGCATGACATTTTTCTTTATATTATCATCCTGATGAAGTCTTATAAATAAAGACGAAACGTTGATGTACACATAAAAAACATCCATTTTTTGGTTTTTCCTTTTCCATTTTCCTATATATATATATATATATATATATATATATATATATATATATATATATATATATATATATATATACTCTACTCTTTAATAAAGACCAATGTGCATTTATTTGTATATTTATTTCTATTGCGACACGTAAAAGTAGCAAGTAAAAGACGATAGATAGATAGTAGAATTAAAAATATATATTGAAATAGAGGTACATAGAGGCGTCCATGTTTCATTCCTGCAGGAAATCACTTGATTATATATATATTTGTGTGTGTATTATAATATAAACACAATTCATATTGTTCAGGCTGATTCTTACGAGTATCAATATCCAAATCAAAATGAGGCTGAATATTAAATATTTAAATATGGAAGAAACTTTGGCTCTGCAGACTTCATGTAATCATTCCGTTTGGTAATTTATTAATTATTTTGACTGAGTTTGCTTTAATATTTTTGCAGCTTGTTCGGGGAACCTGTTTGATATGTATCCGATGTTTTTTCTGGACATTTGACTTTTGATCATTTTTAGAAGCAAGTTTTGGCCTATATAATCTCGATATAGCTATTGATATTCTCTGATACTTACCTGAAGCTTTTTTCATAGATATTCTGCCTGGATATTGTGTGGTTTTCATGTGGCAATTGACTCTGAATACGGGGATGTTCTATGTGGTAAGTTGGAATTGTTAAAGTATACTTCGAATTTTTCTCCAGAAACATGTGTAAATTTTTTCTTGCTCCAAAATTGACATTAAATCACAGTTATATATGAGAGAGAAATAGAGAGATGGTTAGTGAGGGAAAATAATATCTCGTACTCTCCATGCTCAACACGACTCATCACGACACATATATAACTTTCCGACATTCGTCTTTCATTGATTTTGACTCGGGATGATCACATGTGAGTTTGTCAGACGTTGTACTACTAGAAAATAACATGTTTTGTTAGATGTAACCAACATGATGAGCGAAGTCGAACAAGAGTTTCCTACTAGTTCCACTAATGTTTACTTTATGCATCAAACATATATGAATTGCTAGTAAATTTACACATAGAATAAGGTCTTTTTGAAAGAGAAATTAACAATGGTAATGACCAATATGGAAACGGCGTCACCTGATCAGCACTCGTATTTGTGTAATGTTGTATTCACCCCAAGCAAGGCATATTTCCATTGAAGCGTATTGTGGTAAGAGCCAGATTCATAGGGCGAACTGCAAGAGGTTTGTTTAAATTACATTTAGATTTCTGCGTATCTCTACTCCCGGGGAAACAGGGAGCAGTATTCCAAAAGAAAGCGGTTCGAGAAAAGAAGTATAAAGTAGAAATTCTACTGGCATTTATAGTGAATGGTGGGAGAATTGCATTTATTGTTATGATACGTGCGCGGGAAAAACATACAAGCAAACAAATAATAGTTTTAATACATTAAGATCAAGTAAAACGCGGTATGTACTGAACACAAATATCCAAGTCGAACGAAAATTTCATGATATTATTATAAAAACACACCATGTCTCGATCGCAATGTAAAATTGTCAAATTGTGTTTGCTATTGTTTTCAGTTGTATCCTCGATTAGAGAGAGAGAGAGAGAGAGAGAGAGAGAGAGAGAGAGAGAGAGAGAGAGAGAGAGAGAGAGAGAGAGAGAGATACATTAAATTTATATCATAGATTCCAGCCTTTTCTTTAAAAGAAATCGAAAGCTCACAAAAGCCTCAATTGTATCCCCCTTTTAAAAGAGTTCGTGTTTCATCATATTTCATAACGATCGGTCGTGTCGCTCATAAATACAAGCGTCGTAATTCGGTTTTAAGTGTCATCATATGTTTTTCCTGTTCTTTCTGTTAAGCTCAGAATCGTAGCTATTTTACTTATGGTCTAGTAAACAAGTCAATAACGATGGTTCTTTACAGCCTTGCACAGTTTTTTTACACACAAATACATTTGCATACGCACTTGTTCACAAACATTAACACATTATCAAACAGCGAATAGGATTCCACCGCCTCACATCTATTCTAACTAAAATTGTAAAGCAACATTATTTTTTGCTTTCTTTCTATATAAATGTTGTACATTTCATAAAGAGTCTGGGTTGAAGAAGAGTTGACCGTGTTTACATAAACATTGAGATTTCGCCTATTCATGGCTCGTGATTCGTAGCTGAATGGTTAGAAGCTCTTAATTTCTACTTGTCGGTCGAGTTTTGATCTTAGCTTAAAGCAGTTGTCTGTTTAGCCACACTGAAGAGCTGTGGTGCAACGAAAGACTCTGTCTGTGGATGACTACATATGATCTTTTCTTGGATTGAGCACTATGGTAAGTGAAATCGCGAACTGTCATAATCGAAAATGAAAAGCTCTTCGTGTAAAACAAATGAAGCACTCTTCGGCAGTTGAAGTGATATTTCGCTTACTCGCAGTTCTGGTGTCGGTTGAGACACTTGCCTGTTTATCTACACAGAAAGATTTTGATGAAGCGAAACAGCCTGCCTGTGGATTAGTATCTCTCTTTCTCTCATTCATATATATATATATATATATATATATATATATATATATATATATATATATATATATATATATATATATATATATATATATATATATATATAACTTAAGAAAGAGGCAAAATGCCTTAAAAAACCATGTGTTAGATGCAGATATTTTTATAAAAATAAGAAATAAAAACAATATATATATTTTTTTCATCATCTTGACTTTTTAATCTAATATTTCGCTTGACATAACATGCCTCGTCAGAGCTTTAGACAAATAAAAGGTATTAACCTTATTTTTTCCGTAATAATCCTTCCTGGTCTTGTAGAAGTCACGTCCGATGTTGTGTGGACTTAACGGTGTAAATGTCTCTTTTAAATTGAACTTAAATCCCGCATGGTCGCTGGTAGGTATAAATTTGGGAAAGTTCATTTTTTTAAGCATCTTTAGAATTTTAAACTTAAAGAAAGAGGCAAAATGCCTTCAAAAATCATGTGTTAGATGCAGATATTTTTATTAAAATAAAAATAAGAAATATAAACAATATATATTTTTACTTTATCTTGACTTTTTTTATCTAATATTTCGCATGATATAACAAACCTCGTCAGAGCTTTAGACATATATATATATATATATATATATATATATATATATATATATATATATATATATATATATATATATATATATATATATATATATATATATATAATGAAACCAGTTGTTATACCAGCACAATGCAGTCAAATTACTTTACAATCAAATTTAATATTCTGTCTTTATGTTTTAAAAGACTTAATCAGAGATAGAAAGAATAGGAAGAAGGAAAGAAAGGCAACATATATTTGTTAAACGGCTAAAAAGGAAAGCAGGTTATCTAAATAAAAAGGGAGACAAGTTATGGCGTATGACATTCACTAATATTCGATGGATATATTGGCGCCGGTGATCGGGGGGTGGGGGGTGGTAGGTTTGAGATGACGAAAATGCAAGTATTGTGACCTAATAGAAAAATTAGCTGAGTAAGTGAGTTGGCGAAGTGCTTTATCTAGATTCTACGTGTTGACCATGTACAGATTACATGAATAAATGGATGGCTACGAACAGTTTAGGTTATTTACACTATTAATGTATTACTTACATCCCACAACAGTAATCGCTGTTTTATGTCATAATTTTCTATGCCACCAACTTTGCTGCAAAGAATGTAGGCTTTCCGTACCGGTCTAGAAAACTTCTCACATCTGTCAGTATCCTATATATCTACACAACCACCATTCGCCCGTGTATGGAGTAGTGTTGTCACTAGCCTATCCCTGGTGCAAAAACGAATTTCTAACCTAATAGGTTCCGCATTATCTGACAAGCTCCAGCCGCAGTGTTGCACCCCTGTGCTTGTTTTACAAGTACTTTCACGGAATATATTCCGATGAACTTACTGCACTTGTACCCATCAACAAAAATACCCTTTACCCAGCCGACTAGAAGCGAAATTCCACCCCTTCACTGTAGCGGTCTCTAGGTGCCGGAAGATTTTCTTCTGTGATAGTTTGCCTTTGGAATTCCCTTCCTGCTCTTTGTTTCTCCGACCGTACCAAGATGAAGAAATTTAAATGTAATATGAAAATCCTCATGCTGCTTAAACTCTTCACCCAGGTTACCCCTATAAATCTGGCCCCTATCACAGTAGTCCCTTAGGATTCAGTGGCAATTTGCCATGTTTGGAGCGAACCGAAGTAAAACAACATTTTACACAATTTCTCCTCTTTTTAACGTGAGCCTGGGGAAGGTCTCACACGGCCGCCTGATGTTAGCTTTGTGTCTCACCAACAGCATTAACATAACTGCCCCCCCCCTGTTTCAAATCAATTTACCCTAAACAATCACTTGAACTCTTCAGTCAATCCAAGTTTTAATAAAAAAAGTAACAAAACACAGATTTATGTTATTTTATTAGTTACTTCTGTACGTTTTCGAAGTTATTTTATTCCTATATCTTTTACGATTTCGTAGCCAGACGTCTTCAGTTTAAGGAAGAAGATTTTTAAGTAATTAAATTAACACTAAAAAGGAAGAATGACGTTTAATTTTCACTCCTGAAATATATATTTTTAAAGCAAATTGAGTAAATAAATGCGTATAATAAAGTTTGATAGTTTTTGACAATTGTTTAGTTTGACGGTGTCTCTTGCTGCGGTGATCAGTCTTTCTGTGTTCCGAATGATGTATTTTTCCAAGTCTTTTTGTGTCTTCCACAGTTTTCTATCCATACCAGTCTTCTTACCCCCTTTGTTACTTTTCACATAGAGTTGGTCAGTATCATCTTTCAGGTGTAGTGCATTATGCATGGTCATTAGTTTTCTCGTCTTCTGGTCAATATGTCTATATTTTTCTTTGGTCCAACCTATTAATGGCTCAGAGTATTTTATTAGTTATACTTCCCGAGTGATTATTCCTTTAACCAGATTTTTACTATATAGTTTTTTTCTAAGAGTTTCCTTTTTCTTCTCATGTATTTTTTCCAATCTTGTCTTTCATTTCTATAAATTTGATGGTATCTGCTTCTAGAACTCCCAAATATTTGTAAGTGTCATGTTCATCAAGCGCCCTAATCTCCTTTTAGTTGGGCAGTTTCATGACTTCCAATGTCTCCAGTTTTCCATTTTTCATCTCTAGCAGTTCACAATTTTCCATTCAAAATTCTATTTCAATATTCTGGCTGAATATTCTGGTCGTATTAGTTTGCCATATTCCTTAGGGTTGTCTTAAGCGTTTCTTTATTAATTTATATTTCTGTCCCTTCTTCAATTTCTTGAAGTTCTTTCTTTCATGTTTTTCAGCCATTGGGCATTTCTTTTGTGCCCTTGAGGCTGCCTCCAGAAGTGTTTTGTTTCTGTCGGGTCCAGTTGTTCTGTTCTTGTTCTTCCCTTGTTTATGTTTTGATAAAACTGATTTTAATTGTTTTCAAAGGTCCTGTAATGTTTGCACTGTTCCGATTTGTATCTGTATCGTCTCAGTCTTCCTTCTTTTTCTGCTATCATTTGTTTTAGTTCTTCATGTTTATTATTTAGTCTTTCTTTGTAGGTCATTATTATTATTATTAGTAGTAGTAGTAGTAGAAAAAGTATGCTTGTTTCACTTGGTAAAACACCGTTTTCTTATTTTTTACAAATAATACTAATATATCAGTGAACTGCTGCTAACATTTACTTGAATATATACTGAATTACCCCGTTTGTATTACACAAAACAGAACAAAGGAAAAATTAGAAAAATCATAGATTTCACCGTCCCAGTAGTTCACAATGTGAAGATGAAGGAGTCAGAAAACCTAAGAAAATGCATCGAAATTGCAAAATATTTGAAAGAAATATGGAGCATGAAGAGAGTACTGTACTACCAACAAATATAGGCGGACTAGGAACAGTTTCGAAAAACTTGGGGACAAAACGAGGAGAAATTGGAATGAAAGGGAAGATTGACATCACACTATGCACGGTAGTGATGAAACTAGATAAGATATTAAGGAAAATGCTCGAATGCGGAAACCAACCCACATAACCAGGTAACGTCGATTAACTATAAGTAAGTTTAAACAGAAAAAAATACGACATCAATATTGCGCGTGTCCAAGAGAACTGAAACTGCAACAAAACCTATAATCTGACCCATCTGCCCAAATGAGAGTTGTGGCACCAGCCTCGGTTGGTGTCACAAAAATGATCGTGAAGAGTTGAGGAGGATGGAAAGAACGCGAAGAGAGAGCAGCACCCAGAAATCTATTGGAAATATGCAGAGAGTACTGGATCATTAGAGAGGCTTATTACCACTCAAATCCCAAAGAAAACCAACCATCGTTATCGGCGAGAAATCAATGGTAAACGGCTGTTATTATAACATAAAGTGATTTGAAACGGTTATGAAAAATGGTTGAGTGTTAGAAATCTGGGCAGACTTCTCGTCACTCAGAGTCTAGGCAACACCACTTGGTATTGCAATTACTGATAATACCTCGTGTGAGAACTCATAGTAAGTAAATAATAATAATAATAATAATAATAATAATAATAATAATAATAATATTAATACAAATAATAATAATACAAATAATAATAATAATAATAATAATAATAATAATAATAATAATAATAATAATAATAATAATAATAATGATTTTTTGCTAAATTTGTTCGTATAAAAAGACACTCTACATGTTTATATTGAATTCATGGATTCAAAAGACATTCATTTGATGTCCATGTTAACAAAAGCAGAGTTTATTTCTATGTCTTCACAGATTTCGTTCTATCGCGAAAAATCTGTCATCCAGCCAGGAAGTAATATCTAAAATTTTGACTTTGATGGATATGAATCCTTATTACTGCTTCGTATCTATCTATCTATCTATCTATCTATCTATCTATCTATCTATCTATCTATCTATCTATCTACGTGTGAGTGTGTGCGACGATTGCCGCTTCTTTATAGAAGAAGGCCATCCCTACAAGATGGCAATTTTCGGTTGTGAGCATGTAAATTCCTCAGCAGCCCAGTTTTACTTTTACAGGTCTTCCATCAGAAAATACATACCTATGTCTTTCTGTTTGTCTCTCGTATAGCTGGTTGCTTAGATGGGATCTCATGTGGCTGAGTAGACCAGTACTCGACAGACACACCCTGTCACAGGCACCACACGCATGGTCACCTTGCCTTAAATCTCTCTTAGCAATCATAGATGCGCTTCCACCAAACCGATAGTTTCGAAGCCTTCCTCTTCCAGTCCTCTACATTAATGCTAAGGGCTTTCAGATTATCTTTGACGATATCCTTAAAACGTATCTTTGGTTTG
The DNA here is from genome assembly GCA_963556195.1 of Sepiola atlantica. Taxonomy (NCBI): domain Eukaryota; kingdom Metazoa; phylum Mollusca; class Cephalopoda; order Sepiida; family Sepiolidae; genus Sepiola; species Sepiola atlantica. The sequence continues at coordinate 48,145,817 of OY744538.1, read as the reverse complement.
TATCAATGATGTTTAGTTTGCTGCAGTTCCTCCTATAACAGATTCTCGCCGGCATCGCACCACCAACCCTACGCCGTGAGGCGGCTGTCTTTGCACTGTCAAGAAAGGCCACTATCGATGAGGACCACCTTCTCCACAAGCTCGCCACAGGGTAACCTGTCTTCGTCCATTCAAGCTAAGTGACGAACCCACTGCATCTAACTAAGTATGGCGCGTAGTCTCTACTAAATACATCAGCTTGTTGTAAAATAGCGGTGTAGCATGATAGATTGTCAATTAACATTTAAGATCCCCGTAAAGCATGTTTGATGCAACCTCTCAATGACCTATGTCGATGGTACGTGATCTACGTCTTCGAAAAATACAAAAGTATAATAAAGACGTACAATTCGTTCACATAAACAGTGGTTTTGATGGTGAAGACGCGTATTTTAAGACCATTAAAAGCTTTGTTGGACTTCGCGATATTTCGAAGCTAATTGATCCATCTCGAGATATTTACTATTTACTTGCCGCCCCTCGACGGCAAAGTTAGACAAGGTAGTATTGTATGTGGACGATATCCAGCCCTCCCCTAACAGGCAATCAGAATTAGACAAAAATAAAAATTGCACCAGTTAAGAAGGATACGCTCTCTCTCTGACGGAGGTCAGAACATACACCACATATTGACCCCAGCCCGAGGGCCAAGGAGAGGAATTTAGAGGCAGTGGTGCCAATATGTAAGAAGAAGTTAACTACACTTAACATGGTCCCAGATGTTGCTTTCGATCTACTTCACAAAATGCGTTGTGCTGACTGGATGACGTCACAAAAGAATGAAGTCATCTATAAAAACAGAGAGGATACAAGATTGCAAATGTCGCCACTAAATGATGAAGCACACATAATATACATATGTATGTATCTCCATCTCTTTCGCTCGCCCTCTCTCTCATTCATATATATATATATATATATATATATATATATATATATATATATATATATATATATATATATATTACTATTTCATGTATCCACATACAAATTTTATAAGGAGATATAATTTTAAGTAGAGCTAGGTAGTAAGTTATGAAAATATATTTATGGCAATCAAGCTACACAGAGGCCCCCGCGTTTCATCTTAGCCTGAAGATTCCCCCCCCGGGGATGAAACGCAGAAGCCTCTGTGTAGCTTGATTGCCATAAATATATTTTCATAACTTACTATATATATATATATATATATATATATATATATATATATATATATGTATCAGGTTAGAGATTAATGATAAGAAACAGTTATACCAAATAATACAACCCAATCAACTCATATGATGGCGTTTTTAATAATTCGTCTTTATTATCAAAAGACTTCATCAGAAATGAGTGAAGGTAGAATTTACAGAAAATACAACAAATGATGAGGACGTGGAAAGCTGAAACAAGAAGTTAGGTAGGATTGAAGAGAATACCACGAAAGGGTGATTTCAATGTTACCTTTTAAAAGTTGATAGTTAAGAAAGATAGATGTAAAGAGGAGAGAGTATAAGAAGACAAGGCAAAAAGAAGGAAAGGGAGGCAGATAAAGGAGAGGTGGAAGAGGTTGATAGCAGGCATGCTCGTAGTAAAATTGAAATTAAAAAAACATATTTATAAAAAAACGACATAGACATGCGAGATTACTGGAAAAGGAAATAGAAAGAGAAATAGAGAGAAGAAAGAAAGAAGAAAATGTATCCCAAACACCTCGACGAAGAATACAAACAAATCGAAAATTATCTTCGAACCATGAAATAGCTCACATTTTTTTAATATTCAATGTTAAAAGAAGAGCCTTCAGTATACACAACACTTTCACCCAAAAGAAAAAACACACCCATTCTGATACTCATTTACTCCTCATCTTGCCAACAAACATAAACAACGATCCTCACTAATATAAAAAAGTCAAACTGGGAATCTAATCATACAGACATCGACTAACACCACCACCAACAAAAAAACTGCACGTAATGGACATGTATACATTTCCATGCTAGAATACGATAAAACAATGAGGCACAATGAAACTTAAATAAGAGAATATACGATACAAAAAGACCCATTAAAATAAATCATCAACAAAACTCCGTTCTCTCCTATATGTGCGATTTCAACACATGGTCAATTTCACTAAAGCTACACCAATGAAACCCAGTCACAATAAAATTCTTCGTCGGCTGCAATCATTGCACAATATAAACACATCATCAATCAACGAATATATTTCTACCACAGCACTTCTATTTACGTTAAAATAATAATTAGAGAAAATAACTTGAATTGGACAATGTTTAAAAATACTATATTTATTATAATATTTAGATGTGGTTCTTTAAAGATAAGGTTAATATAGTAAATTTTCTACCTAAGGTTAAAAATTAGATACAGTGGAATTTTCAAATTGGAATTCAAGTAAGTGTATGTGTCCCGACAGTGACGTCAGTCTTATGTAGTGAACCAGCAGGAGAGATATTTCTATTGCCAATGAATCAACAAAGAGAGCGGTTGGGTTTAGATAACTGCCCACCGCCTAACGGTGTTTTATATGTACACTATAAATGAAAATAAAACCCTTTCAAAAGATTGTTCAAACCCGAAGAAGTTGTTCTGTTTTTAATCAAATTTACGATAACGACAGAAAGACGTGAAGATAGAAACTTCCGCCGCCACATCACCACTACGACTACACAAATTCGACCAGCTGAATCTGCCGACGGAGTTAATGCACTGTGGGGATTTGTGCTACATATCTAGATATCTATCTGAGACCAAAATCAGATGCGAAATATTCATGTTGAGAAAAAAATGGTTATCAATTAACATCGATCAACTAACCTCCAATCACAAAAAGGGTTTCTCCAACAGCAATCAATAAAGTTTTGTCCAAATTATTCGATAACGTCTGTGGGAATTCGTCATCCAGTTCACTCCACTTCTTGTCTTTATATATCCTAGAGAAAAGAAAACACAATTAGATAACGAACAACTATCAAAATAGTTGCTCTAAATTTGAAAATGCTACTAAAATGATAAACTTCAATAATTGTAATCTTGATACTTTTTTTTTTACATGTATCATATGCTATATATATATATATATATATATATATATATATATATATATATATATATATATATATACACAACTATATGTATGTATGTATGTATGGATGTATATATATATATATATATATATATATATATATAAACCAGATTTTACGACCATAAAAGCACATTCAATCACAAAAATCGCCGAATAAAACAGCACTAGCGACTCGTTACTCGAGTTGAGAATAGTACGACAGGTCAGTACATATAGAAATTTAGACGACTCGTGTAGATTATACCTGAATAAGAAATTTCAAATCATAATATTTAAAGACACTCAAAACCTATGAAACTGTGGAAGTGAAATAACAAACAACTGTATGCACAGAATAAATTTTACTTTAGGATAACAATATATAATACAAATTAAATAATAAATTAAATAAAAAAAAACATCTTAAATAACAAAAACAAAATATTCCAAGCACGTATGTATAAAAATAAGGTCACCTATTTATTTGACATATTTACAAAAGGGATGCGTCACCACTATACATAACTAAACAAAAGAAAAAATGTCAAGTAAAAGTCAGTCTAAGTTTTTGAGAAGTCCCGTGATTGGTTAAAACATGAATCCATAGGAAGGGAATCAAAATGAATCTGATTAGTTAGATAGCTAGACTAAACATCACGTGGATATATAAAAACACTCGACAACACGAATTCCGTGCATTTGAACCTGACAATTTTCTACTGAGATGAAACGCGGACCCTTCTGTGTAGCTTTATTGCCATAAATATATTTTCATCTTATTTAATATATATATATATATATATATATATATATATATATATATATATATATATATACTAGATAAATACTTGCCTTAGAACGGCTAAAATTAATTCTCAAAACAGAAGCGTTTTGCACCACTTTTATGTACCCTTCCGAATATTAAAATCAAGATATGATTATACTAAACCTTGTGTCTATGATCCTTATTCCAATTTTGATTAAAATCCATTACATGATTTTGATTCTAGAAAATGTCTAAAATTTAAGACTAAAGCTTAAGAAGAAATTGAAATACAGTGAATCACGCTTAATGAATACGGATCAAATTCAATGTAAACCTGAAATATTTGAATGTTAAAATGGAAGAGTTTTTCCATATTATCCTCCCTAAAATGCCTTTAAAATACTTTAAAGAATCTGAAATTGAGAGAATATTTAGTTATTGAAGTCTAATTAATATTGTTAAAATTTAAAAAAAGTAGCGGAGGTATCTAAATTTTCAAGAAGGGCTTCCTTACTTTGCCCATTTTGACTGAAACTAAATTAAACTGAATATAGCCCATATTTCCCATACTTACGCCTAGAAGCTCTGTTCAAAAATTCATAATGATCGGTTAATTAAATAAGGAGTGAATACATAGAAATATATAAACATATGTTCGTTTATATACATGTGCCCCCTAAATGTTAAAATTTACAAAAAAATCGATGTTTTGTCGAGAATATTTATTCCGAAATTCATAATGATCGGTTCATTAGTTTAAGTGCTCATCCTGTACAACGATATATATATATATATATATATATATATATATATATATATATATATATATGAAATAAAATAAAATATGAAACTAAAAGTATACTTTTAGTAGATAGAACCTATAGTGAAATGGTTTAAGCTCAATATACGAGATAGAGAAATTATAAAGATATATGAATGAAGAGGGATACATATGTACGAATGACAAATTTATTTCAACTTCGAAGTTGAAATAAATTTGTCATTCGTACATGTTTATCCCTCTTCTTTCATCTATCTTTATATATATATATATATATATATATATATATATATATATATATATATATATATATATAATCCGTACATAAATTTAAAAAATGAACTAATCCAACACCTAAAAATAGAAATAGAGAAAGCACACACGTGTTAAAATTATGTCAGCTATTGATTCGACACATTCACAAAATATAGCTATTAATAAATAAAATCACATACAGAGTTATATTATTCTATGATTTAATGGACATTTTTCTGTACAAATCAATTAGAGTAAGTTATAAAAATAATGTATCAAACGCATGGAAACACATCACTTCAGTCACTTAGTACCTTCGACCGTGTTCCTAAAAAAATTAAATTATTTTCATAACCTAAAAAAAACATTTTTATTCTACTCTGTAAGCCTCTCCCAACTAAGTGAACCAAAAGGAGGGTAGCACGCTAATGCCTCTCTATGAATTATCTTCCTAAAACAGTGTTTGTCAATTATTTGACAAGGAACTGCAATCAAGTTTAACTGTTTCAGAATTTGTAAAACATCCAATCACAGTAAAGCTTACATAGACATTACACATCAAATCGTTCGCCATAACACTACGTCACATTTTAAACAAAAAGAAACCTTCGAAAAGAAACCAGATTAATATTATTTTTCTTTTCACATTACCCTTACATTGTTAAATTAAACGTCAATTTATTTACGTTACTTCTCATTCATATATATTTTTCAATAATTAAACACCTAACTTTGTTCTGTTTTATTTCTTTTCCGGGGATTTCTAACAACATGAATTGAACTGAATAATTTATTCTCCTCTTTATCACTCAGAAGAAAATAAAGTGAAATACGCGATATATTTATACAGTCCCTATACTAAAATTGAACCAAACTTATTTTTCGTTTACATACAATAAAACACCAAAACAATTCAAGTGATGTAAAAATTGTAATTTTATTAAATCACACCAGTCTAGAATCATGTGGTTTTGGGGTGGTATTATGCGTTTTTCAGGTAACACCTTCGGACCCCCCCCCCGCCCCCGAAATATGATTCTACCTTTTTAGGCGATTACATGTAAACAGTAACCACGCTGCTAAAATTGGCGGAATGGGAAAAATAATTAAAAAAAATTATTGGAAATCAGCTTCACGCATCAATTTTACGACCCATTCTAGCATTTTAGGTAAGATACCCAAAATTATTATTTTTATTTTTTCTTCTATGGGATATATATTCCGTGCAGTTTGGATGGGTAGTTGGGGGCGAATATGTAAGCAGATTTTCAAAACAATGAAAAAATCTGAATTTCGTGTGTTGATAAAGCATTGTTTTTCGATGAGAAAAACACTGTTCAAGCAAATCAGTGGTCTGATAAGTGTTATTCGGGCTCTGCTTCGTCGAAATAAAAACATCAGCAGGTTGTATGTTGACTATAAACGCAGTCAGACAGATACAAATGACGTTAAACGCTCAGGTCGGCCAAATTCGGCAGCGATCGCGCAAAACATTCAAAATGTCCACAAACTACTCCTCTGGTGATACCAGATCAGGCTGCCCTGTGGCTCCCTGAGACGAAATTCACCTACATTGACGTTTTTTTTTTTTTTTTTTTTTTTTGTAAAACTTAATTATGTTCTACAAAACCAAAAACAACAGCCCCTCTCCCTTTCTCCCTCCCCTTTTTTATTTTTATTTTTCCTACCCTACTCCCGGTCCTGGATATGACCTTAAACTACATCCGATGGTGAGATCCGGCTTACGGACTTTGGGGAATGTGGAGCCTCCTCTTAATTACCATTGCTCCCAGGTCCACCCTGACCCGGAGTGGTAGTACCTGTTAGGGTCCCAACTATGGGTTAAATAGAAACAGATATTAAAAGGGGAAAGAAACAAAAAAGAGAAGAAAACAAGACCAGATTCGGCATTAAATAACCCAAAAAGGGTTGATATGCCGTAAAACAAAACTACCAAACCAAACCAAACCAAACTACTCCTGGCCGATCGTAAATTAAAGTTACGTGTGAGAGCAGAGAGGAGTTGAAGAAACCAGAAGGCAGTGTAGTCAACATTTTGCATGATTATTTGTCAATAAAAAAGCTGCGTTCAAAGAGTACGCTTATCCTAGTGTGCTGACTTCTCAAAACCACACCTGACCTTGTGTCTAACATCCTGGTAAGGAGGTAAATAATATGTATGCGTGTGGAAAGTTGTTGTATGCGTGCTTTGCTGATATTTGTGTGGCCAACTATGTATGAACTATGTATGTTTCGGAATCTTTGAGATGAAGATTGTTAAATTGCGTTATTTGGATTCTTTTAAAAAATAAAACAGCAGTTATACTTTTATTGGAATAGGAATTTTTTTCCTGTCTATGGCCGAAATAAGTGTTCCATTTTTTTTTCAGAGATTTTTTTCAGAATCATATTCGCTAAGATTCTTGTTATTCTTATGCGTTTACATTTAATCTTATTTATCACGGGGTAAGTACAAATGTAGGAAAAATGCAATTCTGAGTCAATACCTTGAAAGTCGGGGGTGGGTTGCAAAAAGGAATTGCTCCCTTAGCGACCCAACCAATAGGTCTGGTAACAATATGTAATGAGGCAGAGAACGGATTTCTCTGCAGGAGCAACGATCCAGCGTCTGGTCTATAGTGAGTCGAATAACGTACTAATTCTGGTCACCACCAAGCTTTAGAACACAATAGCACACTAACACTCCACACCCTCGGTGAGAGGTAGAACCTCAATTTATATGATTGTAACAACCTCCCACCATCATTCTTAACATACATAAATAACACCTCTGTATCTCTGCTCACGTTGGTCTTATCACCACCCCACTCAAGGCCAGCACCCGCAATCAGTATGTATCACTTTGTTTTTCCACACAAATGAACAACACACATGTTCTTAATTCGTTGCAGTTTAGCGACATATTTTACGAGTTTATCTTACCTAAGAGCGTATTATTAGCGACTAGGTCAGATTTTACATTTTTGTGACTAAATACGTACCTATGAAAACATTTGGCCTCAATGTTTCTGAATTCTTTAAGTAAGGATTGATAATTTGGATAATTCGGACTACTGTTCTCAACCAGGATGTTATACTCATAACGTCTCAGTCCCTATTCTTGTCCAGGTGCATTAAACTCGGGATTGTGACAATAGAGACGAAAACGAAAACTTACCAGTTGAAAAACGAATGAAATGCTTTGCATGTCGTGCATTCCCATCTACTAGAGAAAAAAAGAACCCTATTCACAGTTATAGATTTTTATAGTTGGAACTAATTTGCGTATGTGAATAACTAATTTTCATGTATGAAAACCAACCGAGTTAGATAAAAGAGGAATTAAAAGCAGGTAGTGGGTTTTTAGAGTTCGTCTCGGCGTCTCTTTGTTACTTTGTTTTACGCTTTCTTGCCTCTATTGTTTGTTTATGAACTGTTTCTCCGTTTTAGAGCGGGATTTAAAACGGGGTTTCTCTTATTTTGTTATGTTCCGGTCATGGTTACCCATTGCTCTGTGCCACAGGAACCTATGGGCCTTACAGAGAAGAAGGGGCCAGTTAAGTCGTCATCTAATCCCCACCTTGAGCTTCGGGTTCGATTCAACTACCAACCGTGAAAATTAATCTTCCGGAAATTTTGAAAAAAGTTAAAAAATACCTGCATCTTGTAAGCGAGAAAGGCTTAATTGAGGATTTACCAAAACTGAAGGAGATACAAGAAAAGACTTTGCCGATGTTCGCAGTGGACCGGAAGTAAAAAAAACAACTTAAAAGGGATTCCGTTAAGTTATTAACTAAATTACTTGCGACTGTGGGTCATAGATTACAAGGAATTATTAAAAGCCGTGGGTACCATCCATGGAAGACACTATTTACTACTTAGGAAGAATGTCTGACATTGTCAAAAGAGAATATACGTACACAATATTACGTTCTACAAATGGAGTACTTGGCACGAAGACGGACCTCTGCCTCAGTATTTCATGTACCTTTCCACATATATTGTGCCAACATTGGGGTATTTTTAACGAACTATGGGGACATAATGACCATCACTCGCGGCAAGTATATGGAAGTTTGCACTTTAGATATGCCTTTGGATGAGATAGCCTTTGTAGATCTCCCCATTTCATGGAGATGGGAGAGGAAATTACACTCCCAGTAATTGTCGCGGACTTGTTATGCTTAAGGGCATGTGACAATTGAAAGTCCATGAAAGAGTACAGGTCCAGCTGTAAACTCTTAAAAACAAAGTAGGGGAGTAACCTGGAACCTAGGGTCGGGGTATCACTCAGCACCAAAGTGGGGGACCCCATAAAATATCCACAAGAAAACAACACCAACGACAAAAAAATTCCCCGACTCAGCAACAAAAAGGGAGGAGAGATTTACCCTTGTTCACGAAAAAAAAAACTCTGGAAGGCTCGCCATGAACCAAATGAGGGTTAATGAAGAGGAGGAAATAAAAATGTCAAAAGATCCAGTGCGAAATAACTACGTCGAAATCGTAAACTTAGATAAAACGTTACAAGCCCAGATGCCTTCCAGTACCCGCTCTCTTACAAAACCACATTCACCCCACAATAAATGTTCCCAACTGTTATCACGCCCACCAAAGAAAGGAAGTATAAACTGACCCCCTTAGTTCCACAAAAACGAAGAAAACTTTCCGTCCTCAAGACTTTAGCCGTTTTCATCGCCCCAACATACGCCCAAAAGAACTCTTCCTCTAGAAAAGTTCATCAATGGAAAGGGGAGGAAAATGCACGACCACTGGAAAATGCTGAAGGAGGCAATTGGTACATCTAACACCTCGCCCCCTCTAACAATATTGAAATATGTTTACTTTAAAATTCTGTGAAAAGCTTGGTTTTTAAGGTTCCCGTTAAAATGCTATCCCTCTCTATATAGGGTAGCCAAATAAACTTTATCTTTGGATGTTGGTACCGTGTCCCATGATGGTCTCATCGATACTCAGATGGGACAAGGATCGATGGAACGAGCCATCGATATCCTGAATCCATACATGTTCGTTTCGGTAACACAACCCGAAAGCTCTACAATGGATCTAAAAATAGTTAGTGTGAATGTTCGGGACCTGAGGGTCGGTTCCCGTAGACTTAAGGTTTGGTAGAACTCTCAGCGACTCGGAAAGAATATAAGTTGTATTCAGGAGACTCAATTTATTGGGGTTTCCTGGCTAGTGAAACGCTCTCCAAATGCGTCACGTGACCTTGCTTCTTAGATCCGGAATACAGACTTTGTGTTCTGAGCGTTACCATAACGGATATAGCATTTAGGCTTATCGGAGTTTATGCGTCCAATAGATGTAGGGAGTGGGATCGTTTTTTCCAGCGTATCGAGCAGTTTATGAAGTCTTCTCGGCCGGTTATCTTAGCGGGAGACTGGAATGCGATCCTGAATCCTAACATATATCGCGGGGAAATCCTTTAAGGGGGTACTAAAAACGATCAGGATGCTAAAGCATTTCATGAATTTATTGATATATTTGATCTTGTCGATAGGTTTCGAAATGATAAACACTGTGAGATTCTATTAACTTGGACAGTTTGATGTGGCTCTGGTTCAATGTAACTCCCCAGTTATATTTACCAGTTCTTAATTCAGAAAGCCGATGTAGGGCTCTGAGAATGTCTGAGTTTTCATAATATAATTTACACGGATCATAGACTTATATATGTCCGTGTAAACTTAAATAGGCCTAACATTAGGAAGGCTAATTATTGGAAGGTCAACACATCGTTGTTAGAACTGAAGGGTTATCAGAAACTGCTGTTACTAAAAATAAAGCAAGAACTGCATGGCACTATCATTGGGAATAAGTGGTGGGGACACCTTAATAAAGTCATTAGGTTCTTTTCTTCTGAATTTAGCTGTTGGCTCAACTTATAATCTAAAGCAACAAAAATGACACTAGAATCTGGATTAGATCGGGCTGTGGCGGCGGAGAATAGCGCTAATGTTATGTATTTGAGAGTGTCACCCATCTTTGCTTCCTTGTTGGCTATTTTATTTTACTCATGCTTTATGAACAGGTCAACTTCTCAGTATTTTACGAGGAGGATTATCAAATTGCTACGCAAGAACAAAGATTGTGTGGATGGGATAGGTAACTTTCGGCCATTAACAATATTAAATACAGATTTAAAGATGTTGGCCAAAATTTTAGCCAATAGGCTGCAGACTGCCCATTTTTGGCTGATTAGCCCGAACAAACTTGCGCTGTGAAGGGTAGGACTATTAAATATAATTTGCACGCGATACGTTTAATCTTTGAAAAAGTCGACTCCAAAGCCGCACTGATAAATTTAGATCAGTTTAAAGCATTTCATAGGGTGGACTATCGTTACTTGGAGACTTTCTTGTTTTGGGCTGAATGTGGCCCACGGTTTCGCTCCTGCATTCGTTTCTTACATGCAAGCCCTGATACGCTGGTGGAAGTGAATGTTTTGAGGTCAGAGTCTTTAAATCTGTCCAAATCTATCCCTCAAGGATGTCCGCTTTCATCGATGCCTCATGTGCTTGTGTTGAAACTCGTCCTTCACAGGCTAAGGGTGAATCCGGTTTTACGAGGGATCACTTTGACAAGTGAGTGCACAACGTTAAAGTACTCAACTTATGTCGACGGCGTTACAATGCTTGTTACGAGAAGTGCCGGGATTAGAGTCGTTGACAGAGAAATCAGAACGTATGAAACGGTAACAGGGGTCAAAATTACTTGTGTTGCGCATTGGTGCATGAAAGGAGTTACCCTACATTGACTTTTTAGATGGACCAACGGACCTTGCAAGATACTTGGCGTCTAGTTTGGTTCTTATATCTAGCTGGATAAAAAATTGCCGTCAGTAATGAATGAGATTAATGCCACAGCTTGACTGTGAACCCTTCGAAATCTTTGATTAAAGGGAAAAGCGGAATGTGTCATATCGTTTTTCAGTATTTCTACTTCCGTCGAATTCATTGCTCGAATTGCAGCAAGCTCTTTTCTAGTTCTTGTGGCTTGATAATGCCCCAATGGTTCATCGCGAGATCTGTTACATGCATTCGTCTGAAGGCGATCTAGGTATGCCATATGTTGAGATTCGCCAACATACGCTTCGTTTATACTACCTAGATCGAGTGTGTACATCTTGTGATGACAACGGTGAATTCTGGGAAGAATACGCAAAGAAAGCATTTCCGGCTTTGAAAAACGTGCCCTTGGATGAGAAGGAGGCTCGCCGAGAGCCCCGAACAGAGTGTTTTTTTAAAGAACGCCTCTATAAAACCCAACTGCTGTTTCGAAGGGCATTATATCTGGTAATGGCAAAGAGAAGATTCAATGATGATAGGATTGAAAAGCATGACAAAGGAGGAGTTTCGCTCAATCTGACCTTTGGTGCATAGACTAGGATGTCTTGATAACGGCGAGGCATTTAACGCCTAGGTGCTGGTAAGAAATGCTCTTAGTGTCGGAAACAAACTTCTTTTTTAGCTGGCTTGGTGATTTCACCTATTTGTGTTCAGTGCAGTGATGAGGACGAGACTCTGAATATCGAATTCTTTTATTGCTGCATCGTTCAGCCGTTAATCAAGTATGTTGAAAGTCTCATGATTCGCCTGTTGAACGTAACCTTTTTTCAACCGGAATCTTTTCGAGTATGCTGCAATTGGGCTTCAACAACGGATAAAGAAAAACGATTTGTGTTTTTGGTCTTGCTTGCATATATTAGAGGAGTGATATGGTCGACTCGCATGCAAGTACTTTTTTTGTGACTGAGACCTTCACATCTCTCGGCCTTATTTGGATTTTCCAATACCGCCTGGAAATGCGCATTAGAAATGAGAAGGTGAAACTCTATTCGGCAAAATTTGTTGAAAGGTGGGTGAAAGTTTCGCGACTGTGTCGAGTGACAGGAACTAGTCTTGAGTGGTATCTTGACGTGTTTTAGGCTAAAGAATTGCCCCAACGAACATTATTTTTGCCCGTACAAGTCTAGTCTCGTTACTCCTTTTTTAACCAATTTTAAGTTTATAATTCAGGTATGTATATGTATGCCTTCATTAGGTTCCCTTTTTTGGGGTCCTCATCTCCTCCCGTTTTATATTTTTACCCCAATTTCTATTTTTTTCATAATTCCCCAATTAGGTGACAGGTAGCTTTCATCGCCAGAGATGCAGATCTGCTTTCGTAATTTCGAAGGAAGTGGCGATATTAAAGCTTTTTGGAGCCTGCATTAACTTTTCGATTAGCAAATCCGCTTATCTGCCACATTTAGAAAGTGTGTGTGTGTGTGTGGGGGGGGTGGTGGTCTTATACTAGTCTTGATGTTTTTTTAATTGTATATATTGTCATTTATTTTGTATATAATTTTTTTATTACCCGAACTTTCCACTTCATATATTGTACATATATGGGGTTTAAGTAGTGTAATACTTGTAGAAGTTCTTTTTTTTTGGTTAATGAAGTATGAGTGTTTTAGTATGATTGTGATATTATGGTGAATGGGTCAGTGACGTGATTAGCTAAGTTAGATTGCCAGCTAGAGTTAGTTAAGACCACGCCACATTTTTGGCCTTGTGCCACATTTTGTATACGTAATTTAAAAAATAAATTTTCTTAGTTTTTAGAGAGAAAGTGTTGGTGCTGGAAATTTATTAAATGTCATTTCAGCATTTGAAGAACAGGGATTGTGTTAAAAGTTTGGATTACTATTGCAACATTTTTTCTTGAAGTTCGTTACAGGAATCTGTATAGAATTTCAGATTGAAACATTTAGTTAATCCACGGGGGGTAGATTGTTCTCGTTCCGTCAGCAATGACTGTGTAGAAGTCTTAAGTAAGTAACCTTTATTTTATTATTAGTTGCGGCGAAGATTGAACCTTACATCTCCAGAAGACTGCCATTAAAACTGAGCTTATTGTCAATTAACACCTTTATCCGTTGGACCACGTGTCTATGTGGACAATTCTAATTCTTATGTGTGGTTAGCAATATATGAATTACCCCAGCCAGGAATGGATTCATAAAGAAACAGAACCTGAGTGAAATGGCTAGTTATAGCAAACACCTCCCATTACTTCCTGATGTCTCTGGCAGAAGAGCTCACTGCTCATTTGCATGCTCATTTGCATGAGTGCAATGTCACTGGCAATAAAAGGGGAATGTTTTGAAGGAAGTGGGCGACTATGAGTTGGTGATTTGAGTTGGTGACTACGTTGGTGTGTGCGCTGGATGAAAGACTGTTTGGAGAGATATCATTTGGCAGAGCAAGACCGTGGTAACATTTTGTTGCGACAAAGGAGTACGGACACGAGGAAATCAGGAGAAAGAAAAATATAATTACAAGCTATTTCGGCGAGAACTATGGCAGGAAAGAGGATCAGCAGTGAAATGCTGAAGACGTTCTCTGGAGAGGGGGATGTTGTAGCCTGGCTGAGCAAGGTAAAATTTGTCGCTAAGTTGCAGGACATCGCGGATGTAGCCAGCTTTATACCGCTGTATCTTGATGGTGATGCTCTGGCCCTATATTTGGAGATGCGGGAGGAGGATCGGTTGTCTGCAGACGCCATTGAGGAGAAGTTGAAGGAAGCCGATAATTTGTAGCATATGGCAAACTAAGCCGTATGGTGTGGACCGGAGAGTCTGTCGATGTTTTCGCCAACAACATCCGGAGGTTGGCGGGATTAGCAGGATTTAATGGAGGAGGCCTTCGACGGATGGTTAAGATGGCCTTCATCAATGGCTTCCCAGACCATATTTCCATAGCTCTGCAGCAACTGCCTGGTGTAAATACCATGGAAGTAGCGGAGTTGATTACACAGGCTAGGGTGCTGTCCAGGCAAAAAGAGCGTGAGCAGGGAAGCGTAGCTGTCGCTCAACGAAGCAAACTGCAGCAGGAGATTGTGAAGGATAAAGAGCCGAGAGGGCTGTGGCAGAGACCCAGGTTCGCTGGCAGATGCTACCGATACCAAGGGCCGCATATGGCGAGGGAGTGCAGGGAGCCGAAGCCGGAAGTCACGTGTTACCGCTGTGGGAAAGTCGGCCACATCAGCAGATTCTGTCCCCAGGGAAACGGACAGGGGGAAGCCACTGCGCCGGTAGCTACCCCACTTATTCGATGAAGGCGCTACAGGATACATCGCCGCGAGTAGAGGTGACCCTGAATGGGCGAAGTGCAAAGGCCCTTGTCGACACGGGCTGTACCTCAACACTTGTCACCAAAGACATGGTTGACACATGCAATGGGACAAGCAGCATTACGGCAGTTGATGGCAGAGAGGTGAAGTGCAATGGCACAAGTGTCGTTCGGTTGATGGTATGTGGGATGTCACTAACAATCCAGGCGATTGTTATTAACACAATTGTCATGGGTGTCGATGTGGTGCTAGGGATGGACGCAATTGCTCGACTAGGGGGCGTCACAGTACATAGGAACACCGTGGGATTTGGAGGACATCAAGGGGCTGCATGTGTGCGATCCGAAAAAGGTGGCAGAGGAACAGGAACGGCCGGGTCAGACAAAAGTTGCATGATAGAGGACCAAGATTTCTCTGCACACTTTAATGGTGAGAAATGGACAGTTAAGTAGGCATGGAAGGGAGAACCTCTCGTACTAAACAACAGAGTGGAATGCTACGAGCATACGTTGCGAGGAGGCGTAAGAATTGAATTTGAGAAGGAGGTGGACCGTTGGATCTCAGAGGGGATTTTAAGACCATGGATGGAGAAGGTGGAAGGCGTGCTGCCGTTAATGGCGGTTGTTCAGCCCACAAAGCAAAAGGTTCGGCCAGTACTGGACTTCAGGGAGCTGAACGCATCACACGGGAGGCGATGTGATGGACGTGTGCGGGGAGACCATGCGAGAGTGGAGGCAGATGCAGAAGGCTGCCGTGATTGTGGATTTAAAATCTGCATACCTACAGATCCACATTTCGCAGGAATTCTGGAAGTACCAGCTGGTCGGATACAAAGGCCAAACATACTGCCTAACTAGGTTAGGTTTTGGCCTAAATTCTGCACCAAAAATCATGGCGGCGATCCTCAAAACGGTGCTAAGCAAGGAGGACGCAGTCAGAAGAGCCACCAGTTCCTACATAGATGACATCATGGTGGATGAGACGGTGGCATCTGCGAAGGACGTAGTAGAGCACCTCAACGGCTTTGGGCTAATCGCGAGCGCCCGGAATCGTTGGAGGGGGGAGCGGCGTTAGGGCTCCAACTAAGGAAGGACCAGACAGGAAGGTTAGTGTTCCGGAGGGGAAATGAAATCCGGGAGGTGTCTGAAAAACTGAGCAGGCGGGAACTCTTCTCGATATGCGGAAGACTGGTGGGTCATTACCCGATTGCAGGATGGCTGAGGACTGCATGTAGTTACATCAAAAGGCGAGCTAGTGGAGTGAAGTGGGAGATGGAGTAGCTAAAGAGACTGTGGACATTATGAGAGAGATTATTGAAGAGGTGAAGAGGGAGGATGTAGTGAGAGGTGTTTGGCACGTACCCAACAGTGCAGAAGGTGTTGTGTGGTGTGATGCAAGCAGTACAGCAGTGGGAGTCACCTTGGAGATAGGTGGTGTCACTGCAGAAGATGCTACTTGGTTGCGAAAGAAGATCGACGTGGTTCACATAAATGTGGCGGAACTGGATTCGGTTATGAAGGGTATCAACTTAGCCTTGAAATTGGGGCTACAGAATATTGAGGTGAGGACCGACTCGACCACTGTGTTCTCTTGGGTCCAGTCCGAAGCTACAGGAGAAAGGAGGGTGAAGACGAAAGGCGCCGCCGAGATGCTCGTGAAGCGTCGATTGATGACGTTAAGGGAGCTGATTAGGATATTTGATCTTCAACTCAGGATCAGTATCGTTCCCTCAGCAAAGAACAGAGCAGATGTGATGACGAGGGTGAGGAAGACCTGGCTCAAGGCGCCGAATGAGTCGGCTGCTGCAATATATGGCTTGGCTGAAGACACTCCGAAGGATTTGCATGACATGCACCATTTCGGAGTGGATAGAACCTTGTTCTTGGCCAGGTGGGTTGACCCCAGAATCATAAAGGAGGCCGTCAGGACAGTGGTTGAGAAATGCCACCGGTGTCAATCAGTCGACCCTGCCCCGAGTAGACACGAAGTTGGTGAGGTTCAGGTGGCAGAGAACTGGCGCAGGTTGGCGATAGACGTGACGCACTATCGACAGAGGCCGTACCTGTCAATGGTCGACTGTGGACCTGGAAGAGTGGCCATTTGGAGGGAGATCAAGGTGGAAAACGCAGGTGTGATTGCAAAGGTCCTGGAAGAGGTGTTTTTGGAGAGGGGTCCAGTGACGGAAGTGCTAATGGACAATGGAACTACCTTTCGCTCAGCAGCCCTGAAGAACGTGTTGGATAAGTGGGGAGTGCGGCGCTATTTCAGGGCTGCATATAGACCAGGCGGAAACGGAATTGTGGAGCGGCATCACAGGACCATCAAGGCTGTAGCTGAAAGGGGCCAGATTTCACCACCAGAAGCTGTCTTCTGGTATAATATGGCTCCAAAGACAGGGCAAAAAGTGGAGTCAGTGCCGCAGAGGGCAGTCTTCAAGTACGAGTGGCGGCATAACCGAACTGCGCCCGTAGCCACGGAGGAAGGGGAGAAGCAAGCGTCTGTGCGAGTGGGAAGGGAAGTGTGGATTAAACCGCCTGACGCTCGCTGTACCACACGCTGGAGGAGTGGCATTGTGACAAGTGTCCAGTCCCCGAACAATGTATCCATCAACGGAATCCCTCGACATATCCTTGATGTGCGGCCGGCAGTGGTGTCATCAGAAGAAGAAGTCAGCGACATCGAGCCAAGTAGCGACGTTCACGAAGACGCTCCGCGGAGATCGCAGCGAGAGAGACGCCCGCCATGTTGGTCGAGCAACTACGTGATGGGCTAACTAGTGATGATCGTGTAGATCAAGGGGGCGTGTGGTTAGCAAAGTATAACTTACCCCAGCCAGGAATGGATTCATAAAGAAACAAAACCTGAGTGAAATGGCTAGTTATAGCAAAAACCTCCCATTACTTCCTGATCTCTCTGGCAGAAGAGCTCACTGCTCATTTGCATGCTCATTTGCATGAGTGCAATGTCACTGGCAATAAAAGGGGAATGTTTTGAAGGAAGTGGGCGACTATGAGTTGGTGATTTGAGTTGGTGACTACGTTGGTGTGTGCGCTGGATGAAAGACTGCTTGGAGAGATATCATTTGGCAGAGTAAGACCGTGGTAACATTTTGTTGCAACAAAGAAGTACGGACACGAGGAAATCAGGAGAAAGAAAAATATAATTACATTATGTTAGGTCAAAAAAGGATCTTCGGATGATGGAGACAACTGTACAAAGGCCTTTCGAAGGAGCGACGATATTGAATGGTTGAGGTGGAAAACCGATAGTCATACGAATGGTTCATATGAATTGACTTTTTTATACTCACCGGTCTGCATTAGATGGATTACCATTTCGTTATTACATCTGTCTGTAAATTAATCAAGTTGAGCCATTTATCGCATTGACACCAAGAGAAAAACGCCAAATTCATATTCACAGTAGTAATAAGTGTATTATTTTGGTTATTCAAACTACTGTTCTTACCTTTGACGTTATTCTCAAAACGTTTCGGCCGATGTAACCCGAGAACTTCTTCAGGTGTATCTTGTCGATCTTAAGAATCTTTCGAACTCGGGAATCTGTACGGAATTTCCAACGGAACCATTTATTTAATAAATGGGAATAGTTTGCTCTCGTTCCGTCAGCCATGGCCGGGTAGAAGTCTTAAGTAATTCGTAATTGTTTTCTTGGTATAGCCCGTAATGAGGATTGAACCTTCAACCTCCAAAAGACTGTCATTTAAAACTGATTATTATTTAGCAATTAATCTTTTACGCTATGGATCCTATCAACGATTCCCGAGTTCGGAAATATACACCTGAAGATGGTCGGAGGTTACATCGACTGAAAGGTAGTGAGAATAGCATCGAATATGAGAACAGTAGTTCGAATAATCCAAATAATAAAAAAAAAAATCCGAAGCATAGAAAGAAGTAATACTACACATCTAAAACAGGATTATTTATATGTATACACATGTGTTAGTTATTTCACGAGAGTGTATATCCTACGCAAGTGCGTATTATTAACGATTCCTATGTCCGTGATCTATGTAGGTGTATTCGCAGCGCGCGTGTGTATTATATATATATATATATATATATATATATATATATATATATATATAATCATTATCATAAAAAGGGTTTAATCTATCAAATTCAAATGTTCACAATTTATTTTTCCCGATTGTCAAAATGAAAATTTCCATTATCCAAAGAAATGAGTTAGAAAAACGAAAATGATGAGATGTCTTTGATTTGTTCAAGAATGGAATTTCAACAGAAAGGGAAAAAATGTCAAGACATTTCGAAGATTCGAAATGTATATAAGATTTTACTTATATTTTATTTCCATTTTTCTTTTTTTAGTTTTTAATTCTTTTCTTTTCATTTTTTCTCTTGCGCACATTTTAATTCAGATTTCGTTTCTTCCGCGGAGAAAATGTCACCGCTTTTACTCTCCGGGCGGTGGTTGTGATGAAGTGGTTGTCGACGCGGACAGACGACCTGGCCATGCTAAGTTCGATTCCAGTCAGATCAATTGCACCTCGTTAACCCTTAAATACTTTTTCAAATATGACACATTCAAATAAAATGCCTATTTAATATAATATTCAACGAAAACGTGTCAAACTGCAACTTCTTTCACATCTTCAACGCGCCTGTTGGAAAGTGTGAGTAGGTATTAGTATGATGTTGCATCAGCCCCCCTCGATAAATAGGTAATCAGTATCTTCGATGTCAAACCAAAATAAAAAATAATGTATTTAAGGGTTAACTTATGGGTGTTGGCAACTTTCACGTTGTCTGTCCTGTAAGTACCCGAAAAGATAAGGGAACCCAATACCAACAATAGAATTAGGCGCATCAAAAAATGCTGATTAAATAAATCAAATCAACTAAAATTTATTTAGCAAAAAATAGTATATTGAAACAAGACATGTCTAGAGACCGGTGGCAGCTGAATGTTTGTCTAATATCACTATAAACCACCAGTAGTAGTCATCGTCACAACTTCCTCTGGCAGGTTGTTCCATGTAGCGGAACGGACACGGACAGAGAATGCTGCCTTTCTTTTATTGAGCCGCTACATCTTTTGTGGGTACCCACGGATACCACGACTTAGTTCTGGGATGAAAAACTTCTCGAAAGGTAGATTTACATTTCTTTTGATGATATTGTACGCCAGAATCAAGTCTTCTCGCTGCTCAAGTGTAAATAGGTTTAGTCATAGGAGCAGCTCTTTGTAGGTAAGCGTGGAGAGTCATGTGACCATCCTGGCTGCCAATCATTGAACACGCTCTAGGTGTACAATATCATTTTGTAGATAATGATTTGTTGGTTGAATGAGCTGTACCAGAGTTATGTATAATGGGGTGGAAAGTGACTTATGTTAGGTTGAAAAAGGATCTCTGGATCATGGAGACAACCGTACCAATGCCGTTCGAAGGAGCGACGATATTGAATGGTTGAAGTAAAAAACCGATAGCCATACGAATAGTTCATATGAATTGACTTTTTTTTTACTCACCGGTCTGCATCAGATGGATTACCGTTTCGTTATCACATCTGTCTATAAATTCATAAAGTTGAGCCATTTATCGAATTGCCAATAAGATTAAAACGCCAAATTCATATTCACAAAAGAAGACTAATGGTTTTCTAACATACTGATCATGTGTATGCGATCAAGGGCGTAAGATTACTTTTTTTCATATAGCTTTGCAAAAGCACATCGCATTAATTAACTATTTGTTTTTATCGTTTTCTATTCAGTGATTGTTTTCATTTCAATAAAACGCATATTTTTATTTTCAAATAATTTTTATATCGCGGATAAAGGTTTAGCATTTTGAGTGAAGAGAGTCTTTCCGGTCAATTTATTTCTGGAGGCTACGATTATTGATTTCCAAACTTTTCCCGGGCAACACCAGGACATGGGTTCTGCTACTTTAAAATAAACCCGGGTTGACGACCAGTTTCTTCTACTACGATTTATTAACAATTTTGTTCTCGGTCAGTAGAGAATATATCATTCTAGATTGTGGCAATTCCGATCCAGAGTGCCATTTTTGGGAACTGAAGTCCACCATATTAAAACGACCTTGTGTCTGACTCTGTTTTCGTGTGGAGACAAGTAAATAGGAACTAACAAAAAACTAAAGAGTTCAAACTAAAATACGTGAGATGTCACAAAGACCCCAGTGTACCCTTTGCCAGTGGTTGTTAGCAATATAAAATGTTGGAGGGACTTGAGGGGGGGGGTCTAAGATGTATGCCTGTGTGTCTAGAGGCCAAGATTAATATGCGTGCACAGGGAACACGAAGAGCAAGATTAATTCGCGTGTTGAGGGCCTAGAATAATGTGCGTGTTTTTGTGTGAGAAGAGTAATGTGTGTGTGGTACCTAGGAGCTGCCTTCCAAGATTAATGTGTGCATGTGTAAGGTACTTAAGAGCAAAAATAATCTGTGTGTGTCTAAGCCGAGACACGGACCAACGTGATTTAAAGAGTTTATTTCTATTTCTTTTTCATCCTACCGATCACAACTTTCAGAATTTTTTAAAAAGATCATTAAATAAAGACGATCAGTATATATATATATTAATTCCACCTTCACCTGGTGTGGTTATCCGTGGAAGCGCTGCAGATGACTTGAAAAATAACTCTCTCTCACTATGTCTCTTCCCCTTTCTCTCTCTCGTGAATTTATAAACAGGCAGTCATACTAAGGCGCTAATCAACGTTCTTGCCGCGGCAGGTTGAACACTCTCTCATTGCTTGCTGTACATGTCCGCTGTTTTTACATTTATTGACTTTAAAATCGATTCTTTCCGTATTCTGGGGGTAAGGGCTAAGCCTACGAAATCAAAGGTGACTTTGTGACTGGGTTCGAATCCTTAGACCAGCAGTAATTAATATTTTCTACACGGATGATTGTATAAAGCTTTAATCACTTTTGTCTGTAGGTAAACATAATTAACATTCATTATGTATATGTTTTTTAAATTAATTTTATACGTACATTAAAGTAATCCATAGACACGTGTTTCTGGCTATCAACCGTTATCAGCATCGCTAACTTAGACAAGGAATCACACTTTCGATATCATTGTCTATAGTCTGGAGTTTTACCACCGGACCATGACGCCTTACCTGGAAACATGCACGAAATTTATCACCTAAATATTTAATTTATGCATTTTTACAATTGTTTTTATTGGTGATAGTAGCGTTATATTTGTTAGCTTTCTATTTTTCACTTCCTAAGTGATAAAGATTAATTTTATAGGACGTATTTTTCGTTTATATATATATTTTTAAAATTAATTTTATTCGTACATTAAAGTAATCTATGGACACGTGTTTCTGCCTATCAACCGTCACTAACATTGCTAACTTATATATATATATATATATATATATATATATATATATATATATATATATATATATAGTTTTAAAGGTTCATACTTTTTTTTTTTTTTTTAATAAGCATCCGTTTGAAATTTAGTAAAAAAGAAGTGTGGTAAATAAATACCATCAAAGCTTGTTATAGATGCAATATGTATTTTACAAAAAAGAAAAGACAAATCGAAGACGATTTTTTTTTTTTTCCTTTTTTTATAAACTAACATTAAGTATGTATGTAGTTTATAGTTATACAGATATTTCGCTAATAAAATTAGCCTATTCATTGTAGTTGAAAATTCCGATGTAATTGGAAAGCCCGCTTCTGTTGGTGTGAGCCGGCGAATGAGATGTTGTTTTTTTTTCTCTCTCGTATGAAATCACGCAAGCACGTGGAAGGTTATAGTTTTAAAGGTTCATACTTTTTTTTTTTTTTAATAAGCATCCGTTTGAAATTTAGTAAAAAAGAAGTGTGGTAAATAAATACCATCAAAGCTTGTTATAGATGCAATATGTATTTTACAAAATACATATTGCATCTATAACAAGCTTTGATGGTATTTATTTACCACACTTCTTTTTTAATATATATATATATATATATATATAGTGCGTCGGGGAATGTTGAAAAGAAATCAATAAAATGCTCGATTGCGAGAATGTTAGAACTAAAATACAAATTATTTCATTGACACCTGGTAAATTAAAACGAGTCGGTCACACTAGAACTTAACTCTTTCGCTGACCAATAAATTACACTACACACTATCACCGCGAAATATGAATACGCCATTCAAAAATACAGCATCCATAATCAACAATTAAATTATTTTGGAATAATACTTAGTTACGATTAGGACCCATACAGCCATATAGTCCGCCCCTATTAATTTGGTACTTTCCCCAAAAGGGACACTTCAGCGAATTGACCAAACGATTATACCGGTGACTGTTGAATTACACTTTTTGATTTGTCTTAATTTTGTGAGTCTTCGAAGATTTATCCATATCAATGAAATCATTGTACGTTTCTGGAATATGTAACGTATAGATTTTAAATAAATAATTTATATATATATATATATATATATATATATATATATATATATATATATATATATATATATATATATATATATATATATATGATTATTTTTATTTACACAGCCATGTACAAAATCTGCGACACTGGCACGTCGATGTTATCGATCAACAGCTATTATAAATTGAGATGTCAGGCAGAGTTAGAATTCGATCTTAACCTTAGATTATATTTCCAAATATCTCAGTTTATAATAGCTGTTGATCGATAACATCGACATGCCAGTGTCGCAGATTTTGTACATGTCTGGGTAAAGAAAAATAATCATATATAAAAGCTCTATTTGATATTGAGCACTTTTTATAAACCCGTTTGAAATTCTTTGGATTACTATCCTGTGGATGTTTTACCTGGTTTATTATATCTCTCTCTCTCTCTCTCTCATATATATATATATATATATATATATATATATATATATATATATATATATATATATATATATATATATATATATATGATAATTTTATTTACACAGACATGTACAAAATCTGCGACACTGGCGTGTCGATGTTATCGATCAACAACTATTACAAACTGAGATCTCATCAGGCAGAGTTAGAATCCGATCTTAACCCTGGTGGCCAACTGGTAACTCTCCTGACTGCGAACCAGTGGCGATTTGTAGCTGGAGTTCGTGCCCGTCGACCGTCGGGAATAAGCTTCCTGCACTGAAGATTGCGTAAGCATGAAACATCGATGTCTGTAGGTAATAAATAATTAATATATATATATATATATATATATATATATATATATATATATATATATATAGTGTTATAATGGAATAATTCCAGGAAGAAATCCGGGTAAGAGAGCTCAATGTGGTAAACAGAGCAATAATAACGTAAAATATAATAACACGAAATTACATGATTGTCGATGCAATAATTTATTTCAACCTTGCGGTTTTATTCAAGCATCCAACTTAACAATTACATTTTTGATACTGATAGAAAATTGAGTTATCCTCGGCACTTCAAATACAATCAGAGGGAGTAGTGGTAGCAGCCAGTCTGAACACCCAACACAGAGCGAGTGGGAATTAACATCTTATATTTAACTAAATTAATCTAAGGGAATCTTATGTTTTTTTTTGTTTATTTTCATTAAATAATAACGTCTGAGTTAAGCGCACATATTCTTTCTACATATCCGAACTGGTGACATACGCCTCCATACATACGCACACATATACCTATTCTTAACATCACACACACACAATTTTTGGCAAGCCTGAAATTCAGCTTTACCAAGGCCACCGATATTTTTCACCCGGCAAACGAAACGAGCGAGTCTCGTGTCATCAGCCGATTGACACTTCACGTGCCCTATTTCTCTAGATACGCGCGTCAGAATTACTTTGAAAATTAAAAATACTCTGATTTTAACAAATTCATCTTACATTAGTTTATAATCTATGGAAGCCTATAATTAATTTTAATCTAATATTGTCTAGTGATAATATTATACACTTAATTTAATTCGCTATCTTATTTTAAGTAAATAACATCTGCATACATCCCCACATATATACACATCTATCTCTACACACACATACATGTATACATACATATACACACACATACATATATACTTACATCTACACACACATATATATATACACACATACACACATATACATATATATATATACACATACCCACATACGTACACACACATACATACATATATACCACCATACCTACTACCTTGAATTAAAATTTTTTTAAAACATCGAAGATAAATGTGTTTCGTCTTTAAGTATTCATTAAAGAACATCCCTACTAAGTGAATGCATACCTACACATATACACACACAAACATATGCACATACACACACATACACACATATACATATACACACCCATATACGCACATGCACACATAGCTACAGATGTGCAAAATAGAGATACATATATATGTATACATATACATACACAAATGCACACCCGTACACATACCCATATACATACTCAGTCATACGCGTACGTACACACATACCTATACTCATATACTCGCACATGCCCATACATGCACACATACACCTGCACCCATGTATACACATATATACCTATATACACATACATATATACAAAATAACATATACGGCCTGGAAAGTTTTAAATTGCACATACATACCCATAAGTAAAATAATACATACGGCCTGGAAAGTTTTAATAACCGGGGTAAGAGTTTAATTAAATATACGCATACATTGATAAGGCAAATATGCAGTACATACATACACACACACACATACACACACATACATGCTAGCACATGCACAAACACATGCATGCATGTACGCATATATATACATACAAAAACAAATGTACTTATATATACGTTCCTATTCTTATCATACATACATATACACTAATGCCCGCATACACGCGCATCCGCACGCGCATGCATACATAGCAAATATAAGGCTATCTTATTTCAAATAAGTACTCTGAAAATATAAGGCTATCTTATTTCAAATAAGTACTCTGAATACACGAAAATCTTAAGGTACACTCGTATATGCATACATCCGAAAAACAATACTCGCTCTGTGTTGGGTGTTCAGACTGGCTGCTACCACTACTCCCTCTGATTGTATTTGAAGTGCCGAGGATAACTCAATTTTCTATCAGTATCAAAAATGTAATTGTTAAGTTGGATGCTTGAATAAAACCGCAAGGTTGAAATAAATTATTGCATCGACAATCATGTAATTTCGTGTTATTATATTTTACGTTATATATATATATATATATATATATATATATATATATATATATATATATATATATATATATATATATCCACTCTCTCTCTCTCTTTCCCTATGTGTAACAGCACGTAGTGCCCCTTCCCTTGTATCGGGTGCTCCTGATAGTTTGCTCATAAAAGCAACCTATTCTTATCTCATCGAATAATTATGCGATCACTAGTTGACCACATGTAACTTTAATACCGAGCCAGGGAGACGTAAAAATTGTGCATGTGTGACTTTGAGTGATATATTTATCTATTTTTCCCAATTGTTTCACATATGTAGTTTTATTTATCGCGTCGTATTCATGTTTGTTTTTTTTGTTTACTAATCAGTCACCGCTTATCAAGATTAAAACACTCGAGAATAAAGGCTAATATGATTGACAGTTGAATGATGATGAATACTATGAGAGGATTGACAATCTCCACATATCGCTACTCAAAACAACAGCCGACCCAGAAAACAGCAATTCTTCCCCGTTTGTCACAAACATCAGTCATCGAATGTTAAGACTAAAGGACAAGATAGAGGGGAAACGAGAATTACAAGTAACCACCGGTTCACTGTTTTTACGATGTGTTTAGGATCTATGTATAGAGAAAGACAAAGAAATAAAGCATCCGTGGATAATTAGGACACGTTTTGTTATTCACTGTCTGGTACACACATATTCTCTCTCTGTTCATCGACAGTGCGCTCATTTTTATATCTCTCTATTTCGAGGTGTTTCTCTGCCATCTCATTTGCTGTCCGCTTCTTCGTCTTCCATTGTGAACTTTTCTTGCAGGATTGTCAGTGTAAGCCCTGTCGATCGTATCATGTGCCGGTGTTGTTTCGGTTGTTTGGTTTTCTGTAAACCCAGTTGCTAGTGACATGTTCTTTGCAGGAAATGTCTAGGAGTTAAACAAAAGGAAAACTATCACATCAGTCGCGAATACGTCCTTGATAATCCAACCGACAGAGTCTGGGCTATTTTGAAGATGGTGGCCTTGATTCTGACGGGCTGAGGTATGATTCTGTGCCGTACTAGAATGTCTATCCTCCTAGTTCTTTACTTCTCGCGCTTTGAGAACGATTTAATTTATTGCTAATCGCCTTAGGAAGGCAGCACTACCGGAGAATGCTGACAGGGATATCCATTAATCTTTTTGTAGGGCAGAGTGCATTTCCTCCTGTGCGCTTACTTTTCAATCCCTACCATCAGACTTTATGTCGCATCTTCCTTCGACGGGACGAAGGTAAATACAACCAACTCATCTTTCATCCCTTCTGATATAACAAATCCATTAGATTTTAACGGAAAGGTCGCAAAAATTCAGCCCACAGACCACATACGACCCGAGAAGTATTGATTTCTTAGGACACAGTCAACTATTTCTGTAACCAATATCCGAAGAAAATATTAAAAAGTTTAATACATTTTGCCTTCGCCCCTTTCATACTTTTCTATGAGAACTATTAAACTTGACTTAGTTACCAAGCGACAAACAGCAGTCAATCAATTTTAAGTTCAGTAGGGTCTGATTTTGTTCGTCTCCAGACAAAGGAAAGAATACTAAACCTTATCACTCCTATCTATTCTTCAACAGGTACTTCATGAGAAAATAAAATCGAACTTAATAATTTCTAAGTATCTGCCTTTTGTAATGCAAAGCAATGTGCTTCTACGCCCTATGAACATTTTCATCGTGAAGATTCAAATAGATTCGATTTTAATGAAATTTTAACCATCGGACATGAATAAATAAATATTTCCAAAATATCAGTTACTTTAGAATATTTTAAAGGGTTGTCAGGAGATGTATAATATTGTCACAAACTCCCATTTGAAAATCCAAATATTTCTGATTTCCATTAAATTTTATTCATAGTTATTAGACATCAATTAAGTAAGATTTTTTGAATTCCAATTCCTTAAGACCCCTTAAATTTTATCGAAATGTATTTAAATTAATGTCATTTTACTTACATAACCTGGTATCCAATCGATACTGAGTACATAAAAAGTTGAATATTATAAAATATAATAAAATAAGATAAGAAAGAGTGTTATAGGCTGGGGACAGCAGGACACAGGACATTAACAACACTCTCCATTGAACGCCAAGAGAAATCGGCTATCTTCGGCGTCCATCGTTATAGCTCGACAATGAAGAAAAAAAATTTCTTTTTTTCTTCAATGTCTATAATTCATTGATAAAGGCCTGTGTTGGCCGAAATACTTGATTATATTGTTTTCATTTATTGAAAACATCTTTTAGCATCGAATTTGTTATCCAAAATGATTTCTTATATATATATATATATATATATATATATATATATATATATATATATATAATATTTGATTTTGTTTATTATCTATGTACGTATACGTTTCGTCCTTTATAATCGGGACTCATCAGCATGACTATTCACTGCTCGGTCATGCGATTCGAAAACCCGGATTCCGAGTATTTTGCAACTCAAATCCCGACGTCCAGAACCACTCAGCCAATGGCGAATAGCGAATAGCGAATTTTAACACTTTATCTGGCGGCTTGACGTCATAAGAGCGTTCTACTTAATGAAAGGAACGATGCACATATAGCTAGCGACGTCATGCTGTGTTAATACTACACTTAAAGTGCCCTTCTAGATAGTTTTTCTAGGAGCTACAGATGATAAATATTTGTTTTTTGTTTATTATCTATGTACGTATACGTTTCGTCCTTTATATATATATATATATATATATATATATATATATATATATATATATATATATATATATATAAATAAATAGTTGTAAATATAAGCGGAATTTTGTTAATTTCCGTAGGTGTGGTCTCGAGAGCTCTTTTTTTTTTTTATAAAAAGCTAAATTTATTACACAATGCTTTAAGTTTCACTATGGAAGTAGAGAAGGATAATTCCCTCCCGTTCTTGGATGTATTTATTGAAAGATCCAGGGTATGGTCCATAACTAGCGTTTATCGCAAACCCACATTCACGGGTCCTTACTTAAATTGGTGCTCTTTTGCACCAAACTCTAGGAAGTTAGGATTGGTTTACACCTTAGTGCACCGAGCCCTCATGATTTGTTCCCCCAACAGACTTCAGTCGGAATTAGATAAAATCAGGGAAATTCTCATCAGCAACGGTTATCCGGAAGATTTAATCTCGGATTGCATCCAGAAGAAAGTTGCAGCATTCAAATCTCCTAGAACTTTAGTCCCACCAAGATGTTCAGTTTATCTTAAACTGCTTTGGATAGGTGGAATTAGTCAGGAGTTAGGCAAGAAAATCGCTAAATGTGTAACTGGTTGTTTTTTTTCTGTTGATTTACGTTTGGTTTTTGGCACAAGATCTGCTTTTCGGTCTTTTTCTGCCCAATTTAAAAAATAGTAATATTATTTATAAATTTAAATGCCAGTGTGATACATTGGGCGGACGAAATTGCATTTAGAGACCAGAATAAACCAGCATATCCCATCCAAAATTTGACAGGGTAGATCTGGTTTCTCGTGCCATACTTCTACCCCAGCCTTGGAATCGTCTATTGGCCAGCATTTAGCTGACAATGCATGCTGTGCCAATAGGTATAAAATAGAGTGGTTCACTATCTTACATCGGGCGGATTCTACTTCTCATTTGAAAATTTTAAAATCCGTCGCGATCGCTTTACGAAAGCGTGAAGATGTTGACATTATTTGGGGAAAGTTAGTTGGCTTTTTTTTTCTTGCCTCTAAATCTGCCTTTTAGTCGTTTTTATTCGTTTAATTGAATTAAATCTTTTAAACGTATATTTTCACCGGCAGTAAATTCCCCATACTTGCTTTTTTTTCTCACTATTAATTTAGTTCATGCTGTGTTTTTCCAACGATTTCTCCTGATGAGATGTTGACAAAAGAGCCCTCGAGACCACACCTCCGGAGATTAACAAAATTCCGCTTATATTTAAAACTATTTATACATTTTGTACCTCAAAACATATTTATATATATATATATATATATATATATATATATATATATATATATATATATATGAACCCTTGTATTTATTCTCAAAATACCAAAATTCCATATAAGGTACATATAATAGTAACACCACCTAAAGTCCATCCCTTCCTCATTGTAGTAGTATAAGAACTACCTGGCTAACAGGACTCTGGGGCAAATTCAGGAGAAGGTATAAGGATCCGGTATTCCCTGGTCGTCTCTACATCTGCATGCGGCAACCAAAGGCGTAGAACTGCAAATCAATGTAAAATAACAACGTTGCTTATGTGCCACTCTTTTGTGGGGTTTAGGCAAAACCTTTTCCGACTTCGCATGCAACCGCTGAGCCTTGCTGTTCTCAGTTTTGAGGGTAGGCATCTGCAATCCTGAATAGTTGCGACCAACGATGAGGGCAAATCAGACAATCCTGAGGCACGATCTTCGTGGGCTCTATGCAGGAGTCTTACCTGCTTAACAACAACAACACCAGCTGTAGCAACATAATTCCTGTATAGTACTTAATTCTGAATGGTTAAATACTTAATTCTGATTGGTTAAACACTTAATTCTGATTGGTTACTGGAATTGGATTTCAACTACTTAGAAGTTCAGAATGATAAACTCACGCTGGGAGCTGAGCAATTGTTTTGTACTGGCTACATGAACGAAAAACAATCAACAGACAGACTCAAACTACCACCACCAATGCTCATCAATAGCGCACACCAATTACTACTAAACCTTTCGTTAGCATACCGGGCGAAACGTTCTCGGCAGACGACACACGAAACATGAACGGACACACTTATACACAAGTCAACAAATATACGGATTAAACAAAAGGTAAGCATGCATATACACAATGTTACCTCGTCTACTGAACTACATATTGTTACACGCAATCTCACTCGCCAACAGCCAAAATATTTTTCTTACATACAAAATTACTTATTCTTCGCCTAAAATGTTCATAGACATTTTGAACTCCTATTACTATCCAGTCTTTTACTTGTTTTCTTAAACCGCGTTCATAAATAAATTTCAATTAATAGTTGTATGAATTATTTTTCTCATTCATTGCTTTACCACTGCAGTATAAATCAACTTGGATTACAAACAAGAAAATAACTAACTTCAAATCAATATAAGTTTTTTTTCTTCAAAATAAACTTATAACCAATTAAGGTGTGGAATACGACACAAAATAACAATTTGAAAAATATCCCAAATTTGAGCGCAGATTATGAAATGTTTGTTCACCAAATCATTTTCAATCGAAATCCTATGAAACTCAAATTCATTTTTATAAAATACTTGATTTTGATTGGTTGAAATTCGATTTCAGTAACCAATCAGAAATCTAGAAAATACATCCACACTTAATTCAAAAGTTATTCTGGGAGCCGGTTATCGGTTATATAAGCGAGGACCACCCAACCGATAATCGAGCAGTCAGCCTAAAACTTCCACACAAGGCTCTTGTCGGTCGCTCCTATAGCAATGCTGCGCAATCAACACTTAATACTAAACTGCTCACAAGCGAACTATGCACGTGCACACATGCTATGCCTGCTGTAAAAAAGAGTGCATCTTTTCTTTTAGATGTTACTTAAAATACGAACTTTCTCTCTTCATTAGAAACGCTCTTTTACTTGGTATTTAAAACCAAGCTTCCTAAATAAATAATCATTATTATTTATAGGAATTGTTATTCTTTCATATTGCCTATTCTACTACAATACTAAAAGATCGATGCATAGTTGTAAAAATATTCAATCACTAAATGTTACAAATGTAAAAGTTCATCCAGTATTTTATATGTTCCACATGGAAATGTTGTTAGGTAAAAGATTTTCCTGTAAACGTATCGATTATTAATAGAGATTTGGTATCTGTCTGTCTGAAGCCGACACTATACTATTTTTTATATTGATGTACGATTTTACTATCTTTCAATGCTCAATTTCACACTAGTTTACTATCTTTCAATACTCAATTTAGGTGGAGGTAATGTAGTATCTGTTCTATTGTCATGATACCTTCTTCCCACGCATTACCTTCTCTTCTTTGTCTTCGTTGATTTATATAGAAATGTTGAACATTGAGAAATGGGTTAGAATGGCGAAATAGACGTATCGGTAATCAGTTTTGGGATGATGGAGAATCATTGTGATGATAAGAACACAATTGCAGCAGAAAAAAAGCAGAATGCGCGTGTGCGCGCGTGTGCGCGTGTGCGCGTACGTGAACGCTTACTTTTCTGACCCCTCCACCACCAAAACTCCAGAGAAGCTGTGTACGTATGTGAATGCAACTATTCAGGTATAAAAACGTATTCGTACTTTTACACAGTACAGGTATTACAATTAGGGATGAAACTGAAAATATCTATATATGTTACATACCAAAAGCTCGCAGCTTGTCTGGAGAAAATGATCAGGGGTCAGAAAGAATGACTTAAGTGCGTAAACGGAAGTAAAGGTAACACGTGAGTTCCGCAGGAAAAGGAAATTCGATCGCTTTGTCGGTGAACACTCAAACGGGGCAGTCACGTAAAAAGTTGCTCGCCCTCAGAACCCCTTGTAGTGCTGGGGTTGGTGCACGATTTGATCTAGATAGTGTGACGGTCCAAGCCGTCTCTCTCTCTCCCTTTCTAATGCAGTAACCTATCTCTAAAAGTATTATCTCTTTAGTCCCTGTAATTGTCACCCTGTCTAACAAACAAATCTCCATTAAAATAAGCCTCGGCGTAGGTGTGAGTTAATAAGGCGTCGATGATAACGGGGAAGTATCGAGCGCTGTGTATGATTAATTATACACATTTAGAGAAGCGACATCGCAACATACATAGTATATAGTTTATTCTAAAATTAAAATAATCACAAAAAATCTATAGTGTTTATTTCGATATCTGATTCTGAGAGCAACATAGAGTTGGAAATGTTGAACGGATCTGTTGTGTTGTATAATGAGAGAAAGGGAAAAATAAGTGCTTGCTGATAATGGTCGTCCTCTTTTCTCTCTTACAGACGTATATGAAGGGCGCTCGTAAAGAAAAAAGTCCCCCAATTGAAGCTTACGTAAAAACGTGGAAATAGTAGCTTTAAGTGTCATTATTTAAGTGCCATTATTAAATATTCTGGACCAAACGAAAATGACAGATACAACATGGCACCCTGAAGCACATTCAAGAATCGTGGAAGAACTCTAGTTAACATTTTTGCGCATATTCCAACTTTTTTCATTTTTAACCTGTTGTACATGTATACATATTGTATATATATATATATATATATATATATATATATATATATATATATATATATATATGAATGTGAGAATTCCGAGGCAGAAGCAAAGCAATGTTGAAAAACCGGAAGGTGGAATAAACAAAATAAATGACAAGAGACGGTAAATCTCAGATCAATTCATTTATATTTCAAAATTTATATATAAAAGCCAGTAAATTGTAAAATTGGTGAGCTTACTGTTAAATATTTAAAGGTCTGGAATGATATTTAACAGTAAGCCCACCAATTTTACAATTTACTGTCTTTATATTTGAATTTTGAAATATAAATGAATTGATCTGAGATTTACCGTCTCTTGTCATTTATTTTTGTATATTCCACCTCCTGCTCCTCAACATTGCATTGCTTCTGCCTCGAAATTGTCACCTTCATATTTACTTGTTTACTAGGAATGCTTCAAGCAAACTACTATTTTCTTTATACATATATATATATATATATATATATATATATATATATATATATATATATTGTTAACATCGGAATTTATTTCCGTCAGTATATTATGTATGAAGCTGCTTTTTAGCGACACTCGTGTTTGCAGAGGTTTCAAATACAAGAAAGTTTATTATCCATTCCGTAAGCCATGGCTTTTCAAAGAATGAAATCTTATCGTCAGCAGAGTGCAAACATATAAGTTGGTAAAGGGAAATTAGCAAAAGTCATAATTTGAAAAGATATAACCATAATAGAAAATTAAAAATGTTCAATGCAAAAAGAAAAGGTTGAAAATATAGGAAATTGAAGGCGCAATGAGAGTTCGTAGCAGCAGGTTTAAAGAACGGTAAAACCCATGAAAAAAATTGACATCATAAATAGTTCAACGGAATTTACAATTTATGATGCCAATTTTTTCCTGGATTTTACCGATTTTACTGATGATACGCTATTATTGCTTTATAAATATATATATATATATATATATATATATATATATATATATATATATATAGTATGAAAATGCATTTATGCAAATAAGCTACACAGAGGCGTCCATGTTTAATCCCCGTTGGTAAGAGGCACGGATTTTTTTTATTGATTGTTTTTATCTATCCACGTGATGTTTAGTCTAGCTAACTAATCAATTAGATTCGTGGTTAATTTTTTCAATAGCTAATGGCTGAGCTCTGTGTAGCTTACTTGATATATATATATTTTTCATACTACTAGGAGTACTACAACTACTACTACTACTACTACTACTACTACTACTACTACTACTACTAATACTAAGCTATACTCATTATATCACTTTATGCATTCCAACTTTTTTCAATTATTTCGAATTTGATCTGTATAATCTGTCTATTACTATAATAGAGGGTGTTTGTAAAATCGATGTTTGTTGGAGTTGAATAAACAATTGCTTTTAAATGGCTCCAAACTCAAAGGATCACGATCAGGTGAGAGTGGAGGCGATGTAACTGGTCGACTTCTTCGTATCACCCAACCAGCGAAATGCATGGGCTATGCGCTGGAAATGGGTGAAGGGAACCGCCATGCATGAAATGCAGTCGTCGCCGAGTGGCAAGTGGAATGCCGTCCATTACATAACTCTCAATCGTGTTTCCAGTCATGTTTTGTTTATTTGCAGTCATCATATCCGCATTACACTGGAACACCGTAGATTTTTCTAGTTTTTAAATGTGGCCATTCAGTTTATTGAACCGACTGTTCAGTCTATACAAAGTTTCTCAACTGTTTATTTTTCGAATTCTAAGGTTCTTCAAAATGTCCTTAAAGACCCCAAACAAGCGAGATAAGCTAATCGACTTTTACTTTTGATTTAATTTCACAATATATCTTTTGATTAATGTAATGATATTGCAATATAGACATCATTATATCTAATCTATTATCTTATTAAAAATACAACAATCATTGTAAATATACTTAGTGGTGTCTGTACGGCGTCAGTGTAAAGTCATTAATCAGTGTTCACACTGCAGACCATACATGTGAAACTGCCTTCAGCGTCTTGATTTACCTTATGTCTTTTCAAACTTGCCATTAAAAGAAGAAATGTATAGAAACTCATGCAGCAATTACAAAAAAAATTACCTGATGAAACATTATAAAAGAACAACATGAATTTTATTTAGCATTACTAAAAAAATGTAAAAATATTCATTTTTTCTTAAATCTGTTATCCAAAAATATATACTATGATATTTACCATGTAAATAATGAAATGAAAATGAAATGAAAAAGGTATGGTATATAATTTTGTTTTTGCGCACGGGTTTCTTAAGACATATCATTTATTTTAAGGGTTATGCAAGGCTGAAAAGGTTGAGAAATTTCGTCATATAGATATGTGGAAAATCAGAAAATGACAGGTTTTCATGAATAAAAATATAAGTAGGCTGGTATTGTCTATATGAGCAATTATCTGTTTTTATTCTATTTACATTTATATTATATGTATACTATAATACATACAATATGCATATAATACATATATATATATATATACAATATACATATACTACATATATATACAATATACATATAATACGTATATATATATGTATATGCAATATACATATAATACATATAATATACATATAATACCCATAATATATACAATATGTTACTTATATTTATTTTTTACATTTGAGTTTAGAATATTTTGTATGTAAATGAAAACTCCTTGATTATAAACGAACGATATGCATTTAGCATTTCCGAGAAAATAAAAGTATTAATTTTTCCTTAAACCAGTTAAAACTAATGGAAAAATGCACCTGAAGAAATCCGGAGAGTACAACGGTCGAAACGTTTTAAAAATGTTAATAATCACGATCCAGTATCCCATAGCTCTATAAAGCCACCATTCACCCATTCATGGAATATTGTTTTCTTATTTTGGTCGGTGCACTATCCACTAATCTTTCTCTCTTGGACAGAATTAAAAAAAGATTACCTAACTAAAAAAAAAAAAAAGAATCCCTATCTACAAAACTCCAGCCCCTGTTCCGTCAATGAAATGTTGCATACCTGTGCTTATTTTACAAGTACTTCCACGGAATTTGCTCCGACAGACGTACTGCACGTGTACCCCCTCAACGTAAATATCCCCGGCAAATCCAACAAGCAACAAAATCCACCCTTTCACTGTAGATTTCCTCAGATGCTAGAAAACCTTTTGCTGTAATAGATTATTTCCTCAAACCGCTTGCCTTTGGAATTCCTACCCTGCTCTTTGTTTCCCCAACTGTACCAAGATGCAGAAACTTTAATATAATGTGAACAAATATCTTACTGCACTTAGGATGCCCACGATATACCTGGCCCTTAATTCACAGTTGGCTGCTCTTACATCTCAGTGGCAATGGGCCTTGTTTGAGGCGAATCAAAGTAAAATAGAGCACAACGCTCTAAAATATGTAAATAATAAAAAAATATGTAAATAATAAAAAATATGTAGATAATAAAAAATATGTAAATAATAAAAAATATGTAAATAATAAAAATATGTAAATAATAAAAAATATATAAATAATAACAAATATGTGAATAATAAAAAATATGTAAATAATAAAAATATGTAAATAATAAAAAAATATGTAAATAATAACAAATATGTAAATAATAAAAAATATGTAGATAATAAAAAATATGTAAATAATAAAAAATATGTAAATAATAAAAATATGTAAATAATAAAAAATATATAAATAATAAAAAATATGTAAATAATAAAAAAATATGTAAATAATAAAAAATATGGAGATAATAAAAATAACAGAAGGCTGGAGAGTATATTCGACCAAAACATTTTGAGAACAAAATGTCAAAACATTCAATTAATGTTGTTAGATATCCGAGTGGGTGAGCTAACTAGTACATACATTAGCTGATGCATATATGGGCGTTTAGTTACGGAGACAGGAAGGGTTGTAGACATGAAATCAATGGGTCAAGAGAAAAGTTAGTAAGACGATGATATATCGGTTCGTGAGAACGGAAGTCGATAATTCTCGAAAGCGTATATGACGTTAGATATGAGAGACAGGGAACGTTC
The DNA here is from genome assembly GCA_963556195.1 of Sepiola atlantica. Taxonomy (NCBI): domain Eukaryota; kingdom Metazoa; phylum Mollusca; class Cephalopoda; order Sepiida; family Sepiolidae; genus Sepiola; species Sepiola atlantica. Next base: position 48,108,177 of record OY744538.1, on the reverse strand, counting down.
GGGAATAGACTCTTCGTTAGTCTTCGAAGAAATGACCAAGCGAGCGCACGTGTTAAAAATGGATTAACAAACTGGCTCTCTTTATCTCTTTCTTTCTCTCTCTTACTTTATCGATGACGGTTACCACCACAATGAGAAAATCACGACTTGATGTAATTGTCCAACGGTGATGCAATTGATTGTAACATGATTATCGGGGCGAATTAATCAACCTATTCGTCTTCTTGCCCGTTTTATTTCAAATAAGAAAAGTATGTTTGATTTCAGCTCTACATCTCAACAATAAGTTGGAAAAACGAGCGGAGCAAAAATACATCGGTTAGAAAAGAATGAATTGACGCACGCATTGAAGCTATGATTTTAATAATTGTCGGAGCCAATCTTACGATGGCTGGAAAATAATTAAAGACTAAAAGAATATATCACAATGTGAATGAACCCAGGGTTGCAGAGTCGGAAAATATAAGGTCAGACTCCGACTACAAGGATTCCAAAAATTCCGCCATCTTAGAATTCAAAAATATCCAACCTCAACTCTTTATTTTAAAGTCTTCCAATAGTCAGACTGTCTGTTGATTCGTAAAAGATTAAAAACACCTAGCATGCTTACGACTTCGACTTATTTCCAAATCTCCGGCTCCGAATACGACTCCACAACCCTGATAAAAACAATATAACCCCCAGAAAGTCGGAGAGTGTAACAGCTGAACTGCTGTTAAAATACCAACAACCAAGATGGGGATTATAGTCTGAAACATGTAATTAGTATAAATAAACGCAATGCCCCATCTGAGAAGGCTGGGGAGTACAACGGCCGAACCGTTGTGGATATGACAACAACTAAAATGGAAACATCATTCCCATCTTAGAAATATCATCAACAAATTAATTTCGTCGATTTGATAAATTCTCTCTCGCGGAATCAGCGGATGGAAAGAATCCGCAGAAGATTGGCTTCCTTTTAATCTCCTTCGATTGGAATTCCATAGAAATGAATAAAGACCGCAGAAAAATATTGGAAGAAAGAAATTCAAATTAACTTTTATTCAAGACTATTACCAACTCTTTTTGAAATTCCCCTCCCGGCCTAAAAATAATAACATGAAAACGAAACAAAACAACAAATATGTTAATATCGGTGGGACAATGAATACATAAAAAATAACTACCTACGAACCTATTTACATCATGGTGTATATATGAGCTCTTTAGTGGAAGGAAATAATGGTTTTCAACAAGCGTAAAGCATTACTCTTCGTAACTATGATGCCTAATCGAAGCCGTCATCACTCACTTGATCCGTATGCAGTCATTTACTTCCAACACGTAATTTACCAATTAATACTTCATTCAGCTCAAAATCATACCATATTTTCTGGCGCCATGCGTGTATGTGTTGCAGAGTGATAACAATTTCGGTAGTTATAATGAAATTTATCTGACTCCTTGGCCTTAGTTGTGGAAGTATGTCAACAAGGTGACAGCTCGCATCGTCCCCGAGCAGTTGGTACCCCTAGATGTACAATGTACAATGTGATGCTTTCGTGGTCCAGAGAGAAGCGAATGGTGTTTCTCACGATCCTAGTGGTGGCTAGACAAGTAGTGTAGACCTTACGCCTAGAGGTAGGGGGTGGAGTTAACCGCATTCTGATTACGATCTGATTTCGCACTTTAAACACCAGCTTAAAGTAAAAATCAGATGTGATAAAAGGAGATTGAACTCGACACTAGCTTATGTGTGTTTGCATGAACGAAGTTTGAATACGTGTTCTCTGCATAGGCATGGTGCACGCCGGTCTATGGCCTTATTAGACCGCATTCCAGTTAGGAAAGTCTAGTGATACAAATGAGTTCTGGTTCCCTTTCTTTTTTGTTTTGTCGGTATTAGAGATCATCGGAGATGCCCACTCTCCATATTTATTGTTTGTCTCTACCCCAACCTGGTACTTATCTCGGAATACAGCACTCTTGCTCACGAACCCTATCCAGTTTTTTTATATCCCTTTTTATACGGCTTTTGAAAAAAAACAACTAAAAACAAAACAAAAACGATAAACAGTGAGCAGCTCATTTATATATATAGAGATTTGTAAGGGTTTTACCTCCACCACACTTAGCAGTTTATTTTGTTTGATTTTCTTTTTTTCCGAAATCACTATTTCTTTTTTTCGTAACCCCCACCCCAACCGATGAAATTATAATATATATATATATATATATATATATATATATATATATATATATATATATATATATATACACGTTTTGTAAGTAATAAACGTCTAAACACCGGGGATAATGTAAAGTAGGATTGCTCATAGAGTGAATGTGGTATTGTGGTGACTGGAACTAGCTTACAGAATAGACAAAAAGGACGACAGACGACCCCCATTCAATTTTGTCTTTGTGCCATATCTTGTTATTTTATAAAAAATATGACTTATGTTAAATTATTTGTAACATTTTAAAAGATAAATAAATAACCCTTTTGGCTAGAAGCAAAGTGTATCAGTTCTTTTCTGTCCTCGATCAATGAAGGAGAAACTCTTCTAGACTGAGGCACTTTTTATTTCTGTCCCAATCCATAGTATCTCGTTTTGGGGAGCTAGATTTACCCTACATTAAAACCGACCTTATGTCTAACTCTGCCCTCGTGGGAAGGCAAGCAAATAAGGACATGCTTCTTAAATTACTTATTCAAAAAATTAAATCAACAAACTGATCTTATATCTCAAGATAGTAGATAAATGATTTATTCGACATGATCGTCCAGTAAGCTGTAAGTTCAAAAAGTGTATCTGTGTGTGAGAGAGAGAGAGAGGGAGAGAGAGAGAGAGAGAGAGAGAGAGAGAGAGAGAGAGAGAGAGAGTGTCGTTAATTATTTTAAGTGCATGACTTTATTATTATCGTGTTACTGGACCATTTCCAAATACGTTTTCTCGGTCCGATCGCTTCCTTAGACTGCTCAGAAAATCGCGCTTACCACTCTCTCTATCGTATGTCTGGCGTCACATCCGACTAATTTTTATGAACTTTCTTTCTCTCCATTATTAGCTTATACGAGAAAGGTCAGCACTGTGATCCCTTCGTGATATTTGTCTGAAACCTATCCTGTTTAAAACATAACGCCAGATTTATCTGAGCAAGTATATATAGTTAATATTCATACAAATTTATACTAGTAAACATGTCCACCAATATTTAACAAATGAAATAGAGTTCTTCGAAACCACTAATGTAAACTAAAACTTTATACAAAAACTTTATAATTTCTCCTATTTTCGTGGTGTGCGGAGATAGATCATGGTAAGAACGCTGAGTACTATACTCGTGATAACACAAATACTGTTGGACATTCGTAGTTGAAACTTGGTGGACAATTCAGGCATAGACTGAAATTTATCTGTAACAGATATGGTTGGTTTAGAGACAGGATTGTGAATTTTATTAACGATTCCATGGGTGATATTTTAGGGGGTGGGTACCCTGTACGTTAACTAGTAACTATTCAGCTGAGTAGAAAATGTCAATAAAATTATCAACAAATCAACAGCGAATACGTCAGAGTTTTTTCTTTCTTTTTTTAGATTCTATAATGTTGTTTATTTGTTTGTTTGTTTTGTTTGTTCAAATTACTGTTTCAGATGGAACTGTGTAAATACTTACCACATGTTGTTTCGAACAATTCCCTTGTACGATCCGCCGATACAGAAGAGTGAACCTTCCTCCATTAAAGTGATTGCAGGTCGAAGTCTTGGGGAGGGCATGCTGTCCGCCTTCTCCCAACTGTCTGAAATGGGGTCGTAAATTTCAGTGCGAGAGCTGGGTATACCACCGGCCTTTTCTCCACCTGAATAGGAAACAAATCGAAATGGGTACGAATGGAAAATACAATTTTAACCAAGATACAATGATATCTATCTATCTATCTATCTATCTATCTATCTATCTATCTATCTATCTATCTAAAGCTAAGTTGTCTGTATGTGTGCCCCGGAATAAATTTCTAAGAGACAAACTAACCGCAGATTTAGAATCAGCGCCTTCGATCCGATGTCCTTATCGATATCAGAAGTTATTGAATCTTTTTTTAAAACTCATTATTACAAAATTAAAAAGTCCGTTAAAAACATAACATTAGAATCAAGCGTTCCGCCATTTTTAGCGTTTCTTTTTCCAAACCGACAGAACAACTGCTATCCACGTAAAATCATAATCGTAAATAATTTGAAGAGAAAATATTTATCCCTTTTTTATTAAAAATGGATGAGGATATTTGATAAATGTTCACTAATACATTTTTACTTTTATAAGACCTTTTTTAAATTATATATATTTACATATATGTTTCTTTCTTTATTTCATACTATCGAACTACTTTTATGCGGAAAGTTTTTAAAAATCCCTACGCCGAATTTATTTAAGTAGGTTAAAAAACAATTTGGTACTGGTACAACTTTTGAGCCAGACAAAACCAACTGTTGGTCGCAACTGTTCGTTAACCTACAGGATTGCTGGTGTTTATCCCCGAGATTCAGAACAGCAAAGTTCAGCCGTTGCATGCAAAGTCGGGGAAGGTTTGGCCCGAACACACAAAGTGAATGGCGGTTTCGCACCTGATACGTCTTTGCTTGCCGCAGAGGCAGAGAAGAACAGAAGACGACGGATCCTGATGCTGACTCCTCGTGGATTTTCACCAGATCCCGGTTAGCTGGATAGCTCCGACACTTCCACGTCGCCACTGCCTCTACCACGATGATGAAGGTATGGACTTAAAACGGGCGGGTGGGTTGTCGTTGTTGTCGCTGTTACGTATTAGCGTGAACGTGAGCGTGTCGGCTTTGTAAACGTTTGTTTTCACTCCCTTCTCCTGATGAGACACTTCTCTTCAATGATTGATGACCAAAGTAACTTCGATTGATGTCAGTCTGTTATCAGATTAGTGTTTTTATTTCACACGGTGTAAAAACAAGCGGACTTCATCCATCGTTTTAAATCAAATTTGTAATCAGAAAAATGAACGCAATTTTCAAAGGAACACTTTGATGGCTTTTAATCATGACAAAAAACGCCAACAGGTATTCTTAAGACGCACCCATTCAATCTGCGCGTTTAGCAATGTTTTTTTTACTATTGGTTCATCACTTATCAAGGTCAGTAACTACTCGAGGATAAGAGTTGATGAGACCGTGGGAGTACTGATACTGTTTAATTGTATGAACTGCGCTGGATTACATACTTATGAGGCGTGTAAACACGAATTTGTTGACATTGTATTTTAAGACGATCAAGTTGCAATCTGCATAAAAACAGTCCTGTAGTAATGTGTTTCACAGGCGGGAAGCCCTTGCGAAGATACTGTGTCCATGGACATTCGCTATTTTATTTATTTTATTTTCTCCGACTTGTGCGCGTATGATTTTCCGTTGACTGATTACCCCCATATATATATATATATATATTTTCTGACGCAAAACCCATTACCATCGGACGATGATGAAAAAGAAGAAAAAAAGAAAAACACTACTTTGACAAGGAGAATTGTATTTCTCGAAAGCTAAGATTCAAATAAATTTGATTTATTTTAACACTACACATTGTTATGTTTATTTAAAAAAAAAAAAAAAAAAAATATATATATATATATATATATATATATATATATATATTACGTCCACTAGATAAAATTCAATGAATCCTTAGTGTGTTTATGCAAAAGTGAATTATAGAGTTGTTTATTAGGTACACAACTTTTATTTCATACCAACATTATTTGGCTACGCATTTGCAGACATAGTCGATAAAAGCTATACATTAGCTGGACTTCTTCAGACCAACTGGACGAATGGGTGTGAAAAACAAAATTCATAAGTGAACCCTATACTTAAAAATATATAAACATAGACACATAACTGACTCATATATATATATATATATATATATATATATATATATATATATATATATATAGATAGATAGATAGATAGATATATTTATATATATATATATTTATATATATATATATTTATATATATATATATATTTATATATATATATATTTATATATATATATTTATATATATATATTTATATATATATATATTTATATATATATATATATTTATATATATTTATATATATATATATATTTATATATATATATATTTATATATATATATATATTATATATATATATATATATATATATATATATATATATATATATATATATATATATATATAACAAAATTGGAACACTATTTCAGTTACAAAAAATCAAACACTGGGATTATTTGGTTTTCGATCGTTTGAAAGACAATTTAGAAATACTTTATTTTGTATTATAGTTCTAATGCCTTCAAATGCTCACTTCATCAGTGCCTTTTACAACATCACATACAGAAGTCATTTAAGAAAACATCAAAACATGAAAAAAGCATATATTCAGACAATATTAGAGACATAACCTTTCATTAGGCAACAATACATTATTCTATTAGTCAGTTCAAAAAACATAATAGCAGTGAAAGTACTCTAGAAACACCATAGGCATATTAAAAATATTCAAAATACACGATGAACAAGGAAGAAAAATACATTAAAAAGTAAATAAAAAATAAGACAATTTAATTAAGAAAAATTAGAAAGAATAAGAAAATTATTAATAATAATGGAATGAAATAAAATATAAAATAAATAAGAGTATTAAATTAAGAAATAAAAGGATAAATATAATAAAAATAATTATAGAAAATACAATATAATAGAATAAAATAATAAAACATAATAACGTATAATGAAACAAAATAAAAATAAATATATAGGAATAAATTTTAAAATGAATTAAAGAATAAATAAATGAATAAATAAATACAATAAAACAATTTTTTTATTTGAAAAGAAACAAGATAAAGTAGAGTTTAAATTAATGAAAGATTAAAATAATTAGAAGATAATAAGTCTATAATAGAGTATAATGAAGATACAGCTTGAAATATATAATTATAATTATAAGAAAAAAATATAGAAACGACCAGAGAAGAAAAATTCAAAATTCAAAATATAAAAGAATACAAACTAGAAAAAATATTTAAATGAAATTAAGAGAAAAATAAAAAAAAGTTAAATAATAATAATAAAAATAATAATTAGAAAAAATTAATAGCTAGAAAAAATAGTAATTAGAAAAAAGAAATAATAATTATAAAAAATAAAAACTAATATCTACATACACGTGTACACATACACATATTTATATACAAGAAAATCAAAAGAGCGTTGATATAGAAGGCAAATCAATTATTTTTGTATTTTCATATATATATTTTTTATTTTTACATAAAAGAGACTACGAAAAAATTAAAGAAAATCATCAAAAAAGAATTAGAAGAAAACAAAGAAAACAAGATGCCACGTATACATCGATTAAAAAACGTCCAAAGAAGTACATTTAAAAGCAAAAACAAATATTAAGCGGTTAGACGTCAATTATTATCGGAGAATGTTATTACAAGATAAATAAAGTCTTAGCTAAAAATGTTGTTGTCAATGTGAAAGTTATCGAATAAGAGAGTCTCATTTAGCAAATCCAGGAAATTTTAAACCCTAGGGTAAATATCGTTTAAAACACCTCAAAACCAGTTCATAATCACTTGTGGATAAGTATTTCAACAGTCGCCGATTTCAAATTAGCTTATTTTAAAATATAACGAATAGTTAAGCAAGGAAAATTATTCAAAAATAAGTAAAACTTAGCAGTAAAATTGAAATAATTATAAAGGGAGGTAAGCGATACATCTTACGGAAGCTGAGATAAACAAACACATGGATTGAATTCGATGCATTCAGACATATGTACAAATGTCTACATGCATACGGCTCCCACCCTATCTACACACATATACACATACTTATATAGATATATGGATACTATGATATTTAAAATAAGATCAAATAAAAGATAAATTAAATAAAACTAAATAAAATAAAGATAAATAAAAGATACTCAAAATTACATTCAAAGTAGAAGATTCATCGATTAATATTTATGATACTCAAAAATATTGTAACTTTAGAAATAAAAAATGTAAAAAATAAAATTTGTAATTTTAAAAGGGATAAAATTAAAGGTTAAAATACGCTCAGTATCTAAGCCTATCTACATCAAAAAATTAAAAGGAATATTATTAGAAAATAAAATTAATTAAATAAAATTAAGATAGAATTAGACTAATATTTAAGCTTTCAAAATCAAATCAAAATTCAAATTGAAATAAAATGTAAGTACATAAGATTTGAACTTTATAAGTAAATAAAAGAGTAATTTACTTTAAAGAAACGGAATATGGAATTCTGAACGCATGTAAAGGATCTCAAAAAGTACAACCTCTAAGTCAGGTTAAAAGGATTGAAAGTGTTTCCAGTTACAAGGTGATCAACATTGCCTGGTTGTATGGCCGCTGAATTTTCCATTTAGACGTTAATTTACTCTTCCATTTCTACGGTAATGCATGACTACAAGGATTGTCTCCTCCTATACTGATGATTACATGTTTGACATGAAACACATGTGTATATGGGTTAATTTAAAAACTAATTTTTAAATAATTATATATATATATATATATATATATATATATATATATATATATATATAGTCTCAAATGTTTCTCAACCATTAAAACTATATATAAAAAAAAATATATAAAAAAAACAAACTTATAGTCTCAAGTCTTCCAGTGGAAAATCACTCATGTAAGTCAATTTATTTTTTACAGTTATTATATTAGTTAGTTTCTAACACTATTTTAAGGGATCATCAGTTATATATATATATATATATATATATATATATATATATATATCTTTCCCTAAGCTAAAAAAGAAATACAATTTAATAGCTCCCAACTATCACCCCATTTCCCCTTTCCCTTGAACTGTTTTAACTGCTGCTGATAACAGGTTAAATAAAATCGCCTTTTCTCAATTTTGCCTCTTTCATCTACAGCCATGCCGAAACTCGAACGTTTTAGGCAAATCAAAATTAATGACTGTATATTTTTTCTGCATTTTTATTCATCCTGGGAAAGTCTACAATAAAGACAAAACGTTGATAAATACATAAATAATATAGTTTTGGCGTTCCTTTTTCATTTTCCATATATATATATATATATATATATATATATATATATATATATATATATATATATATATATATGTAAATTATAACTAAAAGGTAAACTTTTAGAGAGTTAGACCTATTGTGAAATAAGGAAAGCTCAATATACTGGATAGAGCAAAAATATGGTACGTCAATGAAAATTAATAAGACCTGCAAATGAAAGCAAATCGGTATTTTCAATTGTTCAACACAAGGAGTAGTTTAGTTAATAAAAACATTTATGAAAAAAAAAAGAGATGAAAAATAAATGTTTTTATTAACTAAACTACTCCTTGTTTTGAACAATTGAAAATACCGATTTGCTTCCATTTGCAGGTCTTATTAATTTTCATTGACGTACCATATATATATATATATATATATATATATATATATATATATATATAGCGAGGTATATGTATAAAGTTAAGTATGAGTATATCTTTATATATTTTTATGTAAAGGATTCACTCCTGAACTGATTAACTGATCATTAAGAATTTTGAAACATGGGGTTGATAAAGTAGGCTATATTTAGTAAACTCTAATTTCATGCAAAGTGGTAAAGAGGGGATGGTAGCCGTTAGTAAACATTTAGATACCTTCAATCATTTGTGGAATTTTTACAATAGTTTTTAGACAGCAATTAATACATCACTGTTATACCCCATTGCGAATATTAAAAGCAAGATACAATGCTACTAAACCTTATGTCTAGAATCCTTATGCTAATTCTGATCAACATCCATCACATGATTTTGATTAGAGAAAATGTCTAAAATTTAAGTTGTAGGGATCTTAAGAAAGAAATTTAGGGAATCTTAATTAATGAGTGTCTAATTACTATGGATGAAATTTAATGCAAATCTGAAATATTTGAAATTTCAAATGAGTGGTTGTGCCCATATTATGCCTCTTGAAGAATATCAATTAATTAATCTCTAATGTCTATGTTTAAATATCACAAACATCAGATATATCTGAATTTGTACAAAAGGGCATCAACCACAAACAGTAATCTCGTAAGTTCGATCCTTGCCTAGAATAGCCATGCTTATGACAACTAATAGCCAGAAACACGTGTCTATGGATTACTTTTATATGCACGTAATATATATATATATATATATATATATATATATATATATATATATATATATATATATCTATATATATATATATGCAATCTTCTGCATTAATATATATCACTTAAGAAGTGAACATTTTAAATAGTAAGTAAGTAAAAAATAAAAAACAATGACATAAAATACATTTAGATGATGAAAACCGTACATATTTCCGGGCAAGGAGTCATAGTCCGGAGGTAAAAGAACTAGACTATAGGATCAATATCGAATGTTCGATTCTTACCTAAGTTAGCCATGCTGATGACGGCTGTGGGACAGAAAAAGGTGTCCATGGAATATTTTTATATGCGTATAAAATTAATATATATATATATATATATATATATATATATATATATATATATATATATATAACGAAAAATACGTCCTATAAAGTTAAGGGAGACTAATAATGTAATCTTCTGCATTAATCTGTATCACCTAGAAGTGAACAATCGAAATAATAATAGGAAGTCAACATTCTAAATAGTAAGTAATGGACGCTACTGTAACCAATAGAAACAATTACATAGAATACATTATATATATATATATATACATATATATATATATATATATATATGTGTGTGTGTGTGTATACAAATAAATATATATATACATATATATACATATGTATACAAATACATATACATATATACAAATATATATATATATACAAATATATATACAAATATATATATACAAATATATATATAAACATATATACATATATATATATGTATAAAATATATATATATATACAAATATACATATGTATATATACATATATATACATATATATAAATACAAATATATATATATACATATATATACATATATATATATACACATATATACATATATATATATATATACATCTATATATGAATACATATATATACATACATATATATACATATACATATATGTATGTATACATATATACATATATATACATATATATACATCTATATATACATACATATATATACATATATATATACATATACATATACATATACATATATATATACACACATATATATATATATATATATATATATATATATATATATATATATTCATATGTATATATATATATATCGTTATTTTAGCCTGAATCTACGAACTGCTTGCACCTGCCACTCCTACACTGATGAGGGTAAGAGAGCCCGAAACAACATCGTCTGTAAGCGAACAAACACTCTAATATTACAAAATTATAGTTAAAGATGTTGTAGTCTTAAAAGTAGACTCATGTTTGAAATTGAAAATATTGTTGTCATTTCTGCAATAAGCAAGTTCCACTCCAGCGTTGAACACTATAGACGACATACGTTTCCCCCGCCTCTAGGGTTAGAGTACCTTAAATTTCAATTATGTCTGTATCAGTTTCTCGCGGCCGTGTGGTCCTGAGCGTTTGTCTCGCGATTCTAACCGTAATCTACGAACTGCGTTCGCGCCCAACCGTCACTTCTACACTGATGAAGGTATGAGAACTTTAAGCGAAAAAAACACTTTAATATTTAAAAGGTATATATATATATATATAGTAAGTTATGAAAATATATTTATGGCAGTTAAGCTACACAGAGGCTCCCGCGTTTCATCCCGGGGGAATTTTCAGGCTAAAATGCATGGTGTTTTTATACACGGCTAGCTAGTTAACCAATCAGATTCTTTGTATTTCTCTTAGCCTATCGTTTGGCTTCTCACGAACAAAGGTCCGGTTAGTTTTTCTTCTCTATTGTTCTGTTTTCTATAGAGTGGCCTATATTCTGTTTCTTTGTTGTGTCAATATGATGGGTGAACTTATTTTAACACGTGGTTTCTTTGTATTTCTATTTTAGGTTTTAGTTTAATTTTTGTTTGTTTGTTTGTTTATTTATTTATTTATTGATAGCCTAAGTTAAATTTTATTCTGTGCAGGCAGCTGTTTGCTATCTCACTTCTACAGTTTAGTAGATTTTGGAGGTCTTTAAAGTTTAGGATTTCAAATTTCTCTTTCAGACATAATCTACACGGGTCGTCTAAATTTCTACATGTATTGGCCTATTTTATTATTTTCAATTCAATTATTGGTGAGCGTCCATTTTCTTTGAACTCCCAATAGTGGTTTGCTAGTGCTGTTTTAATTCGACGTTCTCTGTTTTTAAATGTGCTTTTGTGGTCATAGTATCTGGTTTTAAAATCTAGGAAGGTCATACTCACGTAGTACTTCTTTATATTTGGTGTTTCCTTGGCAAATATTGTGGCTTGGTAAATAATACTTTTGGTTAGACATTTATTTTGTAATGGACAAAGTGTACGATTTATGCAGTTACATCTTTTCTCTACATTGCTAACTTGTATAGCTTAAATGCCATAAATATATTTTCATAATTTACTACCTAGCTCTACTTACGTATCGAGTACTGTTAGAATTAAATACTGAAAATTGATACATAAAAAATTATATCTCCTTATAAAATTTTATGTGGATACATGAAATATATATATATATATATATATCTTCTTCTATCTTCTAATATATAAAGTAGAGACGTTTTTTCCCCTGTACCTTCTCGGAGTATAGGAAAATAACCACATGCATCACAGGCTACTGAACTGACCACTATACTACACTTATTCACTCGAGCGTGTTTTAGTAAATTTGTTATTATTTTCTTCTACTTAACACTAAACATTACATTTGGCCCACCATCAACGTCTCTCCAAAAATCAAACTCCATATAGGTGGTAGCAAAAACTTTTCTCCCTAACAATTCTGTACTGTCACTCTACTCATCGACACCGGGAACTAATACACACAGTTTAATTTTCACAAAACACCGGTTCTTATTTATTATTTGCCTGGTATTAATTTAACACGCATGGCAATAATCATAATTAATAGACCTATTTTCACATGTATTTTTAACCCTGAAGCGTTGCGCAGGCGGTACGAAAGCAGGTTTCATGATCGCAAGTTTTAGCGTTCGATCCCGTTCTACTCTACCACTTTTTTCTTTTTTTTAAAATTTAAAACATTCGCCAACACGGTAGACGGGGGAGAAAAAACAATAGGCCGTATCTTTTTTTATTCAACGTCATGCAATAGGTAGTACTTTCTCCCGTGCAACGCCGGGCGACGGGTTCCGCTAGTATATATATAAAGAGAGAAAGAGAAATAAGTTAGACGTCAATTGGATAAAGCTTTTGAGTAATAGATTGTTTCCATTTAACAATACCACTAATTTCCTGTTTTTACGGACAAGTTTCCTTTACTGTAAAAGAAAATAAATTGTCCCAAAATGAAATCGAACATGTCTTGTACAATTCTACTCGCGTTTCTTTTTTCTCTTGAATATCTGAAAATAAAATCCTTCTCGTTTATTTATTTTTTTCCTGATATATTTTGACGAAATCTTTGACGTCTGTCGACCCCAAAAAAACTAATTGAAGTTGGCTCTAGTAATTTTCTCTCAGCGAAACCATTCTCATTGAAGCCTCCTCGGCGTATGAGTGATCGTCCGGTTTCGTTAATTTGACACGTTGTGGTCCTTTATGTCGCACGGCAGACACAACGTGACACAAACACCGCCGCCGATCACGACGATCCATCAAATCGGCACGTAAGTCTAATCAGTAGCCCCCCCCCCCCCCCCCCCCCCCTCGGCTCGATCGGTTTAAACCACCGACTGGCTCATTACGATGCACGACACTCTCTTGCTTGTCAAGGTGTGTGTGGTATGGGGGAAAGGCGTTCCAAATGCGTTGCAACTAACGAATATCAGAAGAGCTTAATTCGCCCCTCTTCTTAATAAGATCAGCCGATATAAATGTGCTTTCATTCGGCCCTTCTATTCAATTGGGAAACTATGGTTTTTACCCCCCCCTAATAAACCGGTATTGTCCGAGCCTTTGGGTCTGAATTTACGCCGGTCTATTGGGGGTTGCCGGTCCTGTGCAGTTCTAGGAGGTGCACCCTCCCAGGCTTTGCCTCCCCTCTTTGGGGAGGAGTAAGTTTATTGCTTACTGTCTGAGGCGCCTCTACCGGGGAATGCCGACGGGGCTGCCCAGGCAATTTTTAAATGGCCAGAGTGCTCACCTCTCGAGCGCTGGCTTATCTAATCCCACTTTCCCGACCTTGTGTCACATCTTACCTTGTGGGAAGTAGATAAATAAATGGGAAACTATGTCTTTAGGCTAAGAAAAATATACTCAACTAGCTGAACGTATACGCCGTTGCCCGGGAGTCTTTCTTCTTTCATTTTTGTTTTGTTTATTTACTTTTTATTTATGCAGTTTGTTTTCAACATCACTAACAACAAAAAGAAATATATTTTTTGATGTCAAATACAATTATTACGGTATCGTTTCGTCATTAAATTAATTAATTGAACCAAATTCTTATAAAATTATACTTAATTTTCTTAAGGTAACGTAGTTTTCAAATGATTGCATTTAAATAGCTTTCAGAACTTTAAATTTTTTAATACCTGACGATTTGCTAAGAATTTTAAAGACAATTCAGAGAGTTTTCTATTCGACAATTCAACTGGTTCCAAATTCCGTTCACACACACACACAGACACACACACACACCCACACACACCCACACCCACACACCCACACACACATATATATTATATATTAAATATTTTTGAAAATCAACAATCGTGCAATATTTTTATAAATGAAAAATTCATTTATTTAATTTTTTTATCGCGAATTTTCGTTGTAAAATACAACCTTGTCAAGCGTGACTGTCCTATAGTTTTTTTTTCCTTTTCTTCCTCCTCATTTTGATGGTGGTATGAATCCCGAGGGGTCGAAAATACGTCGAGTTCTTTAAGACGTTAGAATTTTAGTCCGGTCGATGTCATGCGCAGATTGGCGCTATTTTTTAAAGTAAGGAAGTTAACATCTTTGAAGCACGGATTAGAATGTATTAAATATTTTTGAAAATCAACAATCGTGCAATATTTTTATATATGAAAAATTCATTTATTTAATTTTTTTATCGCGAAATTTCGTTGTAAAATACAATCTTGTCAAGCTAGACTGTCCTATAGTTTTTTTTCCTTTTCTTCCTCCTCATTTTGATGATGGTATTAATCCCGAGGGGTCGAAAATACGTCGAGTTCTTTAAGATGTTAACTTCCTTACAGGGAGGATGTAATCATGACAACAGAACAGATAGTAGACTGCCTCCTACAGTACTCCCCTACCCCAAAAGGAGGAGGTAATACATTGGAGGACGGTATCATGACCACAGAACAGAATAGATACTACACTAACCCCCTCCCCCCAAAATAAGGTAATGCCTGGAGGATGGTCTCATGACGAACGAACATATATTACACTACCCTCTGAAAGGAGGAGATAATGCCTGTGAGGATTGTCTCATGACAACAGACTAGATACTACACCAGAACTGCTTTGAAATATGGTCCAATAGTATATTAATCTAAGTAATAGTATAGTTTCTGCTTCAGACAGACATGTATATATATATATATATATATATATATATATATATATATATATATATAATATAATATATATATAATATAATATATATATATATATGTATATATATATATTAGTAATAGATGTGAGTTAATAACCGTTTGTATACCTTAGGCCCTTTTTCATATATACTTTAAGAACAAAAATACACGGTTAGATATTCATTAATTCTGGTATTGAGTTATGTTTTACAAAAATCTGTTTAATTGTTTCTATTAGCCGTAATGTATACTTAACTGAACAAATAACCATATCTCTCTCTTAGCTAGCTATGCATTTCTCTCACCACTTTCACTTTATGTTGATTTAAAAACTCTAATCTTTCTGAATGTCTCTTTAAGAATTTAGAGAAAGAGTGACTCTCTTTTTCAGTGAGCGATGCCATATAATTTACATACGTATGTCTGACACATCATAAAACATATAAGTTAGATGATAAAATAATATGTCACTTTACTTTTATATAATAATAATAATAATAGTAATAATAATAATAATAATAATAATAATAATAATAATAATAATAATAATAATAATAATAATTTAGTTTGCAAACAATAAAAAATTTCGAATACGCAGACAAATGGTACAAATAAAAACCAGAAGCAGTACTGGAAATCAAAAAACACCAAATCATCTGGGATATGGATATACAAACAGACTAACTCATACAAGCAAGGAGACCGGATGTTATAATAATCAACAAGGACAAATCTTGCAAAATCGTAGACTTCGCCATTTCAGCAGACCACAGTGAAGATCAAAGAAACGGAAAAACGAAGCCAATACACGGAACTATCTAGAGAACTGAAAGGAATATGGAGCATGAAGAAAGTCAGTATAATACCAATAATCGCAGGAGCACTAGGAACACTGCCAAGAAACCTGGAAAAAAGATTGGGAGAAATTGGAATCAAAGGGATCATTGAAACTATACAAAAGACTGCAATCTTAAGAAAAATCCTCGAATGCGGAAACCAACCCGCATAAGCTACGAAAAGTCACATGGAATCTACAACCGGAAAAAAACAAAACCACATCACAAATCAAGGAACAAAAAATTCAAGAAACATCACTTCATGACCCCCCCATAAATTACACTGTTCTCAGCTAACACGACACAAAAAATGAACCAATGAACAGAAATAGCAAGAAACACTATAAGATCCCCCGCTCCCCCCCTCCCTAAAAATAAAATAAAATAAAATAATAAAAATAATAAAATAAATAAATAAATAAATACAAGGGAGAGAAAAAAAATCGTACCAGCCTAGGCTGACATCACACAAAATATTGAGGATGAGAAGACCGAGGAGGGACAGCACAAACCAGACCTCCACTGAAAGTGCAGAGAGTGCTGGGACCTTGGGGAGGCTTATTGTCACCCAAATCCCAGAGAAGACCAATGGTCCTTACCAGCAAGAAATCAATGGTAAACAGCTGTTGTGATACTGCAAGGTTATCTGAGG
Source organism: Sepiola atlantica (assembly GCA_963556195.1). Lineage (NCBI taxonomy): Eukaryota > Metazoa > Mollusca > Cephalopoda > Sepiida > Sepiolidae > Sepiola > Sepiola atlantica. The sequence continues at coordinate 48,090,904 of OY744538.1, read as the reverse complement.
TGGCTATCGAAAAGAGATGGACAGACCTGGAAATCCTGGGAGACATTTTGTCACTCAGACTCCAGGGAATACCACCGGTTGTCGGTGAGCAATCACTGATTACCTGTGTGAGAACTCTTAGTGAGTACAAATAATAATAATTCAAACTCGCAAAAGCTATGAATGGTAATCAGTCACATGAAATTTACGACAGGAAGAAAACAAAACCACAGAAAGAACACCACATCACGAACCAAGGAACAGAAACTGCAAAAAATATCATAAACTCTTCCCCGCCGCCTAAAAAAATTACACCGGCCTCAGCTGACACCACACAAAATAGTCGTATAAATTCAAGGTGGATGGGAAGACCGAGGAGTTTCAGCACTAACCAGACCTCCACTGGAAGAGCGTGGAGACTGCTTGGAACTTGGGGAGGCTTATTGCCACTTAAATCCTAGAGGAGACCAATGGTCCTTACCAGCGAGAAATCAATGATAGGCGGCTATTGAGATACCGCAATGTTATTTGCGGTAGTAATTGAAAAGTGGTGGAGAATACTGGAACTCTGGGGAGGCTTGTTGTCACTCAGACTCCAGGGAACACCACTGGTTGTTGTCGGTGAGCAATCACTGACTATGGCCTGTGTGAGAACTCCTAGTGAGTACAAATAATAATAATAATAATAATAATAATAATAATAATAATAATAATAATAATAATAATAATACGGATAATACAGATGAAATAAAAGTAAAGAGACTTATTATCTTTAGTTATATAAGAAGATTATCTAAACAGATATGTCACAGTTTATGAATTTTCGAATGAAATCCAAGTAGAATAAATAGTGATAATTATTGTGACCCAACGGGTACTCTAGTATAGATATATAGCTATTGAATGGCAAGTTTTACAGAGAACTAACATAATTTTAAGGACATGTTTGGTGGAAAGATGATGAAAGGAGTTGTATCTGAAACCAATTCCGAATGAAATCGCCAGTGGAATTATTAAAACATGGTTTACAATTGGGAATGAAATAATTAATTTGCTTTTTGAAAAATAAGTTAGGATCATGATTAAAATTAATATTTTGACACGACGAAATAGAATTTCGGCAGCTTATTTAAATTTCAAAATAGAAGTATTATTGTTAACAATCAGCGAAATCTTTCGGATTTTTTTAGATGAGGATTGAACATTTGGATTATTTCAATTATTCAGACTATTGTTCTCATTTTAGATTTTATTCTTGCAAAATTTCGGCCGATGTAACCTCCGGACTTCTTCAGGTGCGACTTGTCGAACTTCGGAATCTGTACAGAATTTCGAACTCAATTCTTTATTTAATCCACAGGGTAGATTGTTCTCGTTCCATCAGGTGATCAGAAGATCACAGAAAAATGTCACGTGGACGATCAAAGAAGTAAAATCGTTAGACATACAGACTTAAACACAGAGAACAATGTCCAGCAAAATTAGTTAAAACCAGTCAAGAGAAAAATTTGCGGGTTGAGTTTCCGTGAAACTAAAGGGCACTATACATTATTATGTGTAGTGCCCATATATATATATATATATATATATATATATATATATATATATATATATATATATATATATATATCTTTACCTTCTCGCGTTTTTTTATTAATTAGTTGGCACTTCTTTGACTATCGTAAGAAGGAGAAAACACATGTATCAGAATCTTGTAGTTGTGTTATAAAATAAAAGTTTCAGGAATGAAATGAACTTGAAATAATTGTAAAAAGAGAATGCTATTAATTTTTTAATGCTTTTATTTGACTCTGTTTATCGTAAAAATAACATTGAGCTTCTGTTTTTTGCAAGTTTGAAATTAAATTCATTTTGGAATTCTTATTTTAAGAAATTTTAAAACGGATGTTTAAATACTATATATATATATATATATATATATATATATATATATATATATTCAATATTATGATAAATATTTATATTTAATTCTTATCCACCTACACATGTGTTTCATCTTTTTTCTGGAATCATCAATGTTATGCCGGTTGCACAATTCGAACCCCAAACCAAAGTCACCTTTGACTCTCCAGTCTTAACTTCTACCCCGCGGCCAAATTAACAATGAAGAAAAGGGAGAATTAAACTCTGTTTATGTCAATACCAGCGGACATATTTTAGTAGGCTGTCATAACAGTGTTCAACACCCAGATAGACGGCACTTTGCATTACACATTTAATTGAAGCCTATTATTAATCATCCGAAAGTGCTTATTCTTTGTTATAAACAATATTATAATAACTATTTTTATTTAATTCTTATTTAAATACAAATGTCTCATCCTTTTTCATCAGTGTGGAGGATTACTGTTTTGCCGGTCGCACGATTCGAACCACAGTCACCTTTGACTCTTAAGTCTGAACTCCTACCACGCGGCCAACTTAACAGTCACGAGGAAAGGGGAGAATTAAACTCTATGCATGTCCATACAAAAGGACATATTTTAGTAGGTTGTCATTACTTGGTTTTATACAGAAATCCACGTGGAAATTACTAATTATCTTCACTGAAAGGTCATTTTTTTCTTAAATATGTAATAATTTTTTTTTGTTATTGTAATCGACGTTCGTTCGCTCACACGCTTATTATTATTATTATTATTATTATTATTATTATTATTATTATTATTATTATTATTATTATTATTATTATTGTTGTGTACTTAAAAGGAGTTCTCACGCAGACACTAATCAGTGATTGTTCACTGATAATCACCAGTGGTGTTCTCTGGAGTCTAAGTGACAACAAGTCTCCCCAGATGTCCAGTGCTCTCCACCTCTTTCGATAACTACTGCAAATGAATTTGCGTTATCACAACAGACACTTACCATCGATTTCTCGTTGGTAACGACCATTGGCATTCTCTGGGATTTTGATGGCAATAAGCCTCCCCAATGTCCCAGTGCTCACTGCACTCTTCCAGCGAAGGTCTGGTTAGTGCTATCCCTTTTCGGTCTTTCCATCCTCGTTGACCCTTCACGACTGTTTTGTGTGGTATCAGCCGTGGCTTGTGCCATCACTTTTTTTAGAGGGAAAGTAGTTTATAAATTTGTTGGCAATTTCTGTCCTTGAGTTCTTATGGTGTTCTTTATGTGATTTTGTTTTCTTCCTATTGCACTTTGTATGTGATTAATTAGTCTTTCTAGCTTATGTGGAAAGGTTTCCGCATTCAAGGATTTTCCCTAAGATGTCAGCTGTTTTTATCATTGCTGTCCGTTGTATGGTCTCATCTTCTCTTTGATTCCAATTTTCTCCCAGTCTTTTTTCCAGGTTCTTCGGAACTGTTCCTAGTGCTCCTACGATTATTGGTATTATATTTAATTTCTTCATACTCCATATCCCTTTCAATTCTCTGGCAAGTTCCGTGTATTTGCTTCGTTTTGCTGTCTCCTTGGTCTTCACCCTGTGATCAGCTTGGACGGCAAAATCTACGATTTGACAGGATTTTTCTTTCTTGTTGACTATTATGACATCCGGTCTCCTTGCTTGTATGAGTTTATCTGTTTGTACCTCCACACCTCAGAGGATTTTGTTTTTCGTTTTTGAATACTGTCTCGGGTTTATGTTTGTACCATGTTTCCGAGCGTTCGGAATGCATTTGTTTGCATAGTTTCAAGTGTACTGCTTTCCCCACGCAATCATGCCTATTTTTGTATTCTTTTGGGTCCAGTTTTGGGCATTCACTTATTATATGATTTACTGTTTCGTCTCTGTCTGCACAATCTGTATTTACTGTTTTCCTGTGTTGTATCTATTTTAGCTTTAATGTCGGTACTAATCGCATTGTTTTGTGCAGCCATCAGTAGGAATTCCGTTTCTCTGTCCATGTGTCCTTTTCTCAGCTATGCCCAACTATTTTCGTGCGTCTCTTCTCTTGTCATTCTTATGAAACGCCCATGTAGTTGTATTTGGTCTCACTTTTCTTTTCTGTTTGAGTCCAGTTTCGGTGCTTCCTGCGTTGTTCGTTGGGATGGTGTCTCTTGCTGCGGTGATCAGCCTTTCTATGTTCTGGTTTATGTATTTCTCCAGCTCTTTTTTTAGTCCACACAGTCTTCTATACTTACCAGTCACCTTCCCCTTCACTTCTCTCCACGTAGAGTCTGTTTGTATCGTCTTTGGATGTAGTGCGTTGTGAATGGTCATTATTTTCTAGTCCTCTGGTCAAGGTGCCTGAGTTCTTCTCTAGTTCAGCGTATGAATGGTCGAGAGTATCTTATTAGTAATACTGCCCAAGAATTTATTCCTTTGATGAGGTTTCTGCTATATAATTTTGTTTCTAAGAGCTTTTTTGTTCTTCTCAGATATTATTTTCCAATCTTCCTTTTCATTTCTGTTGATTTGATTATGCCTGCTTCCCAAACTTCTAAATATTTATAGCTGCCTTGTTTGTCTAACGCCCTCATCTGCTCTTGGTTGAATAGTTCTTTGCCCTCAGTCGTCTCCAGCTTCCCTTGTTAAATCTCTAGCAGTGCACACTTTTCCATTCTGAATTCCATTTAAATGTTCTGGCTGAAGATTCTGGTCGTATTTATCAGCTTTTCCAGTTCCTTTTTGCTTTTTGCAAATAGCTTCAGGTCGTCCATGTACATTAGATGGTTTATTCTTTTTTCTCTGATTGTGAACTTGTATCCCGCATCACATTTCCTGAGTATGTAGTTGAGTGGCATTATGGCTATGATAAACAGTAGTGGTGATAGGGAATCTCCTTGGAAAATGCCTCTCTGTATTTTGATCTCCGTCAAGTGTCGTTCTCCAGCTGTCAGTTCTAATCTCCATATTCCCATTGTTTTATTGGGGAGATTAATAATCCTGTCGGGTATCTTGTAATTTTAAGTATTTAATTATCCATGCTTGACGGATTCTGTCGTAGGCTTTCTTGTAGTCAATCCATGCCATAGATATGTTCTTTTTTTTTGCTTTTAACTTCTTTAAGAGTTTTTTGATCTATGTATAACAGATCATGCGTCCCCCTTTTCCCTTTCTGGCATCTTTTTTGTTTCTCGGGAAGTAGCCCACGGCTGTTCAATAGAATAGTAAATTTGCTCTCTCAGTTGTGCCGCCGTTGTTGTTGTTGTTGTTGTTGTTGCTGCTGCTGCTGCTGCTGCTGCTGTTGTTGTTGTTGTTGTTGTTGTTGTTGTTGTTGTTGTTATTATTATTATTATTATTATTATTATTATTATTATTATTATTATTATTATTTTTTTTTTTTACTCACTAGGAGTTATCACACTGGTCATCGTCAGTGGTCACCCACTGCCGACAACCTGTGGTATTCCCTGGAGTCCGAGTGACAACAAGTCTCCTCAGGCCTCCAGTATGCTCCACCTCTTTTCGTTCATCACCGCTGATGACCTTGCGGTAATCGCAACAGCCACCTACCAGCGATTTCCCGCTGATAAGGGCCATTGGTCCCCTCTGGGGCCCGAGTGGCAACAAGCCTTCCCAAGGTCCCAGAGCTGTCAGCGCTCTTCCAGTGGAGGTCTGGTTTGCGCTTTCCCTCCTCGACCATCTGTCCATAATTTTGTGGCGTCAGCCTATGCTTGCGCCTCTCTCGTGCGGTTGTATTTTCCCCGGTTCTGCTGTCATGTGCTTCCATGTGTTTGTTCTCCATTCGTTGCTTATGTGGGTTGGTTTCCGCATTCGAGGACATTTCTCAGGATTGTAGCTGTTTTGATCATTACTGTCCTTTGTATGGTCTCAGTTATCCCTTTGATTCCTATTTCTCCCAGTCTTTTCTCCATGTTTTTGGGGACTGTTCCTAGTGCTCCTATGATTATTGGTGTTATACTGACTTTCTTCATGTTCCATATTCCTTTCAATTCTCTGGCAAGTTCAGTATATTTGCTTCTCTTTTCCGTCTCTTTGATCTTCACTCTGTGGTCTGCTGGGACGGCAAAGTCCACGATTTTGCAGGATTTTTCTTTCTTGTTGATTATTATCATATCCGGTCTCCTTGCTGTTATGGGTTTGTCTGTTTGTACATTCATATCCCATATGATTTTGTGTTTTTCGTTTTCTAGTACAGTTTCTGGTTTGTGTGTGCACTGTTTTTTTGCATATTCGAAATTCAGTTGTTTGCACATTTCCCGGTGTACTTCTTTCCCCATGCTGTCATGTCTGTTCTTGTATTCCCTTTGTGCTAGCTTGCTGCATTCACTTATTATATGATTTATCGTTTCGTCTCTTTGTCCACACAGTCGGCATTTGCTGTTTTCCTGGGTTTTATCTATCTTTGCTTTAATAAAGTTTGTCCTAATCGCATTGTTCTGTGCGGCCGTCAGCAGAGATTCCGTTTCTCTGTTCAGGTGTCCTTTTCTT
>OY744538.1:48039546-48079546 GCA_963556195.1 Sepiola atlantica | reverse complement strand
AACTTAAGTATGATGAACTCATGAAAATTCTATTTCAAACTTAAGTATGATACACCCATGAAACTTCTATTTCAAACTTAAGTATGATAAACCCATGAAACTTCTATTTCAAACTTAAGTATGATAAACCCATGAAACTTCTATTTCAAACTTAAGTATGATAAACCCCTGAAACTTCTATTTCAAACTTAAGAATGATAAACCCCTGAAACTTCTATTTCAAACTTAAGTATGATACACCCATGAAACTTCTATTTCAAACTTAAGTATGATAAACCCATGAAACTTCTATTTCAAACTTAAGTATGATGAACCCCTGAAACTTCTATTTCAAACTTAAGTATGATGAACCCATGAAAATTCTATTTCAAACTTAAGTATGATGAACTCATGAAAATTCTATTTCAAACTTAAGTATGATGAACCCCTGAAACTTCTATTTCAAACTTAAGTATGATGAACCCATGAAAATTCTATTTCAAACTTAAGTATGATGAACCCATGAAAATTCTATTTCAAACTTAAGTATGATAAACCCATGAAACTTCTATTTCAAACTTAAGTATGATAAACCCCTGAAACTTCTATTTCAAACTTAAGTATGATAAACCCATGAAACTTCTATTTCAAACTTAAGTATGATGAACCCATGAAAATTCTATTTCAAACTTAAGTATGATGAACCCATGAAAATTCTATTTCAAACTTAAGTATGATGAACCCATGAAAATTCTATTTCAAACTTAAGTATGATGAACCCATGAAAATTCTATTTCAAACTTAAGTATGATGAACTCATGAAAATTCTATTTCAAACTTAAGTATGATGAACCCCTGAAACTTCTATTTCAAACTTAAGTATGATACACCCATGAAACTTCTATTTCAAACTTAAGTATGATAAACCCCTGAAACTTCTATTTCAAACTTAAGTATGATGAACCCATGAAAATTCTATTTCAAACTTAAGTATGATGAACCCATGAAAATTCTATTTCAAACTTAAGTATGATGAACTCATGAAAATTCTATTTCAAACTTAAGTATGATACACCCATGAAACTTCTATTTCAAACTTAAGTATGATAAACCCATGAAACTTCTATTTCAAACTTAAGTATGATAAACCCATGAAACTTCTATTTCAAACTTAAGTATGATAAACCCCTGAAACTTCTATTTCAAACTTAAGAATGATAAACCCCTGAAACTTCTATTTCAAACTTAAGTATGATACACCCATGAAACTTCTATTTCAAACTTAAGTATGATAAACCCATGAAACTTCTATTTCAAACTTAAGTATGATGAACCCCTGAAACTTCTATTTCAAACTTAAGTATGATGAACCCATGAAAATTCTATTTCAAACTTAAGTATGATAAACCCATGAAACTTCTATTTCAAACTTAAGTATGATAAACCCCTGAAACTTCTATTTCAAACTTAAGTATGATACACCCATGAAACTTCTATTTCAAACTTAAGTATGATAAACCCATGAAACTTCTATTTCAAACTTAAGTATGATGAACCCCTGAAACTTCTATTTCAAACTTAAGTATGATACACCCATGAAACTTCTATTTCAAACTTAAGTATGATGAACCCCTGAAAATTCTATTTCAAACTTAAGTATGATAAACCCATGAAACTTCTATTTCAAACTTAAGTATGATAAACCACTGAAACTTCTATTTCAAACTTAAGTATGATACACCCATGAAACTTCTATTTCAAACTTAAGTATGATAAACCCATGAAACTTCTATTTCAAACTTAAGTATGATAAACCCATGAAACTTCTATTTCAAACTTAAGTATGATAAACCCCTGAAACTTCTATTTCAAACTTAAGTATGATAAACCCCTGAAACTTCTATTTCAAACTTAAGAATGATAAACCCCTGAAACTTCTATTTCAAACTTAAGTATGATACACCCATGAAACTTCTATTTCAAACTTAAGTATGATAAACCCATGAAACTTCTATTTCAAACTTAAGTATGATGAACCCCTGAAACTTCTATTTCAAACTTAAGTATGATGAACCCATGAAAATTCTATTTCAAACTTAAGTATGATAAACCCATGAAACTTCTATTTCAAACTTAAGTATGATAAACCCCTGAAACTTCTATTTCAAACTTAAGTATGATAAACCCATGAAACTTCTATTTCAAACTTAAGTATGATAAACCCATGAAACTTCTATTTCAAACTTAAGTATGATACACCCATGAAACTTCTATTTCAAACTTAAGTATGATAAACCCATGAACTTCTATTTCAAACTTAAGTATGATAAACCACTGAAAATTCTATTTCAAACTTAAGTATGATAAACCCATGAAACTTCTATTTCAAACTTAAGTATGATAAACCCCTGAAACTTCTATTTCAAACTTAAGTATGATAAACCCATGAAACTTCTATTTCAAACTTAAGTATGATAAACCCATGAAACTTCTATTTCAAACTTAAGTATGATACACCCATGAAACTTCTATTTCAAACTTAAGTATGATAAACCCCTGAAACTTCTATTTCAAACTTAAGTATGATAAACCCATGAAACTTCTATTTTAAACTTAAGTATGATAAACCCCTGAAACTTCTATTTCAAACTTAAGAATGATAAACCCCTGAAACTTCTATTTCAAACTTAAGTATGATACACCCATGAAACTTCTATTTCAAACTTAAGTATGATAAACCCATAAAACTTCTATTTCAAACTTAAGTATGATAAACCCATGAAACTTCTATTTCAAACTTAAGTATGATAAACCCATGAAACTTCTATTTCAAACTTAAGTAGGATAAACCCCTGAAAATTCTATTTGAAACTTAAGTATGATGAACCCATGAAAATTCTATTTTAACTTAAGGCATAATAAACCGACTAAAATTTTATTTTAAAGTTAAGAATGATAAAAACACGAAAATTCTATTTTAAACTTCAAATGAAAGCATGAACAACCAATGAAAATGCTTTTTTAAATTTAGGCATAGTAAGCCAACGACAATTCTATTTCAAATTTAAGCATGATAAAACCATGAAAATGCTATTTCAAACTTAAGCATAAACCACCCACGAAAATGCTATTTCAAACTTAAGCATGATAAACTCATGAAAATGCTATTTTAAATAAAGGCATAATAAACAAACGAAAATTCTGATTCAAACTTAAGCATGATAAACCGACGAAAAATGCCATTTAAAATAGAGGCAAAACAAACCGATAAAAGTACTTAAAAAAAATATATATATAGCCTCAGAATATCTGGACGCATCTAAAATAAGATGCGCCCGTACAATCTCCGCGTTTGGCGATGAAAATGTACTTTTAATGAAGAGCGTGACTGACTGACGGATGCACCAATTAATCGAGCATCGTATGGAGATGCGTGGACGCACATGAGATAAAGACGATCGAGATTGTGAGAAAAGCATCTCGATGAATATAAAGACGCAGCGGAAGGAGAAGAACGAACCGTCGTGAAACGGACCGAAAAGAAATAGATAAAACCGACGGGAAGGGCCTGGTGTAAATAAATAAGAAAACACTAGCTTCGTCGTCGTCGTCGATTTCGTCCTTTTCTCTTTTTATATAATGTTATTTTTACGAGTTTTAGTGATCGTTTCTATTATTCATTTATTTCATAGTATGTTGAATTTCTGTGCGGTAAAGACAAACACAGTTACCTCCCTTTCGACGAATGGCACGAGAAGACAAACTCGAATCTATTTTTTAATGAAGTTATATGTAACAAACACGCATTAAAGCACGAACACACGCACCCATACTCATACACGTATATATACGTATATATATACATATATATGTATATATATATACATATATATATGTATATATATACGTATATATATACATATATACATATATATATATATATGTATATATACATATATATACATATATATGTATATATATACATATATATACATATATATACATATATATATACGCATACATATATATATATACATATACATATGTGTATATATACATATATATATGTATATATACCCACATATATATATATGTATGTATATATATGTATATATATATGTATATATACATATATATATATGTATATATATGTATATATATACATATATATGTATATATACATATATATGTATATATACATATATATATATGTATATATGTATATATATACATATATATATATATCTGTATAGATATACATAGATATATGTATATATACATATATATATATATATGTATATATACATATATATGTGTATGCATATATATATATGTATATATACGAGGGGCGTTTAATAAGTAATGCCCCTGGACCACTTACATTTGTCTGATCTAGATGAAATTTTGCATGTGTAATGATTTATAACTTTATGGTTTATGTTGCAAAAAATAGCTCTGAACTAATTGTGGTTTCTTATTTACAGGTGTTGTAACTGAGTCAGGTGTGAAATGGAGCCAGTTGAGTGTCGCCCTGTAATCCGGTTTTTTTATTTGAAAGGACCCTCAACAAAGATGACTTTTTATGAACTGAAAGAAACTTGATGCCCCATCATATAACCTTGTAAAACGCTGGCTTTGTGAATTCAAACATGGCCGGAAGTCAGTGGAAACAGCTCCCAGATCTGGTCGTCCCTCTTCTGCCATTGATGAGGCATATGTCCGTCAAGTTGAGGCTGCCATTTTGGAAGATCGACCCATTACTATTCGCCAAATAGCCCAAGAGGTCAAGATTAGTACAGGGTATGTCGAAACTATCATTCATGACCATTTGCAGATGCATAAAGTGTCTGTCAGATGGATTCCCAGGTAGCTCACACCTTTCTAGAAGCAAGAACGCATCGAGTGAGGATGAATTTAGAGATGTGCCAAGAAGATGAGTTAACGTTTTTCAAAAGACTTATTACACAGGATGAAACTTGGGTCCATCACTATGATCCAGAGACCAAAGCCTAGTCAATGCAGTGGAAGCACTTGGACTCCAAAGAAGGCAAGGGTGCAGCCCTCCGCTGGCAAGGTCATGCTCACAGTCTTCACTTTTGATGAGATTAAGAGAAGCTATTAAAATCAAGAAGCGAGGCAAGATTAGCAAAGGTATCCTCCTCCTGCAGGACAATGCTCCGGTCCACAACTCGCATGTCACCAGATCAGAAGCACAGGTGTGAGGCTATGGAATCCTCCCTGACCTTTCACCCTCTGACTTTCATCTCTTCCCAGCCATGAAGTTGTTTTTGAAAGGAAAGAGTTTCCTAGATGATGCAGCCTTGATTTCTGAAGTTACAACGTGGTTAGAGGACCAACCTGGGGTATTCTACAAAAACGGTGCCTAGAGTTGCATCAAACGATGGGAGAAATGCATAACTCTATGTAGAGAAAGACTAATAACTGTGTCAAGTTTCATTAATCTACTGCTATGAGAGATGGGTCAGAGGCATCACTTATTGAACGCCCCTCGTATATACATATATATGTTGTATGTATCACAAGTAAATAAAATGCTTGATCGATAAAAATGTAACTAATATATTCATACATATTATATATATAAATATATATATATATATATATATATATATATATATTTATTAATGTTTGTATTACAGAAGATTATAACAGCATCGGTATTGTCGGTTACAAATCCTCACAAAGGGGACCTATAAAGGCGTCTTTACTGGACTCTCTTCAACCTCTGTTTATGTCTTTCTCCCTGGAAAATGGCTGCTCACACGTTATATGATTCTCTGACGATATTTCCATTCTCTGCTTAAATTTTAATTTTCCTAATTTTTACCAATTCGGCATTTCTAACTGTAAACACTGCCCATATTTTAGTCATGGGCGAGCAAAAACAATTTTTTTCCTTTCGTCTTTGAAAATTAAGTCGATATCATACTGTCATGTTGACCTCAGATCCCGGAGAATAAAATTAAAAAAATAAAAGATTTACAGATAAGATTTAAAATACATAAAGAAATCCACCGCCGAACGGGGAAAAAGAGGGTGGGGAACAGAAATGTGCATCTATATGAGTTTGAAAAGCCAATTAAAAAAAAAAATATACCCTTGTGGGAAGTAAACAAAAAATCAGGTAAGGTATAATAATATGGTGAAAGGGGAATAACTCTTCAATCGCCATGATACTAAATTGGTTTAGCATTAAAGAATGACAAAAATATTATATATTTTATTAAGAAAATTAGGAAAATATTATAAATTATATTAAGTATTAATAATTTAATAATAGAATAATTTAATTAAAAATACATTAAACATTTTAATTAAAAAGCTAATAAAAAGTTATAAAATATGAGAGAGAATAAAGTAAGATTTACACATATTGATTTATGAATCTAGTAAAAATAACATAATAATAAAAAATAATAAGACTAACAATGATAATAAAGATTATAATAAATATCATTATAAATAATATCAGAAATTAAGGAAAAAGAAAAAGGAACATTTTGAAAAAGAAAACCCTTAAAATAACTTTTAAAAAATTCCAAAATTAATAAAAAATTAAATTACAAAAATACTTAATTCAATAAAGCTCCTTATATTTTAAACCTTTAGTCTTAAAAAACACAATCAAGGAGGTATAAAAAATACAATGAAACTTGTTAATAAGATATGATGCAGGCGAGGTTCACGCGGTTGACTTCCTTTCCTTCTCCTGAACACAATTCTGAAATAAACAATTTCCAAAGTGGAACGTTTTAAAAAAATTGTCCCCCCCCCCAACCTAAAGAAACCACTCCCCCCTGAACCTCGCCTGCTCCGACCTATATTGTCTCATCTCCTCCTCTGTCTGTCTTGTATCAACAACTCTTTCTTGGCTTCTCCCTTCCATCTTAACTTTACTGCTTGATACTTTTGATTGAAATAATCAAATTTCGACCTACTCTTTACTGAAATAATTTGAAAACTGCTTCTCTCTTCAGCATAAAAATCATTTTTAATGATGGCTTTCGATACGAGAGTCTTTAAAACTTTTCCAAATCGTCGCAATTTCAACCAGGACGGATTTTGCGTGTCATTGACTTCCCTCTACTACTACAAAGGAAATTATTTTCCCTATAGGATCTATTTTTTACGCTTACTTCTAAGAATCGGATTTCTCTATAACTCTGGCTTCCTAATCTCATTCATATCACAGGACCCGGATTTTATCATATTCCAGAATCTTCGAATCTGATCTTACGAGCTATTCACGCATCTTCAACGGTGAATTTTTGCCTACATCCTCTATACTTTTATATTTTTATAGCATTTTTAATATGGTAAATTTTATGTTACTAACTTGTTTGTTAAATCTCCTCTGACGATAAGATTACCTCTTTGAAAAGCCATAGTTTGAAGAAGGAATAATAAAATAATTTTCTTACATAAATCCTTGTTTCGAACAATTGATGATTTAATAGACATTGTATTCTACATTATCATATATATATATATATATATATATATATATATATGATTATTTCTATTTATACAGACATGTACACAATCTGCGACACTGGCATGTCGATGTTATCGATAAACAGCTGTTATAAACTGAGATCTCATCAGGAAGAATTATAATCTGATCCTTACCTCAAATCATATTTAAGAAGAAATTCCGCCTGGTGAGATCTCAGTTTATAACAGCTGTTGATCGATAACATCGACATGCGAGTGTCGCAGATTTTGTACATGTCTGTACAAATAAGAATAATCATATATAAATATATATATATATATATATATATTATTATTATTATTATTATTATTATTATTATTATTATTATTTATGTATATATTAGTGAAATTTTAAGCTGAATTATTTCGACACTTGATTATTAGGGAAATGGTAGTTTGATCAGTACCATTGGAGAGCCATGAATATTATAACTGTCCTGTTTTAAAATCTCCGAAACAGTTACATGGTAAACAGCTGATGATCCCCGTGTTAATATTAGACGCTTACGTTAAGGTTTCCTGTTTTTGTTTAACTGTTAGATACTTAACCCTCCTTTTTATTTTATTTACTTACTATTATATTTTTTATTTATGAATTTTCCAACAAATGTTAAGTCTTCAATATTTTGGATTTAGTTAGTTTCTCTGGGAACTTAAACTGCATTTTCCTTTTTTTTTTCTTTCTTTTTGTTTAAAATAACTCAAAGCTTCTTTAGACTATATATATATATATATAAGCTCTATTTGATATTGAGAACTTTTTATAAGCCCGTTGTAAATTCTTTGGATTCCTATCCTGTGGATGTTTACTTTACCTGGATTATATACATATATATATATATATATATATATATATATATATATATATATATATATATATATATATATATATATATATATATATTAGGCTACATATCTGCATGCATGTTTTAGTTGCGATTTTATTTAAAGCCCACCTTCCTTGCATTGTTTTTTCTTTTGGCTTTTTACTAATCCCAGTGTCGAAATATGAAAACCTTACTAAATCCGTTACAATTAAATAGATCATAATTAGAAGGTAAAAAAGGTAGAAAAAAGGGCTAAAACTTTTATACATATTCAGACTGAATGCAAGGTTTATACATAAAGTAACTTATAGCTTTGTTTTCAATAGAAAAATATATTCGATATTTCTCGATATTTTTCTTGTATATTTTGCCAGTCACATTCCTCATTCTGCGTGGTCTTGAGAAAACCTTTCTGTGTCACATGTATCTTGTGTCGCTGTCATGTATATTTCTCTTTATCTCATTTCTTTCCTATTTTCGTTTTTATTTATGTGAATCTATTTCTTGATTGCAGTTTTCACAGCTGCATATGTGCATTGGAATACACTCTCCTTTAAACATAACTCACGAGTTCGTTAGTTCTCTCACGCAAAATAAGAAGCCAAGAGATCACATGTTATAATATATATATATATATATATATATATATATATATATATATATATATATATATATATATATATATATATATATATATATATATATATATATATATGAAGCAATCCAACAAAAGATATAAGCGTCAACTAATATCTTATAATTAGTGAAACATCCGGATAAAAACTGAAGCTCAATATACTGGAGAGAGCATTAATATTATAATATAAAAGGAAGTAATAAAATAAGGTGTCAATCAAATTTTATTAGAATTCAAAGTTCAAGCAAAGTATCTTAAAGTCCTTAGCTCATGAGTTTTCAAAGATAATTCTTCTCTTCAGAGGACATTACCGCAGTTATAACACTACAGGTAATAAAATTAAACTTTTAAAATATATAAAAATATATACACAAATATATAAAAATACATAACATCAAATATATCAACCCATAAGGACTTTAAGATACTTTGCTTGAACTTTGAATTCTAATAAAATTTGATTGACACTTTATTTTATTACTTCATTTTCTATTATAATATATATATATATATATATATATATATATATATATATATATATATATAAATATATATATATATATATATATATTTCCATAACCCAATGTTTAAGTTATAGCCCAAGAGTGCAGGACTAGAGCTCTTAATTTAATGTCATAGGACACTTTAGTTAATTCAGGGAACAACTTTTCATATATTCATAAAAAAAACACTTTTATTAGCAAAGGATTGTTTCTGTGTGCCTTTCTCAATAACATACATTTTCGTGATATACAAAATATAAAATAATTTCTTTTGGGGAGCATTCTTCAGTACATAAAAGTTCACTTGTCCAGCTGAAAAAAACTGAAGTGCATTTACTTTTTATTAATTTTTCATATATTTCCTTATTACTGACAATGTTCTTCTAAGGGTAATACCTGCTTAATCCTAATTTTGTATTTGTAGGTTCATATCGATGTATCTCCATACATATGGACATGCCATTATCCATTATCACCGTGACAAGATCACATATAACATAAGCCGACGACTACTGTTGTCACATACATTAACAAATCCATGAAAAAATGACGCCAAACAAATATAAAATTCGTGGTGCTCAAAAGAAAGATATAAACGTTATTATTGATAGCCAACACGACGGACCCGGTTGGCATCCTGCGATTGTTGGCCTTTTATCATTTCAGATCACAGAATACAATAGACAAAATGAAGGTAGATAAATATAAAGACCATCTAGAGGAAGAAATGGAGCATAAAATACATTAGACTCGTAATGGAATTCTATTACCAAAGCAACTCAACACACAAAGAAGTTCAATTACACTTATAGAACATAATCCCGAAGTTATATCATCGATTTTCCAAACACTCTGTCCGCTGCTGTCCAATTTCGCCGTGTATTGCACATTTACAAAGTGAATACTAAAAAATTGAAATAAATGTAAAAAATTACCCGACTCCCACTGCAGCAAGGTTAGACAATTTAACGTGAGGGAACCATCTCTCCCGAGGAGCATTCTGGTTTGGTAAATAAAAAAATGCCGAGACTTGTTGGCATGTGTTCTTCAGAATTATCTGATTTATTCCCTGCTTCCGTTGTTCTAGCTCGTTTGACTCGTTGGTCTGGTGATCTTTATTGGTTCGCTGTTTTGATACCTCGTTATAATATAGCTTGTTTCCAAGAACTGCAGGTTTCTGAAACTCTCTTCATGCTGCCTGTTTCCTCCTACCTATAGCCTAGGCTTTTTCAAGACTAAGATCAATAGGTATCTTCTGTCTTTGCGATAATAATCTTTCGTTATTTTTAGCTTCTTACATCAAGTGGTTTCATGCCTTGTCTGGAGGGACTTCCATAAAAAAGTGTGCCTCAGGCGATCAGCAATAAACCAACCACACACTCTTGAAGGAGGAGGTAATGTCTAGGAGGGTGCATCTCCTAGGACCGAATCGGACTATACCTCATACCGGCAAAAAAGTGTTTGATGGTTCAGGAATAGGTTGCCAGAATGATACCAAGGTTAACCTCAACTTGTATGACAACTGTCCGGAACCAGCTAGAAGGCAACAAACGATGATATTTGTTCATCAATAGCGGTTGAATAATAACAGAATGGTCTGCCAATTATTGTTAGAAAAAAAGGTGAAAACACGTCGCTATTGAACAGCAGAAAACAATAATCAAAATCGATGACACCCGCCATCCGAATCTTTATGCGACATATTCAATAATTGTCTCAGCATTTGTAAAAAAAACGACCATAAATAATTGGTTGTTAACAAAGAAGGCAGAGCAGAAGACGCCAAACCTGTCGAGTCCATTGAACGTTAATGCATTTAAAAAAGAAACATGAATTGATCTTTTCTTCGCAGTTATGGACAAACAAAAAGAGTAGTTGGGGTCCGTTCAACATTGTAAAGACGGTCAAACAAAGATGAGGTCATTTCGACTGAAAAGAAATCAGAGATTGCAAGAGCAGGGGGGGGGGCGAAGAGAAAATGAGACGAAAAACGTGCAAATCTGTGGCAAGCAAATCCTCACAGTAAGAAAAATGGAACTCTTACAGGAATGCTTCCCGAAGAAAAAGAACTTCTGTCCGACCTTTGTTCTCCGATATGTTCTGTCCTCGGTCGGAGAAGGAAACGTAGAAGAAGACATTTAAAAAAAACATGGCCCGATCCAGAGTTCCCTTTTTAGGGAGCTAGATCTCTTCCGCCTTAAAAATCGAGCCGTGTCTAACTTTACCTTCGCAAGGAGGCATGTAAATAGGAACTACATTAATTAATCGTTATATATCTATCTATCTAAATATGTTTCGCTCTCTCTTTTCGTCTTATCTAAATGAATAAACACTAAATTTTTACTACCTATCTTAATTATATGAACATCAAAACGGGTTATATTTATTTAATTCTTTGATACAACATGACAGTTTGAAATACTGTATATATAGTAATCAGCAAACACCCATAAACAGCTTTAGGTTTTTCTAATTTGCATATTTATCTTTTAAACAGTTTCTAATAAATTAACGTAAATAATATACGTTTGTAATTTGCATTTTCATATTTTCTTATATATACACTATATTTTCGTCGATAGTAAAACGTCTACTGTTGCGTTGCTTGGATGTTAAGAACACATATTACACTTTCAATTATTTATTTGCACAAAATATAAAATTTTACATTCCATACAAATTAAGCACAAGACTATCAAAGTGATGGAAAATAGAGGTCGTTGGTAATCCTTTGTCTAACGTCAAATGATTGTTTTTCCTACTCTTAACTAGAATCAGCTCAGTAATCACAATACCACATTTACTCTATAAAGCGTCCTACTTAAGATATCCGTAATTAGTTTGACATTTTTTTTCATAAAAAAGGTTATACAGAAATTCAT
This sequence comes from Sepiola atlantica, assembly GCA_963556195.1. Lineage (NCBI taxonomy): Eukaryota > Metazoa > Mollusca > Cephalopoda > Sepiida > Sepiolidae > Sepiola > Sepiola atlantica. Next base: position 48,067,203 of record OY744538.1, on the reverse strand, counting down.
CAAAATAAAACGGAGAACGGGGGAAAAAGGAAAAGATTTGTGTTGGAAAGACCCTCCAAACACCTTCTAAGTAATAGACCGCCCACTGTTTTTCGATTTGTTCAGAACTGAAAATACGCAGATCAATCTCTAAGTGGGAGTGGGATCTAAGTGGGAGAAAAAGAAACGGGAGATGGAGAGTGGGTGGTGTCCTTCAAAAATAATTGAAATTTAGGGGAAACTGAGGACAAAAAATTTAAAGTGGGGAGTGGGCATCTTGGAGGATTTCTATTACCAAGGGGGTTTGGGGGTTAAGTCATTCACTCGACTAGCTAAGGGGCTAAATTTACCGAAAGGGCTGGTGTCCGACCAAACCAAGAACTGCGCGCGCATTTCTAAGGCAGGGAACACGTACTCATACTTGACTCCTTTTTCTACACACAATCTCGCTACTTGTATCCTTCTTTTATAAAAAAAACAAGGAATTTAATCTCTTTCTATCACATCTGCTCTTTACTTTCAGCTGGTGTTTGAAGAAATTGATCAGATTCTGATCACCAAAAGATTCAACCATTTGGTATTCTCTTAGACCCCACCATTCGCGCTACGGCTAAGATCTTGAGAAACACCATTCGTCTTTCCCTCTCCCATGGCGGCCGGACGTTGTCGATTACGTAGGATAGGCTTATCGGCTACTCGGGATCGATACGAGCCGTCACCTCGGTGACTTACCCCCAGTACCGCCAGAGTTCACATCATTAGAAGAAAGCGTGCTCAGGAGTTTCTTCTTCTAGGATGTCACGGCGGGGACACTCAAGCGAAACATCCATTGTGTGACCTGTGTTGTATAGCATTGAGGGGTAACACGTTCCGGGCCAATCGCCAGAACAAAGAGTTGTTGAGATAACTCGTCCTTGGCGCCCAACTCCACTCGGAGCGGATTTCCTTCTCCGAACACCTGAACCGCTCGACGAACAGATCGTCAGCTTCCCCCCTCACTAATCCCCTGTGAAGTTCTCTTTTAGAAAACCGAGAAAGGTCACTGGACTGGAAAACCTTTTTGAGTGCGGCTTGGCACTCTCTGAAGAGCTACGATTCGCCCCTCGGCCTACGATGGCTCTCGACCGAATGGTTGAGGATGAGGTCTAGGAAAGCGCTATTGACCGCGGGGTTCCACGCAGATTCCTCTGTCAATGTTCGACCCAGGTAAGCCAGTCTCTCGGCGTCTCGATGACACGTCAAGTCGGGCATTCCCAAGCCTCCCTAACATGGACGTTGAAAACAGACCTGTCTGCGAACCCAGTGCCTCTTCCTGTCACAGAGAAGCTAGGACAGAAGGCGCCGGAGGACCTTTAGGCAGTTCACAGGCAGGGGAAGTACGGCCAATCGGTAAAGGAAAGACGTGAGTGGCGTACGCCTCAACTCAACCCTTTAAGGAGAGTTTCCTTTAAAGTTAAGTGTTATCCGACGCCCCGACCAATTCCTCTCGATACTACACTTTGATCTTAGACAAAAGGCTAAGGAACTATAAAATGAATGTTTTTATAACTAAGCATTTTTAAATGAATGACAAGCACAAAACTGATTTAGTTTATTATTGTAGCATCTTTTAATGGGTGTGGGTAGTGTTTTAATATGCGACCGGAGGAGAGTTTGCTAGTATATATATATATATATATATATATATATATATATATATATATATATATATATATATATATATATATATATGAGAGAGAGAGAGAGAGAGAGAGAGAGAGATTATCTGGTGGGTGTACACGCATTTGAATGTCTTTTCTGTGGCACTTATGAACACTTTTGCTTTCATCAAGCTGTAGAAAAATTAGGTTGACAGTTTATTCATGTCTTAGTGAATAGACTGCTATGCTTGTTGTGTCTGTTTGTGTTTAGCTGACTTTTTATAACGTGAATTGTTTATTGTATTCTCTCACACGCTCTTTCTGCGTTGTTTCTCTCCTGGTTCCATTCTACCTGTCTATCTTATTTAGAAATATCGTTTGCGTCACAATTATGTTTACACATTTATTTGTATTACTTTAATTTAATTTCGATTCGATGCTTTTTCGAATAGCAATTATTATATTCGATTTGAAAACCTAATTCGTTTTCCATTGTTCACTACTTACACGATTAATAAAATCCTATCTCTAAGTAGGCAATTTACGTTTGAATACTTCTCTAGACTTTTTATTTTGTTTCGAGGTCTTCGTCAGTGATTTATGCTAAATTATCCGTCTACCTGTCTATCTTGTTACATATAGATAGTCAATACTAGTACCATTTAACCCAACACAATGTGTGATGTGACATTTGGAGTGGAATGTCCAAATTATTTCGCATATAACATAGTGCAATTAATGGAAATAACCCAACGAATAAGTTCATGGATAACGTTTATTCTTCTTGAGTATTCCTCAAGCAATGTCATAGGATGCTATAAAAAGGGCGACCCGTGGAATCGTATATCAAATAAACAATTTCTTCTGCAATCCAACCATATTTAGTACGAATAAACTTAAGCCTATGCCTGCCATGCTCACCAAGTTTTAGTCATGAATGTCGTTTGTCGTTTAATGATGAGCACACCTGGATACGACGTGCAAAAAGGCCAATAACTCTAATACACTTTTCTCTGGCACTACCCTGTTTTGGGCTGTGATGGCCTTCTTCAATTCAGGAATATTCTGGAGATTGTTTGGGTAAACATTATCGTTGAGATAACCAAGCAGATAACATCTAGGAGGTTACGGTCCAGTGAGTGCGAAATCAATTCGAGGCCATAAGACGATCACCAAAGCTCCCCTCCCATATCATTGAACAGCTATAAAACAAAGACCCGTGACTAAAACTTGGTGAACAAGTCAGGCGTAAACTGAAGTTGGTTTGTACCAAATATGATTGGATTGCAGAAAGGATTATTGTAAATTTTAGTAAAGATTTAATAGGTTACAATTTGGGGTCCAACCTGTATTTTGCCATTATGGAGATGAGTTGTTTTTCACCAACTCGCTCAATGCTTTCATGATTTCAGTTTTAATTATTCCAGTTCACAAACCAGTTTTTCTGGTTTTTAGGGATCTGCTGTCACAGCAATCTAGTGTATCTTGAGGCTCATAATTATGTACTATTATGCACAACGCATTAAAAATTCTAACGGGCAGATTTGTTTTGTAGTCAATGTCTGTTTTGTCTGGAACATGTCTGTTTTGTCTGGAACATGTGAGTTTGTGCTTGTTTCATTTTAATTGCTTATGCAGATACATTGGGTAAAATATCATGAATCCTCAACAAGAGAATGAGCTGAACAAATTTTGGAAATTGATTCTCCAAAGTATATCGTTACTCGTAAAAAAAGATTAAAAGCGCCTCAATTTGCAACAAACCTCTTTATGAATATACAGGATGTTCCAAAACGAACGCATTTTTTTTACTTGTTTTATGACTTTAATTCACCACAAAAAGGCACAATGCCATTGAGACATTAGGGCTACTGTGAATTAGGGGCCAGAGTTATGGGGGTACCATAAGTGAGGAGTTGTGCAGCGAGATGCTTTTTCACATTACATTTAAATTTATGCATTTTTGTACAGCTAAGGAAACAAAAGTTAGGATGGGAATTCTAACTGATAGCAGTTTGTAGGAAATAAGCTATTAGAGTAAAAAACCTTCCGCAATCTGGGAACCTATACAGTGAAGGGGTAGGATTTTGCTGATTGTCGAATTGGTCGGTAGTATTTACGTTAAGAGGGGAACCTGTGCAGAAGGTTTGTTGGAGCACATTCCATTGAAGTACTTGTAAAACAAGCACAGGGATACAACATTTCGGTGATCAAACACGTATTGGAACTTGGTAGACAGTGTTCGATATGTTAGATTAAAGGCTCTTTTTTAACCTTGTCTAAGAGTGAGAAACTAGCTGTTGCTGAACCAGCCAAGATGTGACAACAATACTTGCATGCACGAATTGTGACTTTGTAGATATATAGGATACTCTTAAGTGCGAACACTTTTCTAGCACGGTAGAGGGATCCCATTTTCTTTGAAGTATCTTTTATTCAACCATATTTTACTTTTAATATATTTGGGTAAGAAAATAACAATTTTACACATTGAGTATTTTGGTAAATGAAATTATTCCCCTTGAATCAAATGCTCTTCCACATCGTTGTTATTTTAACGTTGAAGGATAATTACATTTCATAAATTTAAGTGAGTTTGATTTCCAAGAATGTTTTGTCTACACCATGTTCCCAAAACGAAAGAAAATGTGTTCAATGCGTAGCTTCTATTTGGTTTTCATATATTTGGGAAATAGAAGTATAGTTGAAAAGTACTATTAAAGAGGCTTCAAAGATCCATGGATTAAAGAAAAAATCAATGATTACACATTTATACACCACAAGGCTTCAAATCAACATGCATGGGAAACGTAGTCAAAACGTTGTTCAGCACGCCACCCATGAAACTTGTGCAGTCTTCTTCAATGTTACTCTGAAGTTTTCTCGGTTGTTTGTAGTGAAACTCTCTGCTCTTCAACTTGCTCCAAAACTTTTAAAATCCCACAAGATAACTTTATATGTTAGATAGAGGAAGAAGGTAGCACCAGTAATGCACACATTCTGTATGAACATTTAACACTATTCATCACATCTTACCCTCATTTACTTTAAATAAGTATTTTATATACATCCTCTACAGGAGGTACGGCACTAGGTCAAATGTCGTTTTGGAAAGTTAGCGTACTAGGATAAGTGCACTCTGGTGTAAAAAAATGCCCGAGCAGCTTCGTTGGTATTCTCTGGTAAGGACGCCTCAGGCGATTAGCAATCAAATAACATGGGAAGGTGGACCTCCTAAGACTGAACAGAATAATACCTCAGCCCAACAGCAACAAAGTAACTGTCGGACTGATTGTCGAAGACTTATCCCCGACTGGTGCGAACACCTATTTCAGCTGTGCCATGTAAGTTCATTTAAAAAAGTATATTGTCTGCACATCACATCAAATTAAGAGGTTTACAAATGAGATTTTAACATTTCCTCTAAATCCAACCCTAAAATAAAACTATTATCAACAGATTAAAAAATAAAACAGGATGTCTCAAACCGAAAAGAACAAAGTTTTTAATCATTAGCTTCCATTTTGTTTTAATATATGTATATATACATATATATTTTTTAAAACAGCAATTATCTCCCCTTTGACAGAAACATCGCCCATGGAACGTGAGAACTAAAGGACAAAATATATGGAGAAACATAGGTATAACTAGGTTGTACTATTTAAGAGGTTTTTAAAAAATAATATTTTAAACAAAAAATAAAAATTTACAGAATTTTCCAACATATTCTCAAAGAGATAGCTTTGCCGCTCAGCATAAAATCAAGGCGTCGCGAAACTTGTGCATGTGAATTTGAAGTTCTTTAATGCTTTTCAGTTGCTGGTAGGGAAACTCTCTGACCTTCAACATGCCCCCAAACTAGAATTCCACCGGTGTTAGATCGTGGGAGTGAAGCAGTCAACGTCAGCTGAAGTGAAGTCTTGCATCCTTTCGAAATCACATTCTTTTGTCCAACCAATACTTCCAAAACGTACTTGATTTCAAGTTTCTATATTTTAACTGTCAGTCATAAAAACTAAATTTATCATTTTTCACGGAATAAAAGAAACGTTTCCTTTGTTTTGAGAAATCCATGACAATGGTTGGTACTGTAGGACACCAATTTTGGTGGGCACCGGTTCTGAGCACCGATTGTTTCTCCTTTATTGTGTCTGAAAGGGACAATAAGGTAGTAAGAACACCATTGCTACCAGACTACTCCCGTGAAGCTCCCACAAAATAAAGCATCTTCGCTCTCCCGGTAATCAATGTTCCTATCTTAAAGGTAGAATAGACACTAAATATGTTTTATTTTTTGTGTAAGGTACGTTGTTGTCTTTCATAATTGTCAACTGTAATAAATGTGTTAACCGTACTTTGGTCTACTTGATTTCAACTCCTTAATTTTTAACTGTCAGTTATAAAATATCAATTTATGATTTTTCACAGATTAAAAGACAACTTCCTTTGTTTTGGGACAGCCTGTATTTTACAACAAACTTTTCATTGGATAAATACTGTAAAATGTTTGTTTTTTAACAAAGCCCTAAATAAGATTGATTTATAGTGAAACTGTTGATAACTTCTTTTTACTAGTAAATATTTTGTATTACTGCATACTTTCTTGATAAATTGACTTATAAAACAGGTCAGGCTCTTAGAAACGGGTCTGTTAATCTGAGAAGAGAGAGTTTGAATGTCGACTAGGTACTATGTTCGAGTGTTCTCGATCTGTCTGTTGAAGGATTTGTTAGGACAACCTGATATGAGGATATTTCGCCTTACACTAAACCCTGGCGAAATATTAAAAAAATAACATACTATTCGAAGCCTAAATAAGATCTTCTCGAAATTCCTACACATTGGCTAATAAGAGAAATGGTGCCCCTAGTGATGCTACTAATACAAGTAGCAACACTAAGTTGGATACTCCACCAGACTAAGTGAATTCTGATCCTGGAATCCAGTAAAACCAAGCAAGACAACAAGAAAAATAAAATATAATATAGTTAAATTGCCCCTTGACACAAGGAAAATTTATGTATTAGTTACATAAGGTTTGAAAAGTCGAGAAGAACTTTAAATAAACACCCGGATATCGATGTATATCTCATAAAGGAATCAAATGTTAACCCCAGGAAGGGGACCCTTGATCTCTGAGAACTAACCGAAGTAAAATGAAAACAAAGAGAGAAAATAGTCGGCCGTGTATATGCCTGTGTTATTCGGGGGTTTTCTTTTCCAATACAGGCTGAAATAAGCCAGTATTAAGGAAATAAACATATTAATTTGTTTGCTGTGTTCTTGCATATATCTTATGGACCGACCAAAAGTGTAATCAATAGACCGCGTGTTTCGACGTCGTCTGATCACTCGAACAACAAAAATTGTTGAGTCGAAAGATATTTGAAGACTTGTTAGCGAATAAAATTATTGTTGAATGGCTAACCAATAAAAAAAAATGGAATGGAACTTTTGTCCATCTCGTCGAGTTCGCCCCTGATTCGAAAGTATCTGACTGGCTTAGATTAATCATGTGACGTAAAGTATTATTTGGGTTAGATATATTTCTGAAGTGGAAAAAAGAGAGAGAATTCGCAGACAAGGAAATAAAAGACTAAAAAGAAAGTCTCTCTCCGAATAAAACTTTGCTCATGAACAAAAGCACAAAGAAAACTCCAAATTTCCTCAACATAGAATTAGTACCAAATATCTCATATGTATTCTCTCCCCAAATAAGGACAACATAGCTTTTTGTTTTGTATATATCAATGTTACACAACTGTGTTCCGATAAATATGTGCTATTGTTCACGGATAGTTTTTTTGGATTTCAAGGTCATCAACCGAGCCGTCGACTTACTGAATTCTTCGAGTAAGTTTCGTTGACAGTTTTCTGCGGACATTTTAAGCGCAACGTGGGCGCAGAACAATTGATAGAGCAATCATTCGGAGCGCATGGGATCATCGTAGCATAAGACCACAACTATATATGACTTTAATTCAACAATACGTGATAAGACAATAACAATTCTACTCATTGAGTGTTCAGGTTCATCACGCCTAACACTTTTTTAATACGATTTTGAAGTCTTTCAAGGATTCCAGGTTGTTTGTTGTACAACAGTCTGCCCTTCAAAGAGCCCCCCCCCTCCACCACACCAGAAATCCACCGGTGATAGACTAAGGTGGTAGTCAAGCCGGCCAACGTCGCTTACATAAGCTCAAGATCACATTCTCTTCTTCAAATGATTCTTAAAAAAAACTGATATATCACTTTCGCGTAATGAAGCGGTGCTCCGTCCTGCACGAAGATAGTTTAGATAGTATTAATCTTCTTTTTCAAAGAAACCATTTTTTTCGTTGTAAAACACCCTGTATATCTCTGCAGACATAAAACATAAAACATATGATATGTATCAGACGTACGTTATTTAATAACTTTATATTGTAGACAACTCTATTATAATTCAGTAGACTACAAACGTTTTGACATAATTAATATTTTGTAATCACCATATATGAGCTCTGTTTAACTTTAAATGTTAACCATTGAGCTCAATTTTACCTGCAGTATTTATTTTTATCTTGGAAAGCTGTACCATTTTATTTTTTTTATAATAAGATCGGTGTTATTTGATTTATTTGCGATATAATTCCAGTTATAATTATTACACTAAATTTTATTTAAACACACACATACATATACACACATATATATGGTTTGAATTAACTACTAAGCACGATCCTCGAGTGTATTCGGTCTCTTTGTACATGGGTTTGTCAGGACAACCTGCCATAAGGATACATCACCCTACAAGTAAACCCTGATTAACTATTTAAAATGATATAGTATTCGAAGCCCAAATGAGATCCTTTGGGCACGGCTATATACTGGCTCATATGAGAAATGGTGCACCTACTCCAAGTAATGTTACTTCAAGTAACAACACTTAGCTGGATACTCCACCAGACTTGATGAATTCTTGTCCTGGAATCCGGAGAAAGATATACTATAACATAGTTAACTGGTCAATTGGGAAAGACAATTAATGTTCTTAACTTCTTTACTAACTCAATGTTTTACAGGTAGTGGAGAACTTTAATGGAATATTCGAATATCTATGTATCGCATATAAAGATTAAGTGTTAGGTGTTAGCCCCATAAAGTATCCACCTTGATTTCTGGGAACTTCCACTGAAGTAAAATGAAAAAAAAAAAGAAAAAAAAAAGAATGCTTACGAGATACTGTCTTTGAGTGTCTAAGGTCTAAGGGGGTTTCAGGACAACTTGGTTTCAGGATAATTTCCTCTACAAGTAAACCCTCATCAATTATTCAAAATAACATAGTATTCGATGCCCAAATAAGATCCCCTCTGTATAGGTACCCCACACTAGCTTATACGAGAAATGGTGCACTTTATCAAAGTGATGTTGCCTCAAGTGACAACACTAAGCTGGATACTCCACCAGACTAGATGAATTCTTGTTCTGGAATCCGGTAAGACAAAGCCACTACAATACAAATATACTATGGCATAGTCAACTGGTCAATTGGTGAGATAGAAGATCAAGTGTAAGCATCAGGAAGAGGCCCTTGATTTCTGAAAACTTAGACTGAAGTAAAATGAAACAAAACAAGTGAGAACTGGGGAGAGAAACGTGAATGCATACTAGACACTGTTCTCGAGTGTCTTCGGTCTCTTTGTATAGGGGGTTTGTCAGGACAACCTGGCATGAGGCTACTTATCCTACAAGTAAACCATGACTAAATACTCAAAATAACATAGTATTCGCAGCCCAAATAAGATCCCCTCGGTTTGGCTACCAACACTGACCTGTACGAGGTACGGTGCAACTTCTCTAAATGATGTTGCCTATAATAACAGCACTAAGCTGTATTCCACCAGACTAGATGAATTCTTGTCAGGAAATAAAGTAAGACCAAAGGACCACAATAAAGATATACTATAACATAATTCACAGGTCAATTGGTGAAGGTAAAATTAATGTTGTAAACTTCTTTACTAACTCAACGTGTGACAGGTAAAGGAGAACTTTGATAGAAAATTCGAATATTTATGTGTCTCATATAGAGATCAAGTGATAGCCCAGGAAGGGGCGGTTGTATCTCTGAGAATTTCTACTGAAGTAAAATGAAAAAAGAAAGTGGTAGTTTTAATTACATACGAGACACCATTCTCGAGTGTCTTCGGTCTCTCTGTACAGGACAACCTGACATGAGGATACTTCACCCTGCAAGTAAACCCTGATCATGTATTTAAAATAACATAGTATTCAAAACCCAAATAATATCCCCTCGACACAGCTATACACTGACTCGTACAAAGAATGGTACACCTTCTTATATTGATGTTAATTCAACAGCACTTAGCTGGAGACTCCACCCGACTGGATGGAGAGACCACAATAAAGATATACTATGACATAGTAAACTGATCAATTGGGAAAGGTAAAATTAATGTTCTTAACTTCTTTACTAACTCAACGTTTGAGAAGTAAAGGAAAACTTTAATGGAATATTCGAATATCTCATATAGAGATCATGTGTTAGCCCAAGGAAGAGGCCCCTTGATTTCTGAGAATTTCGACTGAAGTAAAATGAAAATAAAGATATATATATATATATACCACACCATCTAGTTACATTCTCTGATAAATCAACACTTCTTGTAAGATTAATTTATAAATTTCCTTCTGTTTGGTCAATAATAAAAACAAAAACAAAAGAAGTCTACTAATAAAATTACTATGAATTGTTATAGCGATCATATAGTCTTAGATGAACTACTTGCACAGATGAAAACATCAAAAAGACACTCGTATCATGTTCATGTGTATTTTACAAAGCAAGAAAGCAATCATACCGACAACGTAGATTTGGTTGTCCTTGACGACGGCTGTACATTTCATTCTTGGTGTTGGCATTGGTTTACGCTCACTCCACTGACCTTTCAAGGGATCGAAACTGCAATAGATGAACGAGATTTTAATACTAGTTGGAGGGAAAGATTTGGAGAAACAAACACCGATTAACTCAGCTTTAGTATAATACTAGAATAAGCCGTTTCCTTGACTAATCATGTTTAGAAATAAATGTTTATCAGGATTAGTCAATTTGTATACGATTAATCGAACCCAAGTCACTATTTACCAATAACTTATATTGAATTGTAGGTTCATACCTTTCCCAAAAGTATTAAACACAATAGATATGACTTGATTTCATTTTAGCAATAGTGATTTGCAATTCTTAATTCTGTTTGACGAAGAGATCTTTCTCGAAATATTGGAAAATATATTGGTTACCATTAACATCTGTGTTTTAAAATTTTATTTTTGAATATGCATCGTAATGACTTTCATTGATATATAATAATTTCTAAAGCCTCGTGTGATGCTTCAACTTAACATTAACACTTTCTTAACTATACTGCGAGCCAGACCATTTTCGGAGTTCAAGAAATCTTACAAAGATCAGAAAAACGGTCGAAATGTTCAGCTTTCTCAAATGCGGAGATTAACATTTACGGTCACACCGGAAGTATTTGCCATCAGATCCGGAGAATAAAAAGAAAACAAAAAAGTGCCTCAATAGTAATTTTATTTTTCTTAACTAGCTGGACCCGAGTCCCTGTGTTGCTCAGGAAAATATAAAATACTGATTTTATTTAGAAAAATAAATAGTAGAGTATCAATCCTTTTGTTAGTTCCACCATTGAAAAATGTGGTTACAGAAATAATGATTAAATAAGTTTTAAGTATGTTTGTCTAATGTTTTTTTGTAAATAGAAATTAACTAAAAGTAACGAAAGATCGTAGTATTAAATAAATTTGTGTTTCTAATCAATTGTTTCTTGTTTGTTTGTAAATACTTGTTAAATAGTTTATAATGTAAATATCGTTTTAATAACGTAAGCAATACAGAATGATTCCGAATAAATTGTTTTTTTTATTCTGCTTAAGACGAAGGTTTTCTTGGCTGAGGAAATTTTTACTTTGTCTAAAGAACGGAGTTTTCCACAAATAATAACGAAAATAGGTTTCAAATATTGTATTTTTGTAAATAGTCTAATAGTTTTTCATAAATAGAAATTAAATAAAAGGACGAAATAGCGCAGTAAGAATAACTGTTTTTTGTTTGTTTCACACTTGAAAAATGCGTTATTTTGCGAACGTCAAAAATTTACTTAGCATATGTTCGCATGTGTGTGAATGCATACGGCACATCTGGTCGTTAAAGCGTAACCAAGAATGTTTATAGAACGTATAAGCAAAAGTCATTCAAGTTGGGCCAATGATATTTCCTTAATCCGCGAAAGAGAGCAATCGTTATTTAGATTTAACAGTTATTCTATTATGTAGACAATATTAAGAAAGACAAAATGAAATCGGATAGGTGATTTACCCAAATTTCAATTCTATTAAAAAAGGACCCGGTGTAACTGGTGGCGGTGAGAGTAGATAAATAGTAGCACGTAAAAATTGATAGCACCTTCTCTTTGGATGGTTTATTTGGGAGAGTATGGTATCCGAGAATTATAATGAATGCATCATTTCTGGAAACACGCATCAGGGCTTAGCCTAATTGGATGGCGGAATAGATTAGCATATGAATAGTTTTGGTTATTATCCTATTATGTCTTGATGCAGAACAGATTAGCGTATGAATAGTTTTTGTTATTATCCTATTATGTCTTGATGCAGAACAGATTAGCATATGAATAGTTTTGGTTATTATCCTATTATGTCTTCATGCAGAACAGATTAGCATATGAATAGTTCTGGTTATTATCCTATTATGTCTTCATGCAGAACAGAATAACATATGCATAGTTTTGGTTATTATCCTATTATGTCTTGATGCAGAACAGATTAGCATATGAATAGTTTTGGTTATTATCCTATTATGTCTTGATGCAGAACAGATTAGCATATGAATAGTTTTGGTTATTATCCTATTATGTCTTGATGCAGAACAGATTAGCATATGAATAGTTTTGGTTATTATCCTATTATGTCTTGATGCAGAACAGATTAGCATATGAATAGTTCTGGTTATTATCCTATTATGTCTTGATGCAGAACAGATTAGCATATGAATAGGTTTGGTTATTATCCTATTATGTCTTGATGCAGAAAATATTAGCATATGAATAGTTTTGGTTATTATCCTATTATGTCTTGATGCATCACAGATTAGCATATGAATAGTTTTGGTTATTATCATATTATGTCTTGATGCAAAACAGATTAGCATATGAATAGTTTTGGTTATTATCCTATTATGTCTTGATGCAGAAAATATTAGCATATTAATAGTTTGGTTATTATCCTATTATGTCTTGATGCAGAACAGATTAGCATATTAATAGTTTGGTTATTATCCTATTATGTCTTGATGCAGAACAGATTAGCATATTAATAGTTTTGGTCATTATCCTATTATGTCTTGATGCAGAACAGATTAGCATATGAATAGTTTTGGTTATTATCATATTATGTCTTGATGCAAAACAGATTAGCATATGAATAGTTTTGGTTATTATCCTATTATATCTTGATGCAGAAAATATTAGCATATTAATAATTTGGTTATTATCCTATTATGTCTTGATGCAGAACAGATTAGCATATGAATAGTTCTGGTTATTATCCTATTATGTCTTGATGCAGAAAATATTAGCATATGAATAGTTTTGGTTATTATCCTATTATGTCTTGATGCAGAACAGATTAGCATATGAATAGTTTTTGTTATTATCCTATTATGTCTTGATGCAGAACAGATTAGCATATGAATAGTTTTGGTTATTATCCTATTATGTCTTGATGCAGAACAGATTAGCATATGAATAGTTTTTGTTATTATCCTATTATGTCTTGATGCAGAACAGATTAGTATATGAATAGTTTTGGTTATTATCCTATTATGTCTTGATGCAGAACAGATTAGCATATGAATAGTTTTGGTTATTATCCTATTATGTCTTGATGCAGAAAATATAAGCATATGAATAGTTCTGGTTATTATCCTATTATGTCTTGATGCAGAACAGATTAGCATATGAATAGTTCTGGTTATTATCCTATTATGTCTTGATGCAGAACAGATTAGCATATGAATAGTTTTGGTTATTATCATATTATGTCTTGATGCAAAACAGATTAGCATATGAATAGTTTTGGTTATTATCCTATTATGTCTTGATGCAGAAAATATTAGCATATTAATAGTTTGGTTATTATCCTATTATGTCTTGATGCAGAACAGATTAGCATATGAATAGTTTTGGTTATTATCCTATTATGTCTTGATGCAGAAAATATTAGCATATGAATAGTTTTGGTTATTATCCTATTATGTCTTGATGCAGAACAGATTAGCATATTAATAGTTTTGGTCATTATCCTATTATGTCTTGATGCAGAACAGATTAGCATATGAATAGTTTTGGTTATTATCATATTATGTCTTGATGCAAAACAGATTAGCATATTAATAGTTTTGGTCATTATCCTATTATGTCTTGATGCAGAACAGATTAGCATATGAATAGTTTTGGTTATTATCTTATTATGTTTTGATGCAGAAAATATTAGCATATGAATTGTTTTGGTTATTATCCTATTATGTCTTGATGCAGAACAGATTAGCATATTAATAGTTTTGGTCATTATCCTATTATGTCTTGATGCAGAACAGATTAGCATATGAATAGTTTTGGTTATTATCATATTATGTCTTGATGCAAAACAGATTAGCATATGAATAGTTTTGGTTATTATCCTATTATATCTTGATGCAGAAAATATTAGCATATTAATAATTTGGTTATTATCCTATTATGTCTTGATGCAGAACAGATTAGCATATGAATAGTTCTGGTTATTATCCTATTATGTCTTGATGCAGAAAATATTAGCATATGAATAGTTTTGGTTATTATCCTATTATGTCTTGATGCAGAACAGATTAGCATATGAATAGTTTTGGTTATTATCCTATTATGTCTTGATGCAGAAAATATTAGCATATGAATAGTTTTGGTTATTATCCTATTATGTCTTGATGCAGAACAGATTAGCATATGAATAGTTTTTGTTATTATCCTATTATGTCTTGATGCAGAACAGATTAGTATATGAATAGTTTTGGTTATTATCCTATTATGTCTTGATGCAGAACAGATTAGCATATGAATAGTTTTGGTTATTATCCTATTATGTCTTGATGCAGAAAATATAAGCATATGAATAGTTCTGGTTATTATCCTATTATGTCTTGATGCAGAACAGATTAGCATATGAATAGTTCTGGTTATTATCCTATTATGTCTTGATGCAGAACAGATTAGCATATGAATAGTTCTGGTTATTCTCCTATTATGTCTTGATGCAGAACAGATTAGCATATGAATAGTTCTGGTTATTATCCTATTATGTCTTGATGCAGAACAGATTAGCATATGAATAGTTCTGGTTATTATCCTATTATGTCTTGATGCAGAACAGATTAGCATATGAATAGTTCTGTTTATTATCCTATTATGTCTTGATGCAGAACAGATTAGCATATGAATAGTTCTGGTTATTATCCTATTATGTCTTGATGCAGAACAGATTAGCATATGAATAGTTCTGGTTATTATCCTATTATGTCTTGATGCAGAACAGATTAGCATATGAATAGTTCTGGTTATTATCCTATTATGTCTTCATGCAGAAAATATTAGCATATGAATAGTTTTGGTTATTATCCTATTATGTCTTGATGCAGAACAGATTAGCATATGAATAGTTTTGGTTATTTTTCTTATTATGTCTTGATGCGGAACAGATTAGCATATGAATTGTTTTGATTATTATCCTATTATTTCTTGATGTAGAACAGATTATCATATCAATAGTTTTGGTTATTATCCTATAATGTCTTGATGCAGACAGGAAAAATCGATTTTACGTTGTTATATAGAAGATAATACAAAGTTGCAATGATCCACATGAAAAACTGACAAAGCAGAAGTAAATATTTCTTTTGTATTATGAAAGCTAACTATTACAAAGAAACGATTAAGAGATTGTATTTATTTCATATATTAGATTTACATTGCGATGGATTTCAATGACATATACTACAGGCTGCGAAGGTTATTTGAGGACATTTTTAGTATGTTAAATAAACAACAATATTGTAACAAAATGTATATGTTTAAATCAAATTGACCCAAATATATTTGATGATATTTCTTTATCTAATTATTCTATGAATCCACCTTTGGATTCAATGACTACTTTTATTCGGGTTCAAAACCGTCCGCAAGCTGAAATTAAGTGGTTTCTATGAATTTCGGACATGACCAGGACAATAGCAGCCTTCAGTGAGGCTATGCTACTATGGATATGTGGATTAGTCTTCCTTTCAACAACGTTCCATACGTAATAATTGCGAGTTATCGGATCACATGATCGTAAAAATTCTCTGATAATATACGTTGGGTTACAATGGCTTTGTGTAAAGGTGCAGAGTTTTGTTAAAAGACATATGCTCTTCAATTGCATACTTTATCTATCCAGAGATTAGCAACCGTTTTAAGAACATCAAGGTATCCAGCAGCATTGGCTCTAAGATCTTTTGGGGGAATGTAAGGTGGAATGGCGTAACATTCACAATTCACAACTCCTAAAACCATCACAGTAGCCGGAGATTTTGTGTGCATCATTCTGGGTACTTCAGAAGAAGATACACATAGCTACCCTAGGAAAAACGTTGCAGTCACACCCCTCTATCTCTAACCGAACCTTATGAACAAATGATCTGGTAACATGTCAAAAGTTATTGCTTTATAAATCACTATATTTTGCTGTTAAAACAACCATGACTGCATGTATTTTCTTCTTTCGATTAACATATTCATCTGAATGAGTTATTTGAAATAATAATAACACATATTATAAATGATTTGAGTGTGTAATGAACTTAAAACAATATAGGCTCAAATAGCCCTTGCATCGTGTAGTTTATAATGATACACGAAATGCTTCAAGTGAACATCAACACTTTCTTTGTATATATGCCCAAGTCCTCACTCAAACATTATAATGTTTACCTTTTAATTTGACGCTGTGGAGTTGAAGATATATTATGGCTGTACTCTGAATAAATGGTGATTTCTTGTTTTGGGCTGAAGTGAAACTTTTCCAGCCCTGTTACGTTCAGTTACTGAAATCAGACGAATGATATCGACTTGTTTTTAAAATCTTATTTCTTATGTCTTTTTTTAATTTCTAAAATAAAGTTAGACGCCATGTAAAATGCGAACGCAGACCCCGACGATATTATTGTAAAAATCACTGATACAAAATAGATAGCCACAATTAGATTCTTCGCGATCGTCATCTGGATTTGTTTATTTTATTGTTTATGTATTTGATTTATTATTGTAGTCTCTTATATTTGTGGGAAAATGTTGCAATGAATGACAGCAAAATAACCCCTGCTGACGACCGAAACAGCTCGAGATAGATCAGAAGACAACCTGGATACTTTAAACTACCTACCCCCCGATACTAGGAAGATTTGTTCAAAGAGTTTAAAAAATAACGAAGGTACAAACAAAATAAATATCCATACTTTCAAAATCAAATTTACCTGGATATACAGGGTGCCCATAAAGTCTGGGTAAATGAGAGATTGTACTATTTTTTTCAGATTTCACCTGAGTTTTACAAAGTGAATAAATTATGTATTGAAAATCACGGAATTCATGTTGAAAATAGTATTTATCGATATAAAAATTGAATAAAATCTTTTTTCTATTTAAAGGTATGTGTTTGCACCCAGATTTTGTGGACTCCTATATATATATATATATATATATATATATATATATATGTGTGTGTGTGTGTGCGTGTGTGTGTGTGTGTGTATAAGAGTAGATTCAAGTAACCATGTCTGTAATTATCCGTGAAGATATCATTTCTTGACGGACCGTTATATATCCTGTTTTTTTTTTTATATAAGTGTAACTCACAAGAAGTAAGGCAAATAAATTGTGTCCGAAACATCAGGAAACCAAAAAAATTTCATCACTAGAGCATTTATATATTTAGATACAATTATGAATATAAGTTTACGTTTATTTTGATCAACGCCATATGTAAAAACATGCAGAGCCAACAATAACGCGTATAAGAGAATAATTATAAAAATAGAAAAAGAAAAAAAGAAAAGGGTTAAAAAACTTAGTATATTTTATTCACATTCAAAATAAAACGATATTTACCTTCATGTGATATCAGAATGAGATCCTTACTAATCTTCTAATAATTAATTATATATATATATATATATATATATATATATATATTTATAAATATATATATATATACATATACATATAAGTATATATATACATATAAATACGCACACACATATATATATATATACATACATACATAAAAATACATAAAGAAATGCTCAATTTAATTAAATAATTTAATATTTAAATCTCCACATATAAAACGCCTAGAATATCTCCAAAACATGTAGAAGTCATCAAATTTTGGAACTATCTAACGACTATATTTATTTATTTTAAATCAAACTATATGTTATTTTTATATCTATAACAATTACGTATTTTTGAGCCCGTTCTTTGTAATGTGAAGTATCTATATTACTTAATATTATACTGTATATCATTACTGTAGAGGTTAGTTCTTTTATTCAAATATCACGAGTTCAATTTTAAGGTATTGTTTTGGATGCTTAATTAGCCCTAAATCGTGAAAGTGCGAATTTTGAACGATGCATACAATTTTGGAGAATTGTCTGTTTTATGTTAATTAAATTATTCTTAGACATGATTATATGGTACAATTCTGATACATAGGTTACATTCTTTAAATTTACTAGGAGTGTATTTATTTGCTCTACCTTAAATGTACCATTTTAATTCGTATGGTAGTTATTATTTACAAATTTATAAACTAAGCGAAGCCACTCTGCATATTTTAAGTTAAGATTAGAGTTACTCACTTTACTCTTTCGGTAATATCTTACATATTTAGCTAATAATGTTAGATTATCGTTATGGTCAGCATTTGATTTTATTTTAAATGAGGATACGTGATTTCTATACCTTGACTTAAAGTTAAAGCGGTGGATCCTATTTATGCTTTAGTATTATTTACATCTATAACATTCATAAACTATGTTTGAGGTTAAAAATTTTCCTACTAATGGGCATTCATTAACATGTTTACTATTTTATTATTCATGTCTATGGTTGTTTAGAGATATAATTGCTTAAAGAAAGAGTGTTAAGACTTTAATTTTTTCTCAAATTTTTATTACTAAAATTAACAAAGAATAGTGAATCATTTTGATATAAACCTCCTAATATTTCTATAGATTTCTTTCATGATATAGAGACCAACAAATTCACTAATTTATGCAGAATTTTGGTAACCCATAGTTATATCAAAATTAAATTGTTGATTTGGATTAATGGTCTTCTAGCAAACTTAATTATTTCGATTTCTAATCCGGTCAATTTTTAAAGATTAAAGCAATATTTAATAGTGATGAGGAAATTGATGGGTGATATGACTCTATATTGAACATGACAGATTATATTTAATATTTTCATATTTCATATTAGTTTTCTTACAGTTCAATCTTGAGGTTGATATACCTATTACTGTTGGCTCTGCAGGTTTTTAGATATGGTGTCCATAAAAATGAATTTGAATTTATCTTTCTAATTGATTCTACATAGATAAATGCTCAAGTGATGTGAGTCTTATTATTTTTGTTTTTTATTTCTTGATGTTTTGAACACAATTTTTGTTTATACTTCTCATAGAAAGACCAGGCTATATAACTCTGTATTTTGGCTGTCTAACTGATAACGAAATGGTCTGCCAAGAAATGATCTTTTCATAAATTAATGAAGATATGGTAACTGGAATATAGTGTTATCAATTCGAAAGTGTATGTTCTTAACAGAACCCATACATAAGCTCTTCTCAGATTTGATTTTCATCTCGATAAATATAAGAAGCTGTAGTATCGCCGAAGAAATCCCTTGGCATCAACTTTGAACTGCACTAGAATATAAACACCATCCATGTAGCCTCTGGGTGGAACAAGCACTAGTTCTTCCTTAGTGGTATTCGCTGTTCCCCGTAAGATAAGATCCATGGTGATTACGAAGAGTAGTGGGGAAATCATGCATCCGATCACTATGCCGATATCGAGAGCTTTTAACTTGAAAGTGTATTTTTCGAAAGTGAACCTCATTAAGGCTGACCCGAATATATATATATATATATATATATATATATATATATATATATATATATATAATAATATTAAATTTTTTTTTAATATTTTACCTACGTACGACATCGTTTCGAACTTATGGCTATCATCAGCGCAGGGAAATAACAATCTCAGACGATCATAGGGCACGGACCCACTTCACAGATACACCTTGAATCTGTAGGCGTTCACCTATAGTCTAGTCAAAATGTGGTTGAACCTCAAACAAATTGCTAACAAAGGTTTTTAACTTGGATATCGGGCATGAATAACCTCCCTTTCAGATAAAAAGTTTACCAAAATTAGCCTTGCGAGAAGGCGTCAACGTACGCCATCTTTAAAATACAACTTAACAATATGAAAATTTCGAGACATGAAATTCCTTACATTCTCTGACAAGTATTCCATTATTCCTGACAATTACTGACAAAAATAAACGTTTTTTCATGAGAAATTTTTTTTTTATTAAATTAGAAATAAAAAAATTTGCATGAAAACCTACAAAGGGCCCACCCCAAGCCAGCTTGACATTTTCTTGGTGTTTTAAACTTTAATGATAGGTAGCTATATGCTTAATAATAAACTAACACCAGAAAATGACTAGCCTCTGCCATTGTTTTCATGTTTTTTTATTATAAAAGGTACAAAAACAGACTAAGTAGCATTTTTTAAGGCAACATTTGTCACATTAATTCCTGACATTTAATAAAAAAAATAGGTACAAAATAAGTACAATTTACAATAAAGGAATTTTTTTTTGTCGAATGCTGGGGCAAGGCTCTTGCATGAGCATCACAGAACAAGTTCATAAACGGATCAAAGAACATTTCTTGTCAAGAACTAGTCAAAGGTTACTTCATCATCATCAACATCTGGCTGTGGTGAATTATTGCAGTAGAGGCCTTTGCAATTACCACACAAGTTTGAACAGTCAATGTCATGATTCCTGCAACTGCATCTTGCTGTACTATACCCTGAAGTACAGTTACACTTAATTATAGCCAACAAATTTACAGGACTAGCTGGTAATTCAGTCTTGATTGGTTGCAATTTACCATCTGAAAGTTTCCATCCCCACTCGTCAGGTTTTAACTGGTTTCTACATTTTCATTCTAAAATTTGAAAGTAAACTCGAAGGCTGTGGAATTTTGTAGCTGTTCTTGTTGGTGTCAGCATCCATAATTATCGGTACTTAATTTTGGCTAATATGAAATTAGAATATGACAGAATATTAAGCTCCTGCAGTAATACATCAAAAGAGACAAAAATAAGGCATAAGAAGTTATAATTATATTTAACTTTATGAAAACTATTGGTTTTATCCAATTTCACATTGCTGCATTTGGTATTTTTGAAGATGAATTTACAGAAATTGAGTTGAGAGAGGGGAGGCTAGAATCGGCGGCAATTTTTAAAGATGGCGCCCGTTGATCCCTTTCCGCAAGGCTCTTTTGGTAAACTTTTTTTTATCTGAAAGAGAGGTTATTCATGCCCAATATCCAAGTTAAACACCTTTGTTAGCAATTAGTTTAAGGTTCAGCCAAAAGATCAGCTAGCTTGACTGGACTACTAGTCCCATTAGACCACGAGAGATTGTCATGTAATAACCGAGAAATTAAGTGATGTTTACACTGAAAGTGGCGAGCATAGAAATCTAAATATTTGATAGCACTCAATGGCAGCTTTTAGGTGGATGTTTATTTTTAATCTTTCCGACAGTGCTCAACTTTCAATTTTACGTGTAAAGGGCTTATAATAACATTACATTATTTTTTAATATTTTACCTACATACGACATCGTTTTGAGCTTATGTCTCTCATCAGCTCAGGGAAATAACAATCTCAGACGGCCATAAGGCACAAACCCGGTTCACAGATACACCTTGAATCTGTAGGTGTTCACCTAGTCCTATTAGGCCACAAGAGATTGTCATGTAATAACGAAAACATTTAATAAATGCTTACACTGAAAGCGGCGAGCATAGACATCTAAACATTTGATAGCACTCAACGACAGAGTCGGAGCATTGCACTGAAGCTTTTAGGTGAATGTTTATTTTTAATCTTTCCTACAGTGCTCAACTTTCCATTTTATTTGTATATATATATATATATATATGTATATATATATATATATATATATATATATATATATATATATATATATATATATATATATATATATATATATATATATATATATATACCGAGGAAGGCCGAGGAGAACGGCCCAAAACTCTGTTCTTTTAGAAAAAAGATTTAAAGAAATACATTTTGTATTCCGATACGGCAACAAATAAGAAAGAAATAAGAAAAATGTATAAGCTTTTATATATTTTAATATATATATATATATATATATATATATATATATATATATATATATATATATATATATATATGTATGTGTATATATATATATATATATATATATATATATATATATATATATATATATATATATATATATATATAGAAAACCAAAAATATTATTTATGTATTCATCAACGTTTCGTCTTTATTTCAAAACTTCCTCACAATTTTGGTTTGAAGAAATCACACAAAAGTACAAATGTTTCAAACAGTAGCAGTCGAAGGAGTAAGGCTCAAATGGCCGTTTATGAAAATATAAATTATTGGCTCAAATAGATGGTAGCAGTTTTAGAAGTTCAGTTAACTGTGGAAAGTGTGGTTAGAAAATATAGTACGGCTGGAGTTATTAAAACCATTAGGGAGGAGAAGGGAGCGTGTGTGATATAAGCGCAAAGGGTCGCTTATGAGAAGATAAACTATGGTCTCAAAAAGATAGTAGCAGTAGGAGAAAATAAGTTACCGGTGGAAAGTGTGTATTTTTGGGGAATTTGGTAGCGGTCGGAGTTATTTAAACCATGACGGAGGAAGTGAAAGCCTGCGTCATGTTTGTTGAGGTCAGATAGGTGGTTATCGAAGCAAGAGAAAGGGAGAGTTTAATATCAAGATCGCATGAGGGAATTCTGTGTGTATGGGGGAGGGGTAAGAGATAAATAAAATATAGGGAGGGTAAAGTAATGTCTTAATCTGGGCCACGCCTATTGAGTTCTGTTTGCGGCTTGTTAGACGGCCGCCGAATTTGCAATTTAGACGTTAATTTACTCCTCCATTTCCAGACAATGCGTGGTGGGCATATCGGTACGCGCTCCGACTACTAAGTCAAATATGACTTTCGTATTGGGGTTCGAACCGTGTACCCAGACGAGATTGTCTCCTCCCATACAAATGATTAAAGGTTTGGCATGAAACACATGTGTATATGGGTTAACTAGATTGATAAATAAAAGTAAGTTAAATACAAGCCGTTATTTATAGCATAATGCGATACTCTGGGACACGCCTATTGAGTTTTGTTTACGGCTTGCTAGATGGCCGCCGAATTTGCCAGTTAGACGTTAATTCACTCTCCCATTTCCAGACAATGCGTGGTGAGCATACCGGTACGTAATTGTGAGGTAGTATTGAAATAAAGATGAAACGTTGATGAATACATAAATAATATTTTTGGTCTTCATTTTCCATGACTTTCGTATTGGGGTTTGAACCGTGTGACCGACAGGGATTGTCTCCTCCCATACTGATGATTGAAGGTTTGACATGAAACACATGTGTATATGGGTTAATGTAAAAATATTATATATATATATATATATATATATATATATATATATATATATATATTGGAATACAGGTGCTATGCGTAAAGGTTTGAAATGTGTGCTATATTAAGTTTAAATTAGTTTTATACAAAAGGGTAGAATAGGCGTAGAAGCATTTCATGAAAATTTAAATAATTCGATATTATCTGGAGGCCATAAGGAAATATTCCACTGGTAAAAAGGGTCGATAAACATGTTTGTGATTCAAAATAATGATATTAGTATGGTAATGAATGATATTATATTAGTATGTTAATGCAATGATACAGTAATGTAATAGAGTATACAGGAAACTCAATACACGCAAATATAGATAAATATAAGTACAAGCGGTTCCCACGTAAAAGATTATATTGAGATTACAGAGCAATTATATGATACTCCGTGTTACCCAAAGGTAAACAAGAGATATCCTCATAATTTAGGGACATAAACTGGCGATAAATAAATATCTAGCTAACAGCAAATGAAAACCCACGTAAAGATAAATTTAGCGATAGTAAGAAAATGATAAGAGAATGATCATATATATATATATATATATATATATATATATATATATATATATATATATATATATATATATATATATATACGTTTTGCTCCATTCTTTCCAATTTGCGGGAATATCGATCGGATGTTATGTTCGAGTGTAAACAGGAATTCGCTATAATTGCAAGTACTTTCGACTACCATTAGTCGTCGTCAGGAATGTGATGATGTCTTTGGTACGAATGAAAATTGTGGAATCTTTTAAGAAAGGTCGATTAAAAACATTTCAAAAACATTTTAATATTATTTCCTGACTCTCGTACCGAGCTTAGTTGATAATGCTTCGAAGATAGGGAGGCGAAGGATACAGTTTGAAACAGCGAATCTTTCATTCTTTCTTTCCTTTTCTATTTTTCCTTAAACTTCATAGTTTATTTCATTCTTTTTATCATAGGTTTTAAAAACTGCCTTATTGTAAACATTGAGAAATTAAAGATTAAAAAGTTCATACTTTTTTTGAAGCATCAAAATGAAATTTAATAATGAGGATTGAGGTAAAATAAATACCTTCGAAGCATGTTAAGGATGCGATATTAATTTTATTTTAAAAGAAAAGAAAAATCGAAACCGATTTTTTCCCTTTTTTTTATAAACTTTCATTTTTAGTTCATAATGATACAAATAATTTCGCCAAATAGAATTGACCTCTTCAGTGTGTTTGTAGATCCGATCTTATTGGATTGCCGGCTTCTGCTGGTGTAAACCGGCGTATGAGAGAAAAGTTAACGTTCATAAAACACATTCATATTAAACCGTTTGAATTTTCAATTTATATTACACTTGTCTGCGGAGCACACGTGTACGGTAAATAACCCCTCTCATATTCAACTGTTTGCATTTGGAAAAAGATACGTAAATAACAGTTTTTGTAAACATTCGGAAATTATGTTTGTCTGCAGTAACATAGCACATTCATATCTCTAATATCTAACCGTTTGATTTTTTACAACGTACCAGAAACAATAAAATAAAGGACAAAAACTACCGGGCAAAATCTCTCTCTCTCTCTCTTTCTCTCTCTCTCTCTCTCTCTCTCTCTCGATATATATATATATATATATATATATATATATATATATACATATCTGGTTGAACAGAGGTGCCAACTTCTGTTTATTCATTTTGTGATCCAATCTTTCTATTCGTCGAACAATAGATCTTGTACTATTAACCAAGGAGTGTAGGAAATCTCCATATTTGACGCAAACGTTTTCGACCATCATTGGTCGTCTTCAGGCGGATGATTGAACAATGCAAAATAAAATTGGTGAATTTATTTAAGAAGACGTTTCCATGTGATTTTTGAATCGGTTGAACCACCCTTTAATTTGTGTTACACCCATTGCATCTTCTCCAAACCCCTGCTGAATCTTACGAATTGTTTTGCTTTGAGAATCACCAAGCTTTTGACAAAATTTGATGCAGTACCTTTACTCAACACGTTCAGTCATCTTGAGAGAATCGGTAATCCGACGAACACGTTGTGTAGCACTTCACTCAGCGACCGGCTGGCAGCGACTAACGCGCAGGAAGGCGGTGATAAAATTCGCACATGCGCATGAAGGTGTCTTCATTCACTGTGTAGAGTGGCGTCTCCCTATCGTCTCTATTTCATACTTTTTTTTAACATTCAACAAAACAATAGAAGAGGGTTTCTTTGAGTCCTTTAAATCCCGGATTTTAAAAGGAAAAAAATCTGTTTTTGAGGAGAAAAAATAAACAACATGACATGAAAAAAATGACACCCTGGCAACGTCGGGTATGTACAGCTTTTATATATTTAGAAAAGTGTTAATATGAACTTGAAGCATTGCGTGTAGCATTAGAAATCATCATATCACATTGAAAGCTTTTTCGATGCACATTTAAAATGAAATCACTCACATGTTAATGGTTATAATAATATATTTTCCCAATATTTCGAGAAACATGTCTTCATCAAATGAGAAGTAAGAATTGTTATCGCAGTTCTATTTTTATACTAATGGCTCGAAGGTCACTCGAGAATAAAGGTCAATGAGATTGTCAGTTGGCGATCAACAACACCTTTGAGATGATTTAAAACGATGGGTTAAATGGTCAGAATTTGCTTAGTTCAGTGGCAGGCGCTACAATAATTTGCTAACATTGGACTTAAAAACGACCATGTTGTACTCTGTTGGG
Source organism: Sepiola atlantica (assembly GCA_963556195.1). Classification (NCBI taxonomy): domain Eukaryota; kingdom Metazoa; phylum Mollusca; class Cephalopoda; order Sepiida; family Sepiolidae; genus Sepiola; species Sepiola atlantica. The sequence goes on along the minus strand of OY744538.1, from coordinate 48,040,849 downwards.
AAGCAGCCCTGCGGTATTATATTTTACAGATTGGAAGCTCTTGGAAAGAAACTTTATTCATAAAAGTTCCGTTTAGTTTTACGTACACAAAGGGAGAAATATTGGAGATTGTTCGACTACCTACCATGAAAATGATGATAGAGTAGAGAAAGACTAGCAACGTCTCTTATCTGAGAAAGGGACTGCAGGTAAGAGATCGTCTCCCACAAGATTTCAAAGTTGAAGCGGTAGACAGATCCAACCATTTTTCCTGCGACCTTAGCAATTGGTTTGATGTAAGTCTTCCATTTCAGATCTGGAATAATTTGATTATTTTCCTGCCTTTATTCTCCAGATCTGCTGCCGAGTGAGATGTTTAATGTTGCCTATTTTTCTAGTCGTTATAATAATTCTTGAACTTCGAACATGACCTGGCTAACCGTATCATTTAAAACAGTGTTATTGTTCATTTGAAATATTGCGTGCAGCATGAGAAATGATTATATGTTATTGAAAATCATTATAATCATTAAATCATTTTAATGTAACTTTGAAATGAAGTAAAATAAGTCAGGTATTAATGCTTATTAATATGTTTTTCCAATATGATGAGAAATATCTCCGGGACGAAGACAGAGTCATCACCAATGTCGTATTGATTATACGTAGGTGACAACGCCAGTTCAAGATTACCAATAGTGGGCCATTGTAGTAATCGTATGTATTTCTTTAAACGCTCGCCAATTATCAGTTTATTTCCCGAAGGGAAGAACGCCAAGGAAAGATAATAACATCACCTCGATTTGTCATATTACAATGACAGACGAATTGAGTTGAAACGAAAACTGTTTACCTTTGGGTCGGACCGAGCAACATTTACAATGTAACGACAGAAGGGCCACAGGGGAGGATGCTTAGATTCTAAACGACCCCGTGGATGGAAAACAAACGTCACTTTTCAAATTCAAAGTCGTCACACTATCAACAATAGCGTTTCTAGCTCTTAGAACGTGTCAGGGGAGGGGGGCAGTTTTGGACTGAGATTGGAAGGTGGGAGGGAGGAGTAGCAAACTTGGAACACATGTGATTATATTTTTTTTCAGATTTGGTTTCACTTTTATTCACCCGAAACAAGCGTAAAAAGGCTACTGTGATAGGGATCAGATTCTTTAGTGGCTTTGGTGAAGAGGTGGACAACAAGATTTTTGTTAAATTAAATTACATTTACATTTCTGCATGTTTGTATGATCTGGAAAACAGGGAGCAGAGAGGGAATTCCAAAGACAAGCGGTATACACACCCGTTGGCATACACAGAGTAAATG
>OY744538.1:47987046-48037046 GCA_963556195.1 Sepiola atlantica | reverse complement strand
CATCTCATGTTAGTCTAAAGGATTAAAACACTGAATACCTGTTTTATAAATATAGAGAAATGAACGTAGAAACACATTACATAGATATAAAGGGCATTCGGAATTAGTTCAATAAGGTTTAATAATTGTTCCAATAAAAACCAATACAAAAGTACATTCATCATAGTTACTTACTCTTTCAGTAAAATACTAACTAGCGTATTTTTCTCACGAAAGTTCACAAATATTTTTCTTCGTACCAACTATAAAACGGTAGAAGCTATGTAAAGATGGAAATTGACAAACCCAGGTACTGTATCAACACTATCCAAGAATCGGGTTTGAACTAGTTATGAATGATTACAACTGGTGTTTGGTCTCTTTCTACATCTCCAAAGGAACATTTTCATGCAGAATAATATGACTTAACTTGACTCGACTTTAGTCATCCTATGCCAGTAAGCGTAGGTGAAACGTCGACAAATTCCGAGCTCCAGAGGGTGTGCTGTGACGTTGCCATGTTTTTTATAACGGCTGGATATGTATACGGATTGCCATACCCGTATATACCTAAATCTTTCTCGGCCTTTTGGCCAAATTCAAAGTGTAGTATCTGTTCCGATGGATACTGCACTCCATAGACTGGTATCGTCTTGGCCTTCGGGGCTTGATTTACGCCGGTCTATGGGTCTGTCCTGTGCAGTTCTAGGAGGTCCACCCTCCCAGGATTTGCCTCCCCTCTTTGGGAAGGAGTAAGTTTATTGCTTACTGTCTGAGGCGCCCCTACCGGGGAATGCCGACGGGGCTGCCCAGGAAATTTTTAATGGCCAAAGTGCTCACCTTCTCGGGCGCTGGCTTTTCAAGTCCCACTTTCTCGACCCGACCTTGGGTCACATCTTACCTTGTGGAGGAGTAAGATAAAACTGGCCTTGTGGCTAACCTCCTGGGGAGGTAAATAAAAATCTTAGTTTATTTATTTCTACTGAAATATGACACAATATTATGAAACAATTAGGAATTGCCACAATGTACGATTTACCACAATATGAAAATGAATTACCACAATATATGAAACAATAATGAAACTCGTATATGTTTTTTATAATGGGTGGATATGTATACGGATTGCCATACCCGTATACATGTACAGCGCCTGGTATTCTCAAATTGTCACCAATCTTGTCACCAATCTTGTACTGATCAAGCTTAACGTCGCTTAATTTCAGTGATCTAACGAGATTCTTCCGTATATTACATGAAGCCCCATTAAAAATAATTACAAAAATAAAACTAACCCTAACCCAATACTGTTCCAAGCTATCATCTTATAATATATAAACAAGTAATTACTGAAACATGACTAAAGTGTGACCGACCGATCGGTTAACAAAAAGAACGCATCGCATAAGAAATGAAAGCAATCGTAAAGGAAGGAGTGAAAGGGTTGATGACAACTGATAAGCGAATCGAAAAGACTGTCGTTCAATAGATACGAATCAAAGAAAATCGAATTAACTGTTTATCAATCAAAGAATTATTGCAAACTTAAGGTGGCAGAACTAATTGGGCACACTGGAACAACATTGTATCTACATACTCACGGAAAGCCATTAAAACTATTGATAACTATGTCGACGGTAATTCATTATGTACGCTTTTATATAATTATTGCTATTTTAAATATTTTCATTATTATTATCTCTCTCTCCCTCTCTCCCCCTATCTCTCTCTCTCTCTCTCTCTCTCTCTCTCTCTCTCTCTCTCTATATATATATATATATATATATATATATATATATATATATATATATGTTTCATCCTTTTACTGAATCGTCAGTGTGGAGATAGCTATTCTGCCAATCGCACGCTTCAAACCTCAGACACGAGTCACCTTTTTAATTAAGTCTGAACGTCTTAGTCAATGCGACCACCTAAACAGCTATGTGGAAAGAAGAGAAATAAAGTCTATTTATGTTTTTTCAAGCGAACATATAGTATAATTTATATAAACATTTAAATTGGTCTACACAAATCAATACATGTTAAGGTGCTACCATGCACAACCCACAGTACCAGGCCATGTATCAACATAAAATGTTATAAGAAGATATAATCTTTTATGTATATATTTTCAGTATTTACTTCAACAGTGCTCAATACGTGAGTAGAGCTAAGTAGTAAGTTATGAAAATATATTTATGGCAATTTAGCTACACAGAGGCTTCCGCGTTTCATCCCTGTAAGGAATCGTCAGGCTAAAATTCCGATTTCCTACAGAGATGAAACGCGGAAGCCTCTGTGTAGCTAAATTGCCATAGATATATTTTCATAACTTACTATATATATATATATATATATATATATATATATATATATATATATATATATATATATATATATATATATATATATATACGAGAGTTTGTGTACGTGTATTTAAACAACACTATTTATAAATATAAAATATGAAAATATATCTATGGCAACTAAGCTACGCCGTTGTGTTCATGTTTTATTCCATTTGGAAACTATGAGGCTAAATGTGTAGTTTACTTGCAATAGCCATATTTTCATACTAATACTACGTTCTATTCACGTACTGAGCACTGTTTAAGTAAATGGTGAAAATATGTACACAATATATCATATCACCTTATAATATTATATGAGTGTATACATGAAATAATAAGTTATATATATATATATATATATATAAGTATTTTGATATGTCTAGATATGTATACGTTTCGTGTTTTCTACAGTATGGCATTACGTAATTGTACCGCCGGGCGGACGATTCGAACCCCGATTCAAGTATTATGAAACCTGGCTTCATAATCATTCGGCCAACGTGACGATTACGCTTTGAAATGCGATAGAAATACCCATTGTATCTAAACACATGTACTAAGATTCTAAAGAGCGTTCCGATCTCAAAGGGAGAAGACCTTGCAACGTGGCTAATCTTTTGAATCGTCAATTTTAATATCCTTTGAGAAGGTTCACCTTACGGAACTTAATAATTATCAATAAACTAGAAGGGTTACCTGGCATTTCCCGGATTAGAGTGTTGGATAGCATCATATTAAGAAGCGTTTACTTTAACGGCAACTTTAGTGTTGTCAGCAAGATATCTTACTCACTGAGCTATTCAGATATATATTAATAGCCTTAACATAACGCTTATAAATAGATTAATTTCATTGTGTAACATGTTAGAAAAGTGTCATTAGATCTTTAATCGACAGCTAGAGACGCACAACTACCTTCCTCATGTTCACATGCGAATTGTACATGTGAATACACTTATATTTAAGGTACACTCCCTAGTATGTCTTTGTTTTTATGAACAGACATGCACACATACAGAGAGGTGTTTTCCTTTATATATATATATATATATATATATATATATATATATATATATATATATATATATATATATATATTAAAGTGAAATATTTTGAAAATCAACAATCGTGCAATTTAAATGAAAAATTCATTTATTTAATTTTCTTTTGCAAGCTTTCGTTGTAGAACAACTTTGTCAGGCGAGACTGTCTTATAGTTTTTTCTTCTTCTTTTCTTCCTCCTCATTTTGATGGTATTAACCCCGAGGGGTCGAATCACGATATGAGCAGAAAGAGACGTCAAGTTCTTAAAGACGTTAGGATAAGTGTAGTCCTGGCGATGTAATGCGCAGATTGGCGCGTTTTTTAAAGTAAGGAAATTTACAACATCTTTGAAGCACGCATTAGAATGTATTAAAGTGAAATATTTTGAAAATCAACAATCGTGCAATTTAAATATATATATATATATATATATATATATATATATATATATATATATATATATATATATATATATATATATATATATATATATATATATATATAGCATTGAAGAGACAATATTTATTATTCATAATGAATTTAAGAAATTAAAAAGATGAAAGGGCAGCTGACCGGTTTCGTACCTCGCTCAACAGAGCCAAATATCGAGGTAATGTATAAAAAATATAAAAAGATGCTATGAGAATTATAGCGAGGGAAAGGGGTAAAAAAAAAATGAAAAAATCAAAAAAAAATTAATTTTTTTTTACCCCTTTTCCTCGCTATAATTCTCATAGCATCTTTTTATATTTTTTATACATTACCTCGATATTTGGCTCTGTTGAGCGAGGTACGAAACCGGTCAGCTGCCCTTTCATCTTTTTAATTTCTTAAATTCATTATGAATAATAAATATTGTCTCTTCAATGCTATTTTAAAGTTTTGTACGACAAAGAAAATATTTAAATATATATATATATATATATATATATATATATATATATATATATATATATATATATATATATATATATATATATATATATATATATATATAGGTAGATGTAGAGAAATAAAGACAGACAGAAAGAAAGAAAGAAGAAAGATAGAGAGACAAACGGACGAAGGGGCGTTGCATACTAAATATACAAAACTTCTTCACTTACATTTTATTATATTAAGAGAAGAAAATTATATTTTTTGGTTTCATATGATTTTATTAAAAAATCGGGGTGAAGGTTGTAGAATCTAACCCTTACTCTCGATGTTTTAAGTTTGATACTTGCGTAACTAAACAATTCAAACATTTGTTAAACGAACTACTAAAATCACACTCATAAAAATCGGATATACGTATTTGAAGTTTTAAATGAGTTCTGCCCCCATGACTTACTTAGAGGTGGGTGCACGCAGATATTCGGCACACAGAGGGTAACGTAGAGATTCGGAAGCACTTACATTGTTTTCCCCGGAGAATGTAATACTTATAATATGAATTTCATCACTATATGATATACTTGAAGTTTTAAAGGAGGTTCAGCTGCCATTGTCCCCTTAGGTTAGGAGGGTAATAGAGACTTTGGACCACTTCCATTTCCTTCCCAAGAAAATCTTATAAAAATATATATTTTTTGTTAATGTAATGTTGTTTTAATCTTCATTTATAAACTTACTGGATATAAATAGCTTCCAGAACTTTCAATATTTTAATACATGAGAATTTTCTAAGAATTTTTAAGCGAGTTAAAATTATATTTTATTTCAACAATTTCAACGTTTCCAAGTTGCTGTACATTTTGGAAGAGTTACCAACAAATCTTGTTCTTTTTTACAAGTAATAACCAAATATTAAAACAGCTGACTTATTTACGAAGAAACAGAAATGCATTTGCTTTAGTACTTTACGTTATTGAATTTCTGATTCATATATTAATAGTAAATAATGGATTACCAACGGAAAAAGCGGATGCCTAGATCCGTGATTGAAACCGGGATCTTTAGATCTTCAGTCTGACGCTCTCCAACTGAGATATTTGGGCTGGCTATATCTTTTGTAATATCAAACATTTATATTTGCACTGGCTTACAGAAGAGAGCTGCTGTTTCTATTTAATTAAGATGTCACCCCATTGAAAAATTTCCCGAGGAGGAGAAATTATTTTTTGAACGAAATTGAATCGAAATACATTTGTTAAGAACATATACTAAATTTCTACGAAAAACTGACGAACCAACATTAAACCACAAAGATTTGAGAAACATACTGGCTTTAACTTTTTTTTCTGTTTTCTGTTTTATTTTAAAAACTATTTATATATTTTTGAAGTCCGTTGCGAAAAATCCCTCATAAGTGAAGAAAAATAAATATAAAATAAAACAGCGAACTTTTCCCAGAATGATTTACCGTTTCCTCAGAAATCAAATATATCTGAATATAGCCGGATAGCGATTTGTTTATAAATGCAAATAAACTAAAAAACATTATTTTTCAATCTGAGTTCACCCCCGGCTTGAAACCTATTGTACCATGTTGATTTGATCTAGTTTTCTGAAGAATTATTAATGAATAAATATTATGCTCATATTATTAAATAATCGAGCACTCTGTTGGATTTCTTACTACAAAACGAACCTCTTGTTTATATATATATGTTTATATATATATATATATATATATATAAGTATAAATTTTTATTTATACAAACATTATTGGTTACATATGTGCATACATGTTTCGGTTGCACTTTTCCCAGAAAGTCAACCTCATCAGACCAAGAATTTTGGAGAAATGGATGGATTTGAAGAATTTTCTCTCCTTAATAACTCTTTTTGAGATTTAGTATTTTCTATTTCTTAAAAGAGTTATTTAGGAGAGAAAATTCTTCAAATCCATCCATTTCTCGAAAATTCTTTGTCTGATGAGGTTGACTTTCTGGGAAAAGTGCAACCGAAACATGTATGCACATATGTAACCAATAATGTTTGTATAAATAAAAATGTATACTTATAAACAGCTCTATTTGTTATTGAGCACTTTTTATAAACACTTCTACTTTCTATGGATTTACATTTACAAAAACTAATACAATACATGTACGATATATATATATATATATATATATATATATATAGTAAGTAGTACGTTATGAAAATATATTCATGGCACTTAAGCTACACAGAGGCTTCCGCATTTCATCTCCGTAGGGAATCGTCATGCTAAAATGCATGGAGTGTGCGACAGATTGACGTAACCATTATATTTTTCTACAATTTCTCCGTTCTTTTATCATAGGTATTAATACATTGTAAGATTTTAGTTACCTGAGCAAACGTGCCAATGGCTTTGCTGTTATCCTGTCGAATCCGCCAATAACGAACAGAATATTGTCAATGATGGCGATCTCAAAATTGGTCACCTCGGAAGTTGTCTCCCAACGTTCTGTCCTCAACTTATTATAGACGACGTCACCTCCGCTCGTGGCCAATAACATGCTATGAACTTCACCGCTGCCAGACTTGTCCACGATGTACAAATACGAATCCATTAGTATTATCAGTTGGTGTTTAACCTGCGGCAAAAAGGGAAAAATAAATGAACACAAGCCAGAGAAAATATTTGTCATTCGTTCGGCAAAAGGGGGAAACAATCTTTTGTTTTGTTTAGTTTTTTTGTTTGTTTCGTGCAATCATTTTTGTAACGGCGAAATAAAAGAGCGGGTGAAATTAGATCTGTTATAAAATGAAACGAAATGAATAAAAATATGAGAATGAAAAAAACAACAAAAGAAAACGACAAATAAAATAGAATATCATTGATTTAACAACTGATGTATATATTGTAACGTGTATCCTGGCGCGGATAGGGTGACGGCCGTGTCTTGTTTTTCCCTGTTTTTGTTGTTGTGAATACTTTCACTTCGTCTCGAAAGTTTAAATGTTGTTTTTGTTGTTTCGTGTATCACACGAATCTTTTTCTTTACTTTTTTATGTGAAACACTATTTTTTAAATTGTTTGGCACATAAACAGGAGATAACTTGAATACCTACTAGACTGAGTGTCTAAGGTCTCTCTGTACAGGGGTTTCTCAGGACTACATGGCAGGAGGATACTCCCCCCTACCAGTAAACCCTGACTAAAATAACATAGTATTCGTAGCACAAATAATATCCTTTCAGTATGACTACCTCACACTAGCTTATACCAGAAATGGTGCACCTTCTCCAAGTGATGTTGCCTATAGTAACAGCACTAATCTGGATACTCCACTAGACTAGATGAATTCTTGTCCTAGAAGCCGGTAAGACCAAGATACCACAAGAAAGATCTAATATAACATAGTAAAATGGTCAATTTGGGAGAGGAAAATTAATGTTCTTGATTTTTTTACTAACTCAACCTTTGAGACAAAAATAGGAATTTTAATGGAACATTCGAATATTTATGTATATTATATAGAGATCAAGTGTTAGCCCCAAGAAGGGACTTCTTGATTTCTGAGAACTTCGACTGAAGAAAAATTAATATATATATATATATATATATATATATATATATATATATATACACTAGCCCTCTTTGTCGGCTTGCTACCGCTTCGCAAAGTATGCTACGTAAAATACTTAAAACAAAACTCTAAAATAATAAACATTTTTTTCATAACTTCGTAAACACGAAACATGAGGCGTCGCATTGATTCATATAGATAGATAAATATTAGCATTTTATTTATCTTTTAAAAATGACAATAAATAAAGGAAAAGGAAGAACAATCAATTTGCCTAAGCGATTGTGTGAGGACGATTTGCTTTTAATTTAGAAATAGATCGACAATTGTTCAAAATCACGTCAGTCCCCCAAAAGTGAAAAGACGGAAATGAACAGTTGAACACTAATACGAAACTTTTGTTCACGAAATAAACAATATGATTAAATAGAACTAATTATTATATTATAATCAAAACGATCATTAAATTAAAAAAAATAACAAATAATAATTAATTAATAATATATTTTTTCAAATCTAACATGCAAATTAGTTAATCTTGCAACTAACATCCGGTTCTAAGGAGCAGTAGTGAGAAGAGTTGTTATTTATCTACCTCCCACAGCGGTAAGATGTGACACAAGGTCGGGAAAGTGGGATTTGATAAGCCAGCGCCCGAGAAAGTGAGCACTCTGACTGTTTAAAAATTGCATGGGCAGCCCCGTCGGCATTCCCCGGTAGGGGCGCCCCAGGCAGTAAGCAATAAACTTACTCTTCCCCAAAGAGGGGAGGCAAAGCCTGGGAGGGTGGACCTCCTAGAACTGCTCAGGACAAACCCACAGACCGGCGTAAATCAAGGCCCGAAGGCCAAGACAATACCGGTCTACAGAGTGAGCATCCATCGGAACAGATACTACACTTTGATCTTGGCCAAAAGGCCGAGAAGAGTTGAATAAACTTTAAATAGAGCGTTTTGCCGTTCGTCTGAGAAATGGAGCCAACTTTCGCATTCATTTATTTAGATATATATGTTTTGTGTGTGTGTTCGTTACCTTTGGTACGTCGAAAAATTAGTTTTATAAATGTTTTGTTTTCAGAAGTATTTCCGAACGCCGGGTTGTCATATATCAAAGTTTAGATATTTGCGATTTACAACGTCGGGGATAATATTTGTTGCAATCGGTTGTTCAAACATCGAGTTGTTAGAGGGGTTTGGTTTGGGGTTCTTGTTGTTTTTGTTGTTGTTGTTTTTCTAGTTGTTGTTGTTGTTGTTGTTGATGATGATGATGATGATGATGATGATGATGATGATGATGATGAGGATGATGATGATGGCCATCCATTATTTCGAATCAAATGCGGGAATACTGGCTGAAAATGGGTGTACTAATAGTTCAGCATTGTGAAGAAAGTTTGTTTTCTGCATACTTGGTGTCGCAACCTAGAAAGGACCGCAATATTCTAAGAATGTGCACGCTTGGACTCTTCAGTCGTCAAAATCATAATGGAACTGGTTATGTTTTTTCTAAATTTAATGGATGTGTTTACTGCTTCACGTGCAGATGGATGTGCTTAAATACAGCAAAATCTGAGTCTTCTCAGCTTTCGTCTAATGGATTCTGTGATTAGAAACCTTCACAAGAACATCTACGAAGTCATGAGCAGTCAATGGAACATTTCAATAAGAGGTTAAAAGCAATTGGGCGAATTGATACGGAGCTGACACAACAGGTCGATCATCTAGAGCAGTACTGGAAATCAGTGTTGAAACGAGTAGTTAGGATCATTAAATTTATTGCCGAGCGTGATTGAGCATTTAGACAACTAATTGATTAGACAACCAATTGATTGGGTAATCTGGAAATGGACATTTTCTTATTATTCTTGAACTCATCGCCCAGTAAGACGGTTTTCTTGCACTGCATATCGAAACTCAAGCCAATCACGATAAGGGACACACATTATATCTCATCTACAATAATGGAAGAGCTTATCAGTGTAATGATTAAACAAGTTCTTGGAGAAGTCATTTCTCGAGTTAAAAAATCAAAATACCACTCCATTTCTTTAGATTATACACCAGGTGCAGCGCACATTAACCAATTGACCCTTGTATTGAGATTAATGGAGAAAGATGACCCAATGGAACACTTTGTAACATTCATGGCAAACAAAGGCCATGGAGCTTAAGAGATACATGCCCTAGACCTGGGAAACTGCCGCGGACAAAGCTACGACAATGCATCTGCAATGAGTGGCAAGTACAATGGTCTACAAGCCAAAGTGAGAGAGAAGAACAGTCTTGCCTCCCGGATTCTTTATACACCACATTCTCTAAACCTGGTTGTGAAAAATGCTGTAGAATGCAGCTCGAGTGCTGTGCAGTTTTTTGCCTTCCTTGAAAAGCTGTTCGTCTTCTTCGCAATTTCGACACATCGGCATCAACTTTGGACTGAGGATTTGACACATAATGATTCTTCACTGATTCTCAGACGTGTCACCACAACGTGTTGGTCCTGCAGAGTTGACGCAACGAAAGAACTTAAGCATGACAACAACAGATTAAGGATGTATTGAAATAAATTGCTTATGCCATTGAAGAAAAGGGGCGTGTACGCTGTGAAGCAGGACTGTTAAAACAGATAATTCACCTTGAAACAGATATTTATGCCACCTTCTCGAATGATATCCTGCAAAGAACAGATGCAACTAATGAAACTCTACAACACGCAAACGTCGATCTAAATACTTCTGTAGCGTCACTGACCAGCTTGAAACACTATGTTGCACCAAAGCGTGACTTGTTCAACACTTATGAGAAGCAAGGCAAAGAGATGTCTGGTTCAGCAGATTATGATGTGCAGACGAAGACTCAACACAACCGCCGCAATGTGCGTCTTAACCCATTAGATTATGCTCATGCGGAAGAAGTACAATCCAGCCCTTCTGACAAATACAGAACAGAAAGTTTCTTGCCTGTTATTGATCAGTGTATCGCTTCTATCGTTCAACGCTTGCAAGCATATAAAGATGTATCAAGACAATTTAGCTTTTTGAGCCATCTGAAAGAACTGTCTTCAGACGAGATTCGGGCCGCAGCACAGCAACTCGTCAGGTCTTATTCAGATGGCTTGGACATTACATTTTTTGATGAACTGTGTCAGTTTGTAACATTTGCCAATATCTTCACAGACGAGGAGCCAGAATGCATTATCATCAAGCTTTTCCTGTACAGACTTATCATAGACAAGGGCGTTCACGACACTTTCCCCAAACATTGAGATAGCTCTACGGATATACCTTATTTTGATGGTATCAAACTGCAGTGGTGAGCGCTCCTTCTCAAAACTCAAATTAACTGAGAACCGATTACGAACATCCATGAAGCAGAAACGACTTGTAAATCTGACTATCATGAGCATTGTACATCTGACTATTATAAGCATCAGGTCAGATGTACTGCGTGAATTAGACTTCAGTGACATCATCACCAACTTCAGTGACATCATCACCAACTTCAGTGACACCATCACCAACTTCAGTGACACCATCACCAACTTCAGTGACATCATCACCAACTTCAGTGACATCATCAGCGACTTGTCCCACGAAAATCGAGAAAACTATCCGGATTGTAATGATTATAACTCCATCCATACTCTGAATTTAACCATTTTTACTTGTTAGTGATTGTTATGGTGCCTTACCTTATTGGACGATATTAACTATTTCTCTAAATAATAAATACTGGAGCACATGGTTCTCAGTGTAAATAATTAACCCAGACTAAAACTTGGCAGTTAAACAGACGTTCTACACTTTTTAATATATTTTATTTATCTTTCTTTCTAATATATTTGTTTCACTTACTCATGTGTTCGTGTCTTTTTTCTGCCCCTAATCAGGCTACAACTGTTATACTATAAATTTTCATGAAAAATTAAATAATCTTAACTGAATTTCTCTGTGTAAATAAATTTGAAAAGGTTCATTTTGTGTTCACTCCATTTCTTGAAACGACTTCATAGCATTGCATATTATAGTATTGGAAGAATAGTGCCCGTTCAGTATTTTCTAAATAAAAGTGTCCTATTAATATATTAGGTTACTATTCTATGGTGTACTCAATAGAGGAGTTGGAAGGGGGGCCTCCCTTTCAAGTGGCCCCGGCTTAACCCGGCCCTGTGTGAACTGCTACTGATGAAAACATTTTAGCGCCATTTTTTAATTGTAACATCTTTTGTTTCCAGTTTCTGAGAATACATTTTGCCGATTGCCACGTGTTTAATATCATTAGATATTATTTCGCATTCAATTGTTGTATTTAATCATTCCACAATGAATGAATGAACAACTTATGGCAGACATACGTTAAACTTAATACACAGGTATATGTATAGGTGTTAATAGTTTTGGTTCTATTTTGTTTTTTCTTTACTTACATAATTTTCGATTTAGATGCATATACTTATATAGATAGACAAAGACATTGGCTATTACATTTATAAAGCCACATGCACGCACACACGCATACTAGTAATAGTAGAAAGTTTGAATTCTTACTAGAAACAATCTTTCGGTTTCTCTTTACAAAAGCTTGTCAGTAGATTTTGGCATGAGGATATTTCCCCCTACAAATAAACCCTGAACAAATATTCAAAATAACATAATTTCTGAAGTCAAAATAGGATATGCTTAAACATTGGCTAATACGAAGAATAGTGCACGTTCTTCTAATGAATCTATTTCAAGTAACAGCACTTAGCTGGATACTAAACCAAACCAGATGAAGTCTTGTCTTGGAATCCGGTAAGACCAAAAAAAATTAAAAGAAAAGTTTAACATAGTTAAATGTTTAATTTAAGAAGTGGCGAAGGACTTAAAATAAACATTCGGATACGTATGTGTCTCATGAGGAAATCAAGTGCTAGCCCTAGGAAGCAATCTACCAAATAAATACTTACGATTTGAAATAGAAACAAGCAATTTATGCAAACTAATTGAACTAAAGTAATGATATAATAATAGAACCCTTTCTAATATTTTTCAAATTACAAAAATCCACAGAGCGGAGACTTACCTATAAGCTACTCTTCCACCCAAATATAATTATTTTTCGTAACAATAATAAGTTAAGAAAAGAAAAGAAAAATACAAAAATACAAAATACAATAGTAACAATATATTGTAACGTATGGTAATTGTGCACTTTTCGCCAAATACAATAATACGCACTAAACTGACACATGCATATACACATGCAAATACACATGTACATACAAATCTCCGTTGTACAAACCAGATGTAAAAATAATTTTTTAGTTATTTTGGCTGAGTTTTCTTTAACTTTTGTTGAGCTTGTTCAGTCGGCCTTTTTTATGTGCATTCGACTTTTTTGACATTCGACTTTTTTTGACATTCGACTTTTTTGACATTCGACTTTTTTGACATTCGACTTGTTTTGACATTCGACTTTTTTGACATTCGACTTTTTTTGACATTCGACTTTTTTTGACATTCGACTTTTTTGATATTCGACTTTTGAATTTTCTGAGAGTCAGGTGTTTCCTGTGTAATCTCAAATCTGTTACCAAGGTTGCTGGAAAGATAGTTGAATCATTCTACCGCTCCAGAAGGTATCTCACTCTTTACACAATCTTCTACCTGTATAAGGGTCAAGTGCGCCTTAAGATCGAATATTGTTATCCCAATTAGGGAGGTGCCGCTCAGATCTGCCTTTCCTACATTGACAGAGTACAAAATAAACTCTAAAATCTAGTACGGGGATGTCCTCTTCTCTTTCCTACAGAATCTTTTTCACAGAAGAGAGGTTGCTAGTATTTCTCTACTCTATCGTTATTTCCATGGTACCTGCTCGACTGAGCTCTAATGTATGGTTCCGCCTGTTAAACATTTACAAAACTCGTCTACCTACAACCACTGTAAATAATTTTCCGTTCCCCCTCTCTGTACCTAAAACTAAACGGAACACCTATAAGCTAATTTTTTCTCCAAGAACTGTCCGTCCGTGGAACACAATACCACATGGCCGTTTCCCAGCTGATTATAGAATCGTCTTGTTGAGCCGTCCTCTTAAATAATATAATTCTGACTAGTCTCGACCATCCTTATCAATCTTTACGTTGCAGTTTCACCGTCTTCCTGACAATCGCATTAACCCTTATCCTCGAATGGCTTATGGGCCTTGATAAGCTATGACTCGTAAGTAATAAACAATTTTAAAACCTCCATTTCGTCATTGATGTTCTTGGTACTTTCCTGAACATTTTCTAAAAGCTTCTTTGCAAGAATTTTCGCCTTGACATTTTCGCCTGGTTTGCATTTGGCAAAAGATTCTGAAGACATGATGTCCGTGTGGCAAATTGAATTTGTTCAAATAGGCTCTTAATTCTTCCAGAAACGCGTAAAAATTTTCTTTGCTCCGAAATTGATATCGAATCACAGTATGATATAAGTTTAATCTGTCATTTAATTTATTTATAAACATACACATATATCCATTAATATTCAGTTTGATATAAAAAGGAAAGATAACCTCTAGCAGAAAATACTAGAAAAGATACACTTCGAAACACAGCAGGTATCCCTTACCGAGAAATACATTTCTGTGATTTGGTATAAAAACAGAAACAATTAAAAGTAATACATCTCTCCTCAATAAATAAATAAATCAATACTTACGATTTCGAATGAAAAACAAGTAATTATTTCCTGTTAGCTGGTGGAAATAGGTGAGGATATTCCTTGTGAATGGCGTTCCAGAAATTGTATGTATAATACAAAAGTTGTGGAAATGATACAACGAGTATGCGATATCGATTTTATATTTATTATACTTATGAACTTTTGCTAGTTTATATAAGAATATATATATATATATATATATATATATATATATATATATATATATATATATATAAATACTGAATATTGATACATAAAAAATTATATCTCCTTATAACATTTTATGTGGATACATGAAATAGTAATATATATATATATATATATATATATATATATATATATATATATGTAAAATGAAAAAAAAAATGATGTATTAATCAACGTTTCGTCTTTATTTCAAGACTTCCTCGGGATTGATGGTCTGAAGAAATAACACTGAGCTATTCTTGAAATAAAGACGAAACGTTGATAAATACATAAATACTATTTTTGGTTTTACTTTTTTAATTTTCCATTACGTTGGAATATTAGTTCCATTTTTGTATCATATATATATATATATATATATATATATATATATATATATATATATATATATATAGTGCTATGAAAATATATTTATGGCAATTAAGCTACACAGAGGCTCCCGCGTTTCATCCCCGGGGGAATCCTCAAGCTATATATATATATATATATATATATATATATATATATATAAAATAATAGATTTTTTTGAGTTTAGATAATAGACCCAACCTTAAAAAATACTTTTTTAGACTTAAGTAACTGAAATATATTTGTTACTAGTTAATATAAGGGACACGATAAAAATCTTTTTAAACTTATGTATTTGAAATAGATTTGTTAATAGTTTATATAAGGGACACAATTAAAATCTTTTTTAGACTTAGGTAATTGAAATTGATGTTACTATTTTATATAAATAACACGTTGAAAATTTCTTTTTATACTAAGGCAATTGAAAAAAATATTTACTATTTTATATAAGAGACAAAGTAATAATCTCTATTAGAAATAAGTAATTGAAATATATTTTAGTCGTTTATATAAGAGACACTTAAAAGTAGACTTAGGTCACTGAAATTTATTTGGAAATATTTTACATGTCGTTCTGTGCATGTTGGCCACGTTAGGTTCTAAAACTACTTGACAGAATTGTACGAAGATACACTTCGAATACGCAAATAACTTAAATAGATTTGACTAATTTATATAAAAGTCAGCCAAGAAAGTATTTTTAGATGAAGGTAACTGAAATAGAGTTGTTATTAGTTTATATAAGAAATATAAAAAAAAATAGACACTTACAAAAATATTTTTCTTATCTCCTTCTCAAGAAAACTATCGACATTTTAGCATACATGCGATTCAAACTTAAATCCAGCTGAACAAAGAAGCAATTTTACAAATTCCAAATGAGAGTTGCTATTAACAATTACGAAGGCAGTCAGGAGTTTAACAAAAATGATTTCGTAAAGTGGAAATTTGCAATTGAATCCGTGACAATATTTTTCCAGCTCTATGCGCTCATTAATCACCAAAAGTGACAGCTAGAATTAATGTCGCCAAATCGAAAAGAACATTAATCATATACATCGTGTCGCAGCAGGTATGATTACCATCGCAAGACGGACATTATTCACGGGAATGGCATCGGTGCACAAATAGGTATTGCGCTTATAATGATGGTCAAAAACTAGAAATATTTTATATTTCAGCTTTTACATTTTTAACAACCACGTGTTCATCTATATTTGTAACGCACAGGATGTCGCCGTTTTGTTGCGCGTTGTGTTATCGTCGATAGCACAACGCGTGTCTCGGACAAAAGAGAAAAGGATAATAGTGAAAAAGAGTTGGATTTATATGCACATAAACTTATTCACAGATAAACAGTTTGTCGAAGGCAAACATATAAGGGGATACGAAACATGTAAGGTGATACACGATGTAACATACATGGAGAGAACAACAGTCATAACTATTTAAAAAGGAATAAATTACGGTCCCAATTACAATTAGAAACAAACACATGCATATGGGGTTGGAAATAGAGAACAGTGCGTGAGTAATGAATAAGAAAATATTACTTACTTTATGTGGTGCGTTTCTGACAGTCTATACGACTGCTATTAGAAGATTCAATTGGATGCAAACCGGATACTGTTTTGGAATGTATGGTTTTAGTAGAGATTGGAAGCTTTGAAGAACGCGACAAGGAAGAGACTAAGATCTCGGCATAAATCGCGCACGTTGGTCGAGCGAAATTATAGACTATCGCATAGGAGAGTTCTTTCTCTACTGTTCGCCAAAACAAATCCAAGGGAGACAACTAAGATAATTCTGGTCCGACAATGGAAAATATAAAGAACTGTTGTTAAGAATCCAAATATTGATTGCAATGTTTTTTTTTAGTTTTTGATTATATCAAAGGAATATGCTGACATTGGGTTTGAAGACAAGTTGCAGTTTGCAGAGAAGCAATCCCGCGGCAATATGTTCAACAGTCTGTAAATCCTTGTTAAAATAAAAAATGGAGGAGAAAGGAAAGTTTCTTCCGTTGTGGTAGGAAAGCGAGTTTTTGCTGCAGATGTTTTATAATGGTCGACTAACTTCCACGAAAGTAACGATAAAATAGAGATATTCTTCTAGGTTTTATATGGTTATTGCAATTAGTAAATTCGTATGAATCAGAATAATACAACTTTGTTGATCGGCTTTATTCTGTTGTTGGCATTCTTGCAATAGAGACCGCACGATCATTACCAACATCCCTAAGTGAAAGTGGTATTATGGAATCGACTGGATTCGAACTTGAAAATTCAGGTCGTCAGTCCGTGTCGTTATCCACTGTCACCTCTCTATTATTGCAATTAATGAAGCTTTTTTAGTAAAAAAAAGTATCATTTATACAGGTTCTTTGGCGTAGAGCATATTTGTCCGTGGGTAACAAGCGTGTTTACTATTATTCATTCCGCATGAACTAACAAAAATGTGCAACTAAAGATGATCAAGAAAATAGTGAGGACAAGGATTATGTTCGAGGGATCACTGTTTTATTTGATTATTTGATAACATTAAACCCACTGTTTGCCGCTCCCAAATCAGAGTTACGACCCATCCCATATTTAAGACACCTCTAAAAAAAACAAAGCAAAAACGAACAAACAGTCAATGCTTCTAAGCTCAACTTGAGTGGATTGTGGAACTAATGATGCCATTCCAAGTCTGTTGCCAGGAAACGGCAAAATGGCCCTCGTCGAACAAATAACATGTCACGTGTCACTCTTATACAACGTCCCATTTTCAGACCCTTTCCGATATTATGAAGCCATTTTTTAATCTTGCATCATTACTGAATTCAATGGTTAACGCTTTTCAGTTCAACATTTTCGTAGTCGTGGCACTAAATTGTACTGACCACTTCTCGGTTTCTACGTAAAACAACTAATCTCAGTTCTGATTATCAGCTATTTTCATCTCGATACTAATAACATTGTATGACAACACCTCGCGTGTTTGTGTATGTGAGTGTGTTTATCGCCTCTTCATGACTTACCCATTATATTTTTTATTTATGACTAGCAGGAAAATCCGACGTTGTTCGGGATTGGATGAAGATCACTACTATATACTTGTTCACTATGCTCATAAAGCCATATTACTTTCTTTATTCGTACTGAGCCTTCCTCCCGTTTCACCCTCTAATATAGTCGGAAGAAGCTGAAAACTCTCTGAATAAGTGCCTTATTACATATGGTTTAAATTTTATTAAAATCGAATATACACATTTGAAGTTTTAAGAGTGTTCTGTCCCATGGGTTACTTAGAGGTGAGGGTACATCGATATTGGGTACATAGAGGATAATGTAAACATTCTGGACTACTTCTCTTTTATAATGTTATGCATATAATATAAATTTAATAAAAAATAGGATTTATTTGAAGTTTTAAAAGAGGTTCACCCCAAGCTTCCTTAAGGTTAGGAGGACACTTAGAGATTCGGGACCACTTCCATTGTCTTTCCCAGAAAATTTTATACATATGATTTAAATTTCATATAAATAAGATATATTTGAGGTTGTACAGGGTTATGTCTTCATAGCCACCCCTCAAGCGTGCACTTACAGGTTCAGGAACACTTCCATTGTCTTCCCTGGTAAATTTTCCATAAGAATACACCTTTAGATTTTATGCAGATTCTCTAACCTTTCTTTCTATAGGGAACACACAAACATCACACACACAAAAACACATGCCTTTAGTGTCATATATATATATATATATATATATATATATATATATATATATATATATATAGAGAGAGAGAGAGAGAGAGAGAGAGAGGGAGATAGATAGATAGATAGATAGATAGATAGATAGATAGATAGATAGATAGATAGATAGATAGATAGATAGATAGAAGATTAGCTGATTAGCGTAAAATGAAACGAAATTTCAAAAATTAAAAATTAAAATTAATTTGATTACAAACTTTGACCAAACAGGATGCATTTCGGTTTATTCGTTAATAAGTCAGTCATCTTAATATTTTGTTAATTGTGGAAATTAAAAAAAAAATGAATAACTTCATAACTATTTGAAAATTGAAAGGAATTTGGAAGCATTTAAACTGTTAAATAGAAAGTATTTTAAGCCACACAATTCTTAAGAAGTGTTCATGTATTTAATGTGTTGAAAGTTATTTACATTTGATATATCTCTTTATAAAGTTAGATATGTTGATATGTTTATATATGTGTATGTACAGGATTCACTCCTAAACTAATTAACCGCTTATTTTGGAACACAGTTGCTGGTTGTAATGGGTCTTAATTTCGACTCATTTAGTTTAAGTTAGTTTTATGCAAAGGGTTAAAAAAGAGGGCGGAATCCTTTTGTGAAAATTCAGATTATATTTTTGTGAAATTTTAATAATAGATATTAATAATAGATATTAGACATCAATTAATAAATGTCTCTCAAATTTAAGTTTCTTTGGAATATTTTAATGGGTTTTAGGGGCATAATAGGGAAAAAATACTCCCATTTGTACATTAAAAAAATATCAGATTGGCATTAAATTTGATTAATTATATCTTGGTTTTTAATCTTCATGTTCTATTCTGTTCGGGGAATTAATTTTACCCGTCCTAGGATGAGTATTTTTTTTAATTAGTTTTATAAATAAAGATTAAAACAACATTGTCCTAACATAAATAGTTATAGTCTTATAAAGCTTCTGTTCAATTCATAAGTTAATGACCAAAAAATACCGCAATACTTAAATTTAACTTTCAAACTCCGATTTAAATAAATAATTTGGTAAAGAAGACAGAATTGTTAAACAAATGCGAAACAAAATAGACAGTAAAAAGATTCTCGCGAAATGCTGAGTATGTACAACTTGTTTGGTGAAATAAAAAGTATCCACTTTATAATGGCCGCCGTATCTGAAATCGGAAATTGCGAATCGGTGTTAATTAGAAAGCAAAAATCTCCAATTATTTTTTATCATTTATACAAAAACAGTTTGCATTTATTATATGTTATTAACATATCATAAATTAAGACTGTTTTTTTTTACTTTGTAATACAATCATATTTGGTTAATAGTTAATTATTAAACTATAAAAAAGATATTTAAAAAATCTAATTATAAAAATATGTTTGATTTGATTATTTGTTAAAGAATATTTTTCAAAATTAAATTTAAAAAAAAAAATTTTAATTATAAAAATCAGTTTGATTTGATTTATTTGTTAAAGAATATTTTCCAAAATTAAAAAAAATTTAAAAAATTTAATTATAAAAAGCAGTTTGATTTGATTATTTGTTAAAGAATATTTTCCAAAATTAAAAAAATTAAAAATAATGTTTAATTATAAAAATCAGTTTGATTTGATTATTTAAAAAAAAATATTTTCCAAAATTAAAAAAATAAAATAATTTTTAATTATAAAAAGCATTTGATTTGATTACTTGTTAAAGAATATTTTCCAAAATGAAAAAAAATTGAAAATAATTTTTAATTATAAAAATCAGTTTGATTTGATTATTTTTTAAAAAATATTTTCCAAAATTAAAAAAATAAAATAATTTTTAATTATAAAAAGCATTTTATTTGATTACTTGTTAAAGAATATTATCCAAAATTAAAAAATATATAAAAAAATTTTCATTATAAAAAGCAGTTTATTTTATTATTTGTTAATAATTAAACAAATTGTTGAAAAAAAATTATTATTTGCGAAAATAAAATCTGGCCTAAAATATGAATGGGGATTTTTTAGGATTAATATGCGATTTCAGATACGGCGGTCACGATGCAAGTATAGCTTGATTTTAATCTATTTCTCAAATATTACTTATGTGAAGTTTTTAATTGAAATTAATTCGGCAACCAATAATCTATGATATAAATGTAATGTCTCTATCTATCTATCTATCTATCTATCTATCTATCTATCTATCTTTTTGTGTGTATGTCTGGGTATGCAAAAACCCATATCAAGATCAAACACAAATATATTTAGGTAAGCTTTACATTTATATAAACGGGGTCTGCGTTCGCGCGCGTCATCCATTTTATTTATAACTTAAAAATAAAAAAATATAAAAATAATAGAAATTGAAAAAAACAAAAAAACAACAGAATTTCTTTCACCACTTATCTCATCATTCTCCCTTTATTTACGTTAGTCGCCCTTCCTCCTACAACCTAAAACATTCATGTACAAATGACGTGTACAAGGTGATAACAATATTCTCAAAGTTTTCGTAGTATATTGATATATGATTTTATTTATGGTTGTTAATATAAAGGAATCTGTGATTAGAATGTTTATTTTATTCTCTTGTCAATTGTGGAAAAGTTCTAATACGCCATAGAACGTGTCCAAGAGCAATGTATATGGCTATAATCACGTTGACTTACCGGTTTCTGCTCAATTCCGGAGTTAAGCGCCGTTAAACCTGGTCAGTACTAAATGGGTAATGATATGGGAATACCAGATATTGTATATTATCTGACAACAAAATTACTACAAAGCTCTCCCTGAAAAATTGACATCGTCAATTCCCGAGGATTGACAACCGCAAATAGAGGTTATCCTCTCTATAACGTCTGCCTTTCCGACCAGCTACGGCTGCATGAAGACAGAATGCAGCGTCAGGATGTCACAAGCGGGGGGGGGGGGAGGGGTTACATCATATTTTTCAGCTGCTGAAATATATGCAGCTTAGAATTACCAGTCTATAATATTTTACAACGAACAAGTTGTCATATACGAGAGCTTCAGACTGGAACAATCTGGGATCTCGGTTTCGGTATTTTTTTTTTGGGTGAGAGCCCCCCCCCCCCTGGGAAGACAATAACAACAACTACTTATGGTTTTATAACAATTTGGTTCGATTAATAATTTAATATTCAAACGATTCTGTACTAATTAAATTTAATTAAAAGATAATGATAACAAAATATTAGTATTTTTGAAACAAAAAAAAAACAGACTTAATTCAAATAAAGAAAAGAAAACATTATCGTGCCACGCTGGTTCGTAATAGTTAAAATATTATATTAGAAATGCAGTGTGTGCCCATCGTTTTAGCTTTATAGCGGATGGATCTTGAGCAACAGTAAGTTCCTACAACATTCGACCACTCTCTCTGGTGATGATAGTGTGTGCGTGCGTGTGTGTTAATGTGCATGTGTATTAATGTGCATGTGCCCGGCTGAATATGTGTAAGCATTAGCGTCATCTGCACATCAATATTCCATTCCGCACGTACACATGCACAATTTGAATATACCAATAGCAATGATACAAATTAGCAGATAGAAGGACGGATAAAGTTTGTAGCGGCAAATATAAGTTACCTCCTTTTAAAGCAACAGTATGATCCGTCTGCATATAGCAATCCGTTTAGTTTTATTTATATTCTTTTTATTCATTTTATACTTATGCACCCCCCACATATATATATATATATATTTTTTTTTTTTTCAAAGTTTAATTTTATTACCTGCAGTAATGTCATTGTGGTAATGGTCCTCTGAGGAGAAGATTTTCTTTGAAAACTCATGAGTTAAGGACGCAATATCACTCCTTGTTTTTTGAACTTAAATAAACTCTGATTAATTTCTCACTTTATTATGTCATTCAATTAATATTATTTCTCTATACACTATATTGAGCTTTGTTTTTATCCGGATAGTCTACTGGTTAAAGATATTATATATTTAAAGTATTATCTTACTCTCTCTATATATACATATATATAGGTATATAAAATCTTTGCTAGTCACCTGTACGCACGCATACTGGAGGATATACACTTTCAAACACAGCCATGTATTCACACACCCAGAAATAGATTGCTGCGTTTGTGTATAAAAGCGAACGCAATTAAAAGCAATATACCTCCATCTGCTACAAAAAACAAAAAAACATACGTATGCTTTAAATTGAACAACAAGCAATTACTTCCTTTTAGATGGTTGGAATAGATGAGGATATTCCTTGTAAATGGCGATCCGGAAATTGTATGCATAATACAAAAGTTGTCTGGAAATGATACAACGAGTATGCGGTATCGATTTTATGTTCATTATACTTAGGTAATTAGAATGGACTTTTACCAGTTTTTCTAAAAAGTTTTTTATATAAATTAACAAAATAAATAGAGTTTTACTAGTTAATGTATGAGACCCCACTTAAAAAAAAACACTTTTTTAGACTTCGTTAACATAAATAGATTTGTTACTAGTTTATATAATGGACACGAAAAATTCATTTTTAGACTTTGGCAATTGAAATATATTTGTTACTAGTTTATATAATGGACACGAAAAATTCATTTTTAGACTTTGGTAATTGAAATATGTTTGTTACTAGTTTATATAATGGACACGAAAAATTCATTTTTAAACTTTGGTAATTGAAATATGTTTGTTACTAGTTTATATAATGGACACGAAAAATTCATTTTTAGACTTTGGTAATTAAAATATATTTGTTACTAGTTTATATAATGGACACGAAAAATTCATTTTTAGACTTTGGCAATTGAAATATATTTGTTACTAATTTATATAAGGTATGCAAGATCAATTTTTTTAGACTCAACTAATTGCATATATTTCTTACTAGTTTTATATAAAGGACACAGTAAAACTCTTTTTTAGACTTTGGTAATTGAAATATATTTGTTACTAGTTTACATAAGGTATACGAGACTTAGGTAATTGCATAGATTTTAAACTAGTTTATATAACAGATCCATTGAAATTTCGTTGTCGACTGATTCACAATAGCAATCATACACATTAGTAGATCACAGGACGGATAGAATTTGTAGCAACAAATACAAGTTACTTCCCTTTAAACTAAAAGTTGCACTAGTCTGCATATTGCATTTTGCAACAGATCAGCTTAAAATATGGCCGATTTAAATCTAGTGAATGCACGTTTGTTGGTAACTAGATGAAAGCTCAATTTAGTAGATTAACCGGATAATTGCATGTCTGTTCGTTTGTACACGTTGTAATTTAAATTGCCCTTTTTTGTTGTTTGTGTCATTGGACTTTACTTATCTCTCTAGTAAGTTATCTCTCTTTTTCATGGCTAGTCCTTAAATGGTTTATCTTGTGCACTCACCGATTCAATGTAACGTCGCTCAATTCCTGTTTAGAATGAAATGAGTCTCTATGTAGACAGTGTCAACAACGACCGGAGACAATGGACTTCGTCACTTTCCTTTGTTTGTTTCGTTATTCACAGAAAATGTCTTCTTTGCCATTTCTCATCAAATAGAAATCATTAATTGGGGTTAGGTAATAGCAGAGCGTAACTTGATGAACACATCTAAGAGGTCAGTGAGCGCAGAATTAACATTTTCACACATTCTAATACATAATTGAAACAAGTTCTCCTTAATTGTTTTTCCGGGTAAATGTTTATCAAGCAGCAGTTGTAAGGGACACAGTTCTCACCTTAGATCTACAGCTGTTTTTCTGTCATTTAACAACTCGTAACACATCAGCGTAAAAAGCAATCCATTTAAACCTAGTGCATGCGTTGATAACGAGGCAACCATAAATTATCAGTTAAGACCAGTGGCAGACAGATGTCTAGTGATGCCCTGGTGATGCCCTGGTGATGCCCTGGTGATGCCCTGGTGATGCCTTGGTGATGCCTTGGTGATGCCCGGGACAACTCCTTCATTGTAAGCCTGAAAGACTCAAGAATAAGTCATAGTACTAAAAATTATGAGAAAGGGGGAGGATTAGATGACGTAAGGGAAAAATTTCAGAGTTACTCCCCTTTAGTTAATGGCTCCCCCCCTGACGAAATATGCACCAGTTTAGGATCAAAGAAAGAATCATTTCTTTTTTGAATTTTAAATATTATTCACCTGGGCAGCGCCGATAAAAACAAAGAATCGATTTAGTAATTTTGCAGGAAAAATGGTTTATCTATTTCGTTTGTGTATGTAATTTAAATTGTTCTCTTTTATTGTGTTTTTTAATTTAAATTGACTTTCGTTTGTCATGTATCTTTTAGTACATCCGTAACATAGCGTAAGAGGGCTTCTTCGATCTCACCGGGCTGTCTATCGTTTTTTTTTCTGTCAACAGAAATAGCCGTTCGTCTCTTTGTAGTTGTCCATGACGTCTAGTTGTAAAGATGGTCGTAGTGGCGATTTTCTTTCTTCTTTGTTCCGTTGGTGGCTGGAATAATAGAGACAGTTAAAAAGAACAACGAATACCCCATTAATTGCTCTGGGATATTTGATTTAGCTCTGGTTCACACGAAGGCAACATTCAACACAATGTTAAAATTATCTCTGCTCCCGAGCCACCCAATAGGACTTTGTACTGTGACGTCACTAGAAACCGGAAGGCAGTCGTGTGTGTGTGTGCGAGTGAGTGCGTGTGGATATTAGATCTGATAGTTACATAATTTTTATTGCACTTGCAAAAGATTTAACATATACTATATCATATTTTCAAATAAATGATGATATCCGGAAAACACTGGACAATGTTTCGAGTCACTTTAAAAAGTTACATTTTATTGGTATTTTTCTAGTGTTTTATACAACATTGTAAATGCTTAATTAATGAGGTGTAGTGTTTTACTTTTTTTGACTATTGAGTCACCGCTTATCAAAGCCAAGAGCCACTCGAGGATAAGGGTTAATGAGACGGACATGATTGTCAGTCGAAAGATGAGGAACATTATAGGGGCACTAAAATTAATCAATGTTATGAACTGATTATTAGTTTGAGGCGGTTTTTGACAAAAATTTGTGAACATTGGATTTGAAGATGACCAAGTTGTAATGTGTTTCACAGACCGGAAGTCGTTGCAAAGAAGCGCTGTCCATGAAAATCCCGCCTTCCGCTAGGAACATGAAGGGGGTAGGAAATTCTTTTTTCGATGTGGGAGTTAAACGAGTCCCCGCTGCGAATGTATTACAAGGAAGAACCAGAGATTAGAGCTCAGTCGAGCACCTTCAACGAAGATGAAAAAACCGCGTCGTATACTTTTCTTACGTGAGTCATAGTTCTTCATAAACAGACGCCAATGGCAACAGAAGATGGAGGGGAAGGGTCTGTAAGGGATCGGACAGTACGTAGGTTGTTTTATAAATTCCATAGTTGTAATGAGTGTCTTGAAGATGTAGAAGGTAGAAGGTAGAAGATAGAAGGTAGAGGGCGGCCATGCACTGAACGATAATGCACGCTTGAAATCAACTGTTGAACAAAACCTACGCCAAAGTGTCGAAAAAAATGTCTAAGGCACTTGATGTCAGTATTTTATTGGTGTCCAACAACCGGAAGCAAATTGGCAAGGTGAGAAGTGTCGATAACTGCATGGAATTAATGAATAAATGATTATTTATTAAATCGGTGGTTATTTTTTAGCAATCTAATATAAATATTGTTCTAGTGTAGACTTTGATTTTATTCTAGTCAGTTTTTTATATGAAAGAAACGTAACGCAGTAAGTTGTATTATTTTGGATTATTCGGACGACTATTCGTATCTTGGGAGTTCCACGAGACCAAAGTTAGACACAAGGTTGTTTTTTCATGTGGTATTGGAACAAAAGTAAAATTGCCTCAGTCTAGACGGATTTCTCTTTCTCTGACCGAGGACAGAAAAGATGAGGTGTAGTATCTTAAGAGATACTACACTTTTCTCCTAGCCCAAAGGCCAATATTACTTTCACAGTGTTTCGGCCGATGTAACCTCCAATCTTGTTAAGGTGTATCTTTTCGAACTCGGGAATCCTTATGTCGAACTCAGGAATATATACGGACTTTTGAACTGAAACCGTCATTTAATCCACGGGGATAGATCGTTCTAGTTCCGTCAGCCATGGCCGGGTAGAAGTGTTACAAAATTATAAAATTGTATTCTTGATTTTTATCGCTTGTAGTAAGAATTGAAGCTGTAACCTTCAACGCCCACATCTGTTGCACCACTAAGAATAAAACTGCACCTAAAAAAAAAATTGAAAGTTACATCGGCAGAACCTTCTGAAAATAACATCCAGGATGAGAATAGTAGTCTGAATGATCCAAATAATTCAAATTATCAATCCTCATCGAAAAATCGGAGGCATAAAACTGTGTGTTGAGATTGTGACCCTGAATAATCATTTGAAGATATTGTTTGGAATGGGTAGTAAATATTTATATTCAAGACAGATCGAAGAAATCGTGATGTTATGCGAAAGTAGAGTGTTAAGAAAAAGCGATAAAATCGAAGGATTTTTTGTTGTCTCTTTCTCTGTAATCGAGCGTATTCACACCAAAGCGAAAACAGAAAATTAATCGACACGAGATACCGTTAAGACTTACCGTTGTTATTACACAGACACTTTCAATTTGAAAACAGACAGGAGGTTTTTATCATGAAGTATTTGACCTTCAATGCTAGTTGAAAGTATAGCTCACCAATGCAAGTTAAGTCATGTTTATTAATTTATTACCAGCCGAAACAACCGGAGTTGCCCGGCATTGAACAAGGATCCATAAGTCATCTTGCGCCCAACCTATAAGACCATATAAACCGTTTAATTCTTATTCTTTGCATTTTACTACATTCAATTTTTAGAGTTGGTCTGAAGGACAAGAGTGACCTAAAAAATTCTACCAACGAATCGTTTGTACTGGTTCAGGTAAGGACCCAAGCTAAGATCGACTTGGCGTCGGTAGTGTCCGGATGTTTACGTAGACGATCGTTAAAAGCCGAATGAAATGTCGGTTGTCTGCGTCACTAAAATCCAAAACGAGGCTTCATGTACAACTGGAAAATATGTTTTTTTTTTTACATGTACACATTTATTTTGAAAGAAAAATATCAACTGTTAAAACGATGTTAGGGTTAGGGTTATAAAATGTTTTTTTCTGCATGAAAAAGTTTTATGTTTCATTGAACAAGTGTTAAAACGGTGTTAGGGTTAAGTTAAGCTAATGGTTAAAGGTTAGGGTTAGGGTTAGAGTTAGGGTACGTTAAAATTCATCATCGCTTTGATCAATTTTTATTTTCAATTAGTGAATTTCTCGATTCAATCAATTAAAATGTTAACTTGTCGTCTGCTTATTTTCTCGCATTCTGATTTGAATAAGCGCTTCGGGATTTTCCGGCTGTCTACGTAAACATTCGGAAACTACCGATGCCAAGTCGATTTTAGCTTGGGTCCTAATCTGGATCAGTACCAAATCGTAAATAAAATTCACAATCGTTTGTGCAATCTAACTATATTTGGTATAAATAAACCTTCAGTCTATGCATGACTTGTCCACCGAGTTTTACTGATGAATCTCCAACAGTCTTTGTTTTATCGCCATTCAATGATATGCTCCAAATGAACACCTCTGCGTTGATCACTACTAAGCGCTACCTAGTAGTCGTTAAGAGTTTTTTTCCAGCCTTGGGGAGACGAAGAGGTGTTGCGAGGGATAATCAGTGGTTTCAACACGATAGGGTAACTCCACACTTCAATTGCCCGTTGGAATGGCTTCGGGGACACTTTAGGGATCGTCTCATCAGTAAGAGTTGTAACCCCGAATGAGCTCCACACTCACCGAACCATAACCTTCCAGATTTGTTTTAAATATAGGGTTATCTAAAAGATGATGTCAATCAACATTATTCCCAAACTATTTCTAAACTGAAGTGGGCTATCGCATCAAAAATAAGGGCAGTGCCAAGAGAGGAGTCTATCAGAGGTATTTTTGGGGTGGGGGAGGTTACCTTGTACTAAGGATTAATTGGGTTGGATGGGGGTTTCAGTAGCGTGACATTAATTTAGATACATTTATGTACATTTATAGTTTTTAATCCAGTCGAGTCAGGCCCGGCGTTTTCCGGGAATCAATGAGGATCTCTGTGCGCTACTGCTCCAAACCCTGAACTCTTTGTTAATATTTCAATTTTGTGTTTTTCATTTCTTTAATCTTCAAGTAAAAAATGAAATAAAAAATAAAACGTCATATTTCGTTTTTATGGATCTCAGCCCCGGTGTTATTTCTGTATTCCCTTTGATCAAGATGAAATATCCTTATTACAGTATCCTGGGCTAGTTTTAGAATATCTATTTAAAACAAACAAACAAACAAACAAATAAACAAACACAAGCGAGCTATTTTATACAGTTACGTATACTGAGAGTTGATAGAAAATAAAATAACGTTTCAAAATCATTCAATGAAACCCTATCATTACTATTGGCGGAGTTATTAAACTCAAAATCGGCCGTTCAGTGATTCAGTCATTCATTTTGTATGAATCAAATGATTCTATTGTTGGCATTGTTTGCCCAGATATCTTTCTAGTAAGAATTCTTTCTAGAAAGAGATCGGGTACTTACAAAATGGACCACGGGAAGGTTGCCAAAATCCTAAATAAAAGTGTTTCTGTGGAGAGAACTCGATTCGAACTTGGCACACCCAAGTCATCAGTCCGTTTCGTGAACCACTTTGCCACCGTCACCTCCTCGTTAAGTGATGACGACACCTTCTCTCTATCGGGCCACGTCAGTGCTGGTTAAAGTCTTTTAGACGCCATGGACCCTGAAAAGTGAACCAGAACATTCCACAACCAATTGCAGAACTCAACGTAGTCGCAACTCAACAGATGCGTGGTATAACAATGGAAGAATGTGTCAGAGTAATCGACAACTTCGCTCGACGAATCCAAGTAAGAGAGTAGAAAGTGGACCTTGTGTTTACTTCCGGCAGGTTCGTACCTCTCGCTTAACTTATTTTGTCCTTTAGTCCTCACATTCCATGAGCGATGTTTCTTACAAAGGGGGAGAATTGCGTTTTTACTCGGTCGGAATCTATCCATCTAACACTTATTTTAATCTTGAAGTAATAATTTTTATTTAGCTCCTTACATCGAGTGGCTTCATGCCTTGTCTGGAGCGATTTCAATAAAAAAAAGTATTCCATCAGCGGAGAGGCACACATTTAGAACATGTCTTGCACAATGTTTATTTTATAGCAAGAGATAATGAGTAAACACTCATTTAAATTGCTAACTCCATTTTATACACACACACACACACACACATATATATATATATATATATATATATATATATATATATATATTGGAATCAATTGCTCTTAATGACAATGCATGCCGAGATGAAATGGCGCACGTTCATTTAAAAAAAGACAACGGGTTTCCTTGCAAACCGGTAGGGAGAGTTCATGTAAACTGCACAAAGTTGAAGATTCCAGTTTCAATTTCATTCATTTCGTATATTTTTTGACAAAGAGCGGAGGACTGCTCAAAATATTAAAAATAAAAAATAAGAATTACAAAATCAACATCGTTTTTTATGCTTCATACACTACCAATATATATATATATATATATATATATATATATATATATATATATATATATATATATATATATATATATATATATATATAGTCTTGGTTTTGCATTTGTAACAGAGATTTATTGATAAGACTGGAACTTGAAAATAATTGGTATCATGCGCGAAATACACCGATTGTTTGGGCATGTAACGCTGCTAACAAAATAACCTTTCTACAGCGTTAAAAAATCGGTGCAAAAATGTTACCGCAACGTTTTTCGTTTTTGTCGATTCGACACAAAGTTACGTCGTACCGTTTCCTCGTAACGCTGCAAATACGCTGCTTTGTGATGTTACATTAACGTTCCAATTTTGACTTCCCATAACATACAACAAATTAAGCAAAACTAATAAAGAACGAGAAAAACGCTAAATGAAACAAAAAAAAAAATAATACCATATTTATAATTCTGCTGATAGGATAATTTTTTTAATAGATTGAACGGACACACCTAAAAATATCTGTTGTTATTCCATCAAGAATCCGATACAACGTTTTATTTGTTTATTGGATCGTAGGCAACATGTACAAACGAATAAACAATAATGTTAATAGTAATAGTATTTACT
Source organism: Sepiola atlantica (assembly GCA_963556195.1). Lineage (NCBI taxonomy): Eukaryota > Metazoa > Mollusca > Cephalopoda > Sepiida > Sepiolidae > Sepiola > Sepiola atlantica. The sequence continues at coordinate 48,006,041 of OY744538.1, read as the reverse complement.
AGCTGTTCCTACTTGGAATTGCCCGGTAGTGTTTTTACTAGTGTTACTAGTGTTGTGACGATTAATCAGGATCGATATCGGAAATCGAAAAAATCGGAACTCTTGTTGCATAACTACTAAAATTAAACGTCACGAGAACCACAGGGGGAGGAGAGCTTATTTATCACTACAGGCAGAAATCCTTCCAACTGAGGCAGTCCTCCGAAACCACCTCAACAGTTCGAATTTCATCCTCTCCAGGTCGAAAATAATGCGAAAAGGCTATGAAAGGATTAATAGTGGTAACAATCTTTTTCTTAATACTTTGGTAAAACATTTTCTGTAAAAAGATTTTTTCAAGCAAACATGTTAAACACATTTTTTTAAAGTCATTTTTACAGATTTCTAAGAGTCACTTTTAAACAGGGATTTTCAACACATTTTAAAGAGTCATTTTTAAACAGGGACTTTAAGCACACCTTCTTAAGAGTAATTTTAACAGATTTCTAAACACATTTCTCAAGAGTCATTTTAAAACACAGTTTCCAGATATTTTACCTTATAAGAAAGTTACCTCTGCAGTTCTCGTTCATCGCTGGTCCGCTGCTTGCTGTGATCATGGTGGGGTACCTGTTTTATGTGGCAGACTCGGTTTTCAAGCACGAAGACAAGAAAATTCGGAGACGATTTTATTTTTCAGAGAGAGATTTCATCATTTTTATTTCACACATTCGATTGGAGAGGTTTCCATTCGTCGGTTCTTCATTCACATCTTCTCTTCATCCATACTGTGGGTCGCTGGGGCAGTTAGCTAATTTCTAGCAAGTTCATACTAAGCATCGTGACCCTCGCTTCCAGAGTCCGAACTCAATTAAAAACTAAGTTTTTACTCGAAGTTACATGGCTGAGTCCGTTGATCCTGTCGCCTCGAGGATCGGGAACTGACAGTCTCACAATCCTCTCGCTTCGATAATCGGGAATTGACTGAATCGCAAACTAAATCTTCACACAAAGATGAATCACGTCACCTGATGTACACGTGTTACTGTCATGCGAAAAACATTTGTTCACACATACTGTCTAACCTTTTGACCCTAGCATTTCCTCTCGAGCGGCATACAGCAAAATTTGTTATGATTTTACAAAATGATTCACTAATGAATCATGGTTGTTTGTTCCAAAATCACAATGCACCTATCTTTATTCTTTAATGCTATCTCTTTCACAATTCATACTAGCTAATCTACCCGTTTAAAATACAGGGCCCGTCATAATCCAACACTCTTAAGGGTATCGGAATCGGAAAAAATAGCCTAATTTCCCATTCCCAAAACGATTCTTTTAATTTGTTTTTGTTGCTGTTTAACACTTAATTTTCCATTGATAGTATTAATGATAAAATTATAAATATTTATCGATTTAAAACTATCAGAAAAACAAAAATGTATAGATCATAGTAACGAATTTAGGTAAAAATGGCATCAGAAAAAATGGCACAGGTAAAAATGACACCAGAAAAAATGGCACAGGTAAAAATGACACCAGAAAAATGGCGGAGGTAAGAATGTCACGAGTCGATAAATAAGAGAAGATGGTGCAAGTGAAAAATATAGATGAAAATCTTACAATGACTTCATCAAAATATTGGATACAATACATAAATGGAAAACATTAAGAAGTTTGTCAAATTATATATATATATATATATATATATATATATATATATATATATATATATATATATATATATAAACTTCTAACTTGGTAATAAAAAATAATAACACTACTAACTCGCCCCTAAACCAAACAAACGTACTATATTTGTTCCAATGCCCTATTCGATGAATGTTTCCCCAAGACCCAAACAGACAAACACAGTACTTATATTGGCCATACAACTACAACCCTCTCCCGACGCCTTACGCATCACTTAAATGATACTAGTGCCATCCAGCGACACATCACCACACATGAAAAAGCAAAAAAATCAACCGAACTACGACAAATATTAACAACTAACACTAAGATCATACATAAAAACAATTGCACCAACAGACTAAAAATCTTCGACGCCCTACACATAAAAAATATTACAACTCACAATTAATAAAATAGCATTCACCACCGGTACTAACGCCTTATCAGTCTTCAACAATTAATACACAATAATAATGATAATGATAATAGATTAAAAAATAAAAAAATAAAAAATAAATAAAAACAAATAAATAAATAAATAAATTAATTAATAAGTAAGTAAATAAAAGAATATATATATATATATATATATATATATATATATATATATATACATATGCAAATTAATAGACATAACCAAAAATAAAACCATAAATACGGCTTTTTACTAACAATAACGCAGATCCTCCTGAAGACGGTCGCGAAGACCGAAAGCGCTAGAGAAATGGCCCAAGAAACAACATTAGGCGCCATAATCCACCAATTGACACCGGAAACCCGACGAATCGCTCGCCGAGTCGAGAAGTTAACCAGAAAGATCGCAAAAGAAAGAAAACTCCGTGGTCTTCAACGACACACACACACACACACACACACACACATATATATATATATATATATATATATATATATATATATATATATATATATATATATATATATAAAAGTAGATGAGGACTCTCCACTAAACATCCCTGTCATGCAATTCTTCTTTTATAGACGATTTTAAAATCGGAATCGGTAAATTGAATCGGAATCGGGAATTTTGAACAGAATCGGTAATTGTATCGGAATCGGAGATTTACAACAGAGTCGATAATTGTATCGGAATCGGAAATTTATAACAGAATCGGTGATTGTATCGGAATCGAACAAATATTGGAACTGTCCCATCACTAGTTTTAACTTGCAATTGTGTTTATCTTTTAAAATTATGTCGTTTTTCTCCTTAAATATTATTTCAAATCAAAGGAAAGTAACTCTAGATTAACAAATACAGAGTTACGTCTCTTTTTAAAGATTGTCTCTCTATAAAAATAAAAAGAACTGACAAACCAGAATCGAATATTGATTTTATAGAAAGATAGCTATCGATGACAAGAATCGAGAAGCTGAATTTACTTTATATATTAGATGAGTAATTTAGATTACCCTAATCTTTATACAAGTATTTTTCTTCGTATTTTACTAGACATGTTTGTTTACGGGTTGAGTTTCCAGTATTTCCATGAAACTAAAGTTACCGATGGATGATCAAAATAATGTGTAGTGGACATTGAATATATATATATATATATATATATATATATATATATATATATATATATATATATATATATATATATATATATATATATATATATATATAAATTTGTGAAAGTGCATTTTTAAAGCATTTTTAGAATTTTAAACTTAAAGAAAGAGGCAAAATGCCTTCAAAAAAACATGTGTTAGATGCAGATATTTTTATTAAAATCAAAATCAAAAATCAAAACAATATTTCTTTTCTTCTTCATCTTGACTTTTTTATATAATATTTCGCTTGATGTAACAAGCCTCGTCAGAGCTTTAGACAAGTAAAAGGTATTAACCTTATTTTTTTCGTAATAATCCTTCCTGGTCTTATGGTATTATTTTTTATTTTTATTTATACAGACATTATTTACCTAAACATTTGCAAACATATTACGGTCAGAGCCATACCTTTTCGTGTCGAACATTTCTCTACGTCTGTAGAGAGTAGAATGAAATAATATTTCTTTCTGAAACAGAACACGTGATCAACTTATAAAACATTCGTTATATTTTTATTAAATTTGAAATTTATATTTGTTTATTTTTTATTTTTTGATTTATATATTTTTAATTTTTGAAGGAAATTCGGTCAGATAGCGTGACCTTAATTATCTGGTCGTCGTTGCCTTAATATGCACATGCACACATTTTCAACGCTCGTACAGCAGCGAGTAACATCAACGTAACACACACACACCTACAGATGCAAACTACTGAAATGGTAGCAAACAGACACTCAAACTAGCGATTTCGACAAACACACTGGTACACACACGAAAACAAGTAAACGAATATATAAAAAGATTATTAAATAACAGATCTCAATTACTTTTTAAGCATCCGTTACGTCTTGATGTTTATACGTTTCGGTTCAATTACAACTCAGAAAAATGAAGGAAATACGAAGTAGAACTTTTAACAGCTTTATTTAACGAACACACTGGTTAATTTAAAATGTAGAAAAACCGCTGAACGCGAGATGATTGTTTGATTGTGAGACCTTTCTGTCTACTGTTCACTGTTCGGCAGACGACTTCTTTAATCCAAGAGGCGATAACTCTTACTTTTTAATTCAAGGGAAATAACTCGATTTTGTTTTGTTAGGTTGCCCTAACAGCATCAGGAATGCAGATATATATGCATATATAGTTTGAATTACCTACTAGACGCCATCCTCGAGTGTCTTCGGTCTCTCTGTACAAGGATGTGCCACTATCACCTGACATGATGATACTTTACTCTACAAGTAAACCCTGACCAAATATTCAAAATAACATAGTATTTAAAGCCCAAATAAGATCACTTCGACACGGCTATACACCGGCTCATACGAGGAATGGCGCATCTTCTCCAAGTAATGTTACCTCAAGTAACAGCACTTAGCTGGATACCCCACCAGACTATATGGATTCTTGTCCTTGAATCCGGTAAGATCAAGAGACTACAAGAAATATATACTATAACATAACTAACTGGTCAATTGAGAAAATCAATGTTCTAAACTTCTTTACTAACTCAACGTTTGACATAAAAAGGAGAACTTTAATAGAACGTCTATGTATCTCATATACATATCAAGTGTTTGCTCCAGGAAGGGGCCTATTGATATCTGAGTCCTTCGACTGAAGTAAAATGAAACAAAAAAGTATATATATGGTACCACAAACACACAGATGAAAATTAATAATTAACTGGAAACGAAAATGACCATTTAAAAATATTTTCCACTGATTTAAAACCGGATATATATGAACACATCTACATGCAAACTCACACAGCCGTTTGAATTACCTACTGGAGAGTTTGAATTACCTACTAGACACCATCCTCGAGTGTCTTCGGGATCTCTCTACAAGGGTTTGTCAGAACAACCTAGCATGAGGATACTTCACCTTATAAGTAACCCCTGACCAAATATTCAAAACAATATAGTATTCAAAGTTAAAATAAGATCCCCTCGGTATGGCTACATACTGACGAAGAATGGCGCACCTTCTCCAAGTGATTTTGCATCTAGTAACAACACTTAGCTAGATACTTTACCAGACTAGATGGATTCTTTTCCTGCAATCCGGTAAGACCAAAAGACCACAAGAAAGATATACTATAACATAGTTAACTGGTCAATTGGGGAGAGGAAAATTAATGTTCTTAACTTCTTTAGTAACTGAACGTTTGAGAGGTAAAGGAAAACTTTAGTTGAAAACTCAGATATTAATGTATTTCATATAGATATCAAGTGTTAGCACCAGGAAGGAACCCATTGATTTCTGAGACTTTATACTGAAGTAAATAGAAAACTAAATACGATGATAACGTACAAACATATATGTAAATACATAAAGTATGCAAACCGACGAATATAGATATATACATAGCCGTACGTCATCGTCTGGATTCGTACACTTACCTGACACAAGAGTGTCAGGGATACGTCATCGACATCAGTCCGACAGTGACTTTATTGCTGTCAGGCTTAGGTATGGTTCTATTCAGTCTCAGGAGGGCCACCCTCCCAGGCTTTACCTTCTCTTTGAGAAGGGCTTAGTGTATTGCTAATCGCCCAAGGCGCCCCTACCGGGAAATGCTGAAGGGACTGCTGAGGCATTTTTTGTAGGCAAGAGAGAACTAATTCTAGTGTTCTGGCTTTCCACACCTGACCTTGTGTCTAGCCTCCTGGGGATGGAAAAGAGGTAAATAAAAATACTTTTACCTTGTGTCTAACCTCTAACTTACTATTATTTTTACTAACTCTATATTTACATTATTACTACTATTGCAATACTTATCATATCTGTTTTTAAATATAGCAATTTAGATTATTTTTATCACTTCTATTATTACTCATTTCACTCTTTTCAGGAATAGTAAAAATAATAGTAATAGTATTTATAATAATAATAACAGATAATAATAATAATAATAATAATAATAATAATAATAATAATAATAATAATAATAATAATAGTTGGAATAATAATTACAGTAATAGTGACGATAATAACACTAATAGTAACAGTGGTGATATAATAATTATAATAATACATTTAATAGTAATAATAATAGGAAGAGGAAGTGTAGCAAGAATAACAAGGAATTGACAGAGATAAAAATAGCAGAAATAGCAATAATAATAATAATAATAATAATAATAATAATAATAATAATAATAATAATAATAATAATAACAATAATTGGAATAGCTATAGTAATAATCATAGTGTTTATAATAGTAGTACTTATAACAAAAATAATGGTAATAGTAAGAATAATAGTTGCAATTTTTATTGTAATAATAGTAATAAGAATAAATGATAATAAGAATAAATGATAATAATAATAATAATAATAATAATAATAATAATAATAATAATAATAATAGTAACAGCGGTGGTGGGGTGGAAGTAATAATAAGCGGCGGCTGCATAGAAATAATACTAAATAATTAATAACAATAGTAATGGCCAATACAGTTATTTATCTATAAACCCCACACTTATCCAGAATACTACGACGACAATTTGAAATATTGTTTCTTTTAAAAAAATTATCTCATCCTTTCGCAGCGTACTTTCATAGAAATATATATATTATCTCTCGCCTTGTTGGTCTGTTCACTTGACAATTTTGTGGCACCCCATACCTGTTCGGCCTAACAAGCGTGGAACTAATTGACACCCGAATAAAGATATGCGAGGAAGCTGAGGTTCGTAAGTGCAAACTTATTTGGCTAGCGTATAGCTGACCTAGACTTGACCAACATGGAATTTAGTCGGCTCTCCACCTCTTCTAACACACTTCTTGACCCGTTTCTTTCTGACTTCAGCTGGTGTTTTCAACGCGAGGCTCTAAATTTTCACTTTTGATTTTATTTTCATTCTGCCTTTAACAAGATGCGATAGCATCGAAACATTGGTTGATTCACGTAAAGCTATAATATTGTGTATGTAATTTTATAAATGCTCTACTTGGTATTGAGCACTCTTGAAAAATTGGTTTCATGTTCACTTTATTAACATGTTTGGAACTTGATCAATATATATATATATATATATATATATATATATATATATATATATATATATATATATATATATACTAATGAGTCACCATTTCTCAAGGCTAAAAGTCACATAAAGTTTAAGATTAATGAGATGGATAGAGTGTCAGTGGAATGATGAAAAATATCATAAGGGGATTGAAGATAATAAATTGAATGAATACAATTTTTTGAATTATGAGAATGGTTTATGACAAGTGTTTGTTGACATTGTATTTGAAGATGCCCATGTTATAGCCTGCAAGCAAGCAGTGTTGTGGTAACGTTTTCCAAAGATCAGAAGTGCTTGGAATAACACTTTGCATGGAAAATAAGTTTTATGTTAGGTACACGGAGGAAGAAAGAAAAGTTTTGGTAACACACACACACACACACACACACACACACACACACACACACACACACACACATATATATATATATATATATACATTTATATATATATATATATATATATATATATATATATATATATATATACATTTATATATTAATTATTAAAATTTCACTTGGTAAATTTCGACGCGGAACTATCACAATGAATAAAGTTCTCTAAGAATAAATAGAAGCTCAATATTCTTCATGCGATAAAACAGAGCTTTTTTATCTTCAATTTTCTGATCATTTTGCTTTTGCTGGGGGTAGGGCATCTTACCATATTCACCGGCTATTTCAGAGATGTGTGCGTGTGTGTGCGTGTGTGTGCGTGTGTGTGCGTGTGTGTGCGTGTTTTAATGTAGCTTTTAAGCTAATTCAAGGTAGAAAAGTCATACCGAATCAGTTTACGATCATTTCGAAATCATGTTAATTCAAATCCGCCATTTAATAATACAAGATTGCAACGTGTCATGTTTCCCTTCAACAGTTTATTAATCAAATAACATTTCTTTAAATAAACAAACAGGAAAATATATACACATATAATCATGAGTAAATCTATTATCTTTAAAAAGTTTTAATCAATGATTTTGTTTCGAATAATATTATTATTCTGAGATGTTTCTCGTTTCATATAATTTCCTTTGTTTTGCCCCTCTTTCTCATGTTTGATTGTATCACGAGATATTCTGTTTTCTAAATCACGAACACAATAGATTTAAATACAGATTTCCACTTCAATGTCTTCACGAACATCCCTCATTTAATCAATGCGACTAATTCATTATTCTATTTGCGTTATCACCCATTTATCTGACTTGCTTTCTGCCGTCTCAATTCATTGTTATTTGTATTTACAATGTTTAGAAAGATAATATTCAGCAATGGCTAAATAGCACACGAATATCACACGAATAACAATCAAGACAAAAGATCTCCAAGAACTGTACATAAAAAGGATTCTTTTCTTTCGGTTTGGTTCCATCGTGCTATTCTTTTTGCATTATTGTTGGAATTTACTATCCCTCCTCTCTATTCTGTAAGCATATGACATTCGATTGTGGAAGTAAAACATGCGGTGAATGACCTGAAATCTATAGTAAAGCAAACGTTGCTCAATCCACAACCGCGCCACTCCTGAATCAGCATTGCTTGAATCCAATGTCAATGAGGAGTCAAGAACGACCTACAACAATGTCAGAATAAGCAGAGAAAGACTGGTGTCATTTCAGAATTAGTTGCAGAACAAATGCTTGAGAGTTTTGTCTACTTCACTATTTAATTCATTGCTGGAAAAATGATATACGTATTCATACCTTTCCTAAGAGTGTTAGTGATATATATATATATATATATATATATATATATATATATATATATATATATATATATATATATATATATATATATGTGTGTATATATATATATATATATATATATATATATATATATATATATATATATATATATATATGTGTGTGTATATATATATATATATATATATATATATATATATATATATATATATATATATATATATATATATTACTATTTCATGCATCCACATGAAATTTTATGAGGGGATATAATTTTTTATGCATCAATTTTCAGTATTTAATTCATAGCTGGAAAAATACGTATTCATACCTTTCTTAAGAGTGTTAGTGATATATATATATATATATATATATATATATATATATATTACTATTTCATGCATCCACATAACATTTTATAAAGAGATATAATTTTTTATGTATCAATTTTCAGTATTTACTTCAACAGTGCTCGATACGTAAGTAGAGCTAGGTAGTAAGCTATGAAAGTATATTTATGGCAATTAAGCTACATAGAGGCTTCCGCGTTTCATCCCCGGAGGAAATCTTCAGGATAAAATGCGGGAGCCTCTGTGTAGCTTGATTGCCATAAATATATTTTCATAGCTTACTATATATATATATATATATATATATATATATATATATATATATATATATATATATATATATATAAGAAGAAAAAACTCAAACCAATATCTCAGCCATTTACATTATAATTTATTTAATCTTGTACGAGCCGAGATTCGTCAGATGCGACTTAATGACTGGGGGTTATGCTAGGACGTATGGCCAGAGGAAGTGAGGGGTGGTTGGTATTTCACCCGAGTCCGGAGTAGGAATCAGCCTCACTGCCGGGATTGGGGGAATCGTAAACACCTCTTTCTAAATTACCCTACTTCCCTACCCTAATCAGTACCAAAACGGCGTGGACATTATCATTCTTCAGTAAACACGTTGCCAGCCAATCAATTATAATGGAAATGGCTGAGATATTGGTTTGAGTTTTGTTTGCTTAACTTTATTCTTGCTCCGTATCGCTCAAGATTTCGTACCGACATTACTCTATCTTTCACGGATACAACACACACACTATATATATATATATATATATATATATATATATATATATATATATATATATATATATGTTATTGTTTATTATCTATGTACGTATACGTTTCGTCCCTTTTCAATCGAGACTCATCACTACCGGTCGTACGATTCGAAACCCTGGATTACAAGTATTTTTCAACTTAAATCCAACGTCGCTAACCGCGGGGCCAATATTTGAATAGCCGATAAACAATGATAATTTAACACATTTAAAAGCGGCTTGATGTCCAGGCATTCAACTCCTATTAAAGAAGGAATGATGCATTATAAAGCAAATGACGTCATGCTGTGTTTGTACTACCATTAGAGTGCTCTACTTATTTTACGAGGAGCGACAAATATAAAATGTTTGTTATTGTTTATTATCTATGTACGTATACGTTTCGTCCCTTTTATATATATCAAATATGGAGGAATATGGAGTTTTTAACACGTGTCTTCAAAGACAGGGATGTTTTTGTGGAAAACGTATAACAGTAAGTCGGTTTCTTCTACATTTCTGATAAATAATCTTTTCTACAAAATTCAGGTTTTTTGATTACTAAAGTTTTGCTTGTGTAGCGATTAAGGATGATGTAATTTTTAAGTTAAAACAAATTTGCTTGATAAAAGATTATACTGTCGTAAGAATATCTTTCAAGCTCTCCTTCTCGATATATATATATATATATATATATATATATATATATATATATATATACAGGGTGTTTCAAAAGTCTTGGGAACATAACGATTTTTAATAACTCAAAAACTATTAGGAGTTGAAAAATGAAATTGGTACCGTTGGAAAGGTTAAAGTTTCAAGTTTTGTGGGGAATCTTCAAAGTTGCTCAATATGAGCACCATTCGTCACACGGCAGACATCTAGTCGATAGTCCATTTCCTGCCAAACGCGTTCCAGCATCTTGACGTCAATGGTTCCCACAACTGCCGTTACTCGAGCCTTTAGTTCGTCAATATCTCTTGGAAGGGGCGGCACATAGACTTGTTGCTTGACAAAGCCCCAAAGGAAAAAGTCACACGGGGTAAGATCTGGAGACCTAGGAGGCCAGGGCATGAGAACGTCATCACCTCGCCCAGATCTCCCAATCCATCTACCAGGCAGCCTTGTGTTAAGAAACTGCCTTACTCTAAGACTCCAGTGTGGTGGTGCACCATCTTGTTGAAAAATGAAGTCATCAGATTCTGCTTGTTCCAACTGAGCCATTAACCAGTCTTCCAGCATGTTGAGATAGGATTCACCAGTGATAGTTGCCTCTTCAAAGAAGAACGGTCCATAGACACCTTTCTTGGAAATTGCACAAAACACGTTCACTTTTGGTGAATCTCGCTCGTGCTCAAGAAGTTCATGAGGATTCTCAGTACCCCATATGCGAGTGTTATGCTTGTTAACTTTGCCATTCAGATGGAAGGTCGCCTCATAGCTAAACACAAGCCGGTCATCAAAGCCGTTATCTTCCAACTTCTCTTGCATTGCAATGCAAAAGTCACGGCGAAGTGGCTTATCAGTGTCCTTCAACTTTTGGACCAACCTGAGCTTGTAAGGTACCATTTGCAGTCGTTTCCTTAAGACACGCCAGACAGTTGCTGGAGCAAGCTGAAGTTCCCTGCTGGCTCTTCTCACTGATTTACGGGGGCTCCGCTGAAAGGCTGTCCGAACTTGCTCAACTGCATCTTCTGAAGTTGAAGGGCGACCTGTTCGCTTACTTGGGCACAAACACCCATCTTTCACAAATTTAGCATGCCATCTGACAATGGATTTCCTTTCAGGGGCTTCTTTTTTAAATTTCCTGCGAAATGTACGCTGAACACATGTCCACGATTCAGTCTTTGCAAATTGGAGGACGCAAAATGCCTTGTCTTGTTTAGAGAACGCCATTACTGCACCTGGAAAGATAACACGAAAATCATTAGTATGACCAAAAACTTCATTAAGCAAGCTTTAAAATGGCACCAGTTTCATTTTTCTACCTGGAATAGTTCATGAGATATACGCATTTGTAATGTTCCCAAGACTTTTGAAACACCCTGTATATATATATATATATATATATATAAGATATGGGTTGGTCATTCAATTTGAAAGTATTGCAGGGTTAGTTAATTAAATTGAAATAAAAGCCATTAGCAATACAAGATTAAAAAATTAATCTTGTATTACTAATGGCTCATATTTAAATTTTATTTTATATATATATATATATATATATATATATATATATATATATATATATATAGATATAGTTTTTCCTATAGTTAAATGGTTATTAATACCAGTAATTAAAGAAATGACACAATTGCATAGAACTGTATTATATAACCAAGAAGGACAAGCTCTATACGTTACAGATAAAATAATTTATTTCTGATTCTACAGTTGTTTTATACTTTAAAGACAAATATATATATATATATATATATATATATATATATATATATATATATATATATATATATATATATAGTAAGTTATGAAAATTAAGCTATACAGAGGTTTCCGCGTTTAATAACCGTAGTGAATCGTTTTAGCATGATTATTCTTTACGGGGATGAAACGGAAAAGCTTCTGTGTAGCTTAATCGCCATAAATATCTTTTCATACCTTACAACCTTTCTCTACTCATGTATTGAGCGCTGTTGAATAAACACTGACATCGATACATAAAATGTTATATCTCCTTAAAACATATGATGTGGATGCATGAAATAATAATAATAATAATTATATATATATATATATATTATATATATATTATATATATATATATAGTGAATATATATATATATATATAGTGAATATATATATATATATGTATATATATATATATGTATATATATATATATAGAGAGAGTGTCAGGTTGTATATGAAAAGAAATCAAATAAAGTGCTCGATCATATATCGTCATTGTTGACGCCATTCCCTGTCAGGCGTTCCTACAATCATTTCAGCTTGCCGATGATTCCACTGGGCACGAAGATTTAAGTGTAGTATCTGTTCCGATGGATACTGCACGCCTGTCCTGTGCAGTTCTAGGAGGTTCACCCTCCCAGGCTTCGCCTCCCCTCTTTGGGGAGGAGTAAGTTTATTGCTTACTGCCTGAGGCGCCCTTACCGGGGAATGCCGACGGGGCTGCCCAGGCAATTTTTAAATGGCCAGAGTGCTCACTTTCTCGGGCGCTGGCTTTTCAAACCCCACTTACTCGACCCAAGCTGTGGTCACATCTTACTTGTGGGAGTAAGATAAAACTGGCCTTGTGCCTAACTCCTGGAGAGGAGTAAATAATACGAAGATTTACCAAATATGTCTAAATCTGCCCTTTTGGATGAAACCGCGGTACATTGCTGAAATATGTAATATACAGTATCTAAATAAATTATATATATATATATATATATATATATATATATATATATATATATATATATATATATATATAAATATATTTAGGCAAATGTTATTTAACAACACAGAGTGTTTTGCTTGATAACACTTTTACTGTTTTTAATGTTTCAAATAGTATTTCAGTCAAATTAGTGTATGTAAATTGCATGGTTTTGTTGTTCCATTTCACTTTCTATTTTCACGAGTACTTTCGATTTTATTCATCAAAACATCATCAGGCGGGGTTAGTCTTGGTATCTTTACTACTATGTATTTACTGTGTAGTTTTTCTTAACGGCTAGTAATGTATGCCATCAAAATGAGCGTCTGTAGTTATGAGAAGTTGCATGTGAACGTGACTAAGTGCTAAACGCGTACATAATTCAAAAGGATGATTTTTAACGGTTTAGTATTTATTATTGTTTATTATTATGCGAGCAACTTTAAAATATTGTGACTAGTTTCGTAATTAACATTATTTATTGTGGGATGTTTGGGTTTTATATAAATGACTTACAGAATTTGAAATATTTTGGCGTTGGTATTGTGGTTCATTAATGTTGTATTATTTACTAGGATGTGTCTATGTTGAGAGTGGGACAGTCATGTCTGTTTAGGTGTTGGCAAATGGAGCTAGTGTCGGACGGATTCAAGGGGAGTCTTCGGGAAAGCGTTGTGGTAGTGAAACCGATGTAAAATTAGTTTTATTATTATCGTCGGAGATAATTCTCCCATAGAGCATTGAAACCGATATATTACATTGTTACATTCCTAATGTGTTTTGTGTGTTCGAACTGTTATTGTAAACAACGGTGTTTGATGTTTTCAATTTTTATTTTTAAATTCCATAGAACATCTATAATATCTCAAAATTCCTTTTCCCAGTTAATATTATAATATTGAATAATTTCTTGTTTCAAAACATTCTAATGTCATATTCAAGTTCATTTCTATATTACTAAAATTCTACGACAACTTCGTGTGTGTTTGTGTGTCTGTGACTGCGTGACTTTGATAATTACACATTGAATTATTATTTTTTATAAACCATTAATCACATATTTATTAAAATCAATAATGCAAAACGCAATTTTTAAAATCCTATTAAAAAAGTTAATTATAAAATGAAATCCATTACAATTCATGTTGGCTTTTGGGTTAACAAAGCAGTCATTTTAACCTTTTATTAATAGTTGAAAAGAAAATAGAATGAATTACTTCGTGACTCTTCGAAACTTGAAAGAAATGATTTGATGTAAACAGTTTACAAAACTACTTTTTAATACATGCTGATTTAATAAGAATTCTTAAGCCATAATGAACTTTCCATCAAACAGATTAAATGCTTCCAAATTACTGTGAAATTTTGAGCTGTCACGAAGTAATTTATTCTTTTTCTAATTAAAAAATATTAAAATGACTGACTCCTTTACGAAGAAACCAAAATGCATGCTTGTATATTTAATTTCGTAATTATTTTTTTAACTAGGATTTTAAAAATTTCGTTTTATTTAACGCTATTGCACTTTTGATTTCAGTAACCATTCGATTAATAGCGGATTTACAAAAAAATAACGTATATGCCAGATAAAAGCGAGAAAGGGTCACGCAATTTTATTAATATCGAGATTAACAATATACGTAATAGTAATAGTAGTATTACAATTTGTAACCTTGCTATGACACAATCGTTATGGTAATAATGTTTCTTAACAAATATGGTGTAGTTTACTCCAGGAGGAGTCGGAATCAGGATCCGTCGTCCTCTGGTCATCTTTGCCTTTGCGTGTGAGAAGCAAAGACGTGTCTGGCGCAAATCCATGGGGTGAATGTTGTTTC
This sequence comes from Sepiola atlantica, assembly GCA_963556195.1. NCBI lineage: Eukaryota > Metazoa > Mollusca > Cephalopoda > Sepiida > Sepiolidae > Sepiola > Sepiola atlantica. The sequence goes on along the minus strand of OY744538.1, from coordinate 47,990,676 downwards.
TGCGTCATTCCTTTGTGTGTTCTATGCGAAACTTTCCTTGACTTCGAATTCAACTGCTGAGTCTTGATAGTGTCGAGGGTAAAACCTGTAATTCTGCAGGTCAACGGATAGCTGCGACTAACGAGGACTTCATGCATTCCAAACAATCTTGAGGCACGACCTTTGTAAGTTTCATGCAGAAGTCCAACTCACTTAAGAACAACAGCAGAAATAGTAGTAGTAGTAGTAGTAGTAGTAGTAGTAGTAATAGTAGTAATATTGACATTTTCACTTTCTATGGGACATCCAAAGTTTCAAAGATAATTGATACAAAATTTGGTGCAATTATCTTGAGTAGATTTGAAGCCTAAATACAGAAAAATAAACAGACAACGACGCTCAATTATAATATGCACCCTTGATCCCAGCTATTAATCCTATATTACTATTTTTATTCATTTTTTAAATTTATATAATTTTAAATTTTCTAAGTCATACATAAAATAAAATAAAACACAGTCTTGTCGATGTCCGGCACGAACGCAGACCCCAAATATTATTTAAAAACCATTAATACAAATATAATATGAATGCGTATTATTTGGATTATTCGAACGACTGTTCTCATCTTGGATGTTATTCTCACAACGTTTCGACCAATGTAAGATCCAACTTTCTTCAGGTGCGTCTCGTCGAAGTTTTCTGGTAATTGAAGCTTCACTCCACAGTACAGGCGATACTAAGAATCTAATTAAGAATTACTTAAAACTTTTACCCGATCATGACTAGCGGTACCAGAGCAAGCTATCTCTTGTTCATTTCTAAATTTCGAACAGATTCCCGAGTTCGAGATAAAGATTCCCTGATTTCGATAAGACGTACCTGAAGAAGATTGAAGATTATATCGGGCGAAATATTGTTAGAATAACATCCAAGATGAGAACAATTGTCCGAATAATCCAAATAATTCAAATTATCAAACCATCATCTAAAAAAAACAAAATCTGAATTCGTCGTCAAAAATTACTCGAGAAAGGTTGCCTCTGGTATAGTGCTTTGTTTTCAATTCCATCCAGGGACAGAGATACAGAGCCACCACATGATATGATAACACTGAACTACGAGTAAATTGTTTCACGTTTTGATGACATCAACAATTTAGAACATTTAAGAAAAACAAACAGATTTAAAATACCTTAACATAAAGTTACAGTATTATAAAAACGATGTTTTAGTTCGCTTAAAGCACTGTGCGCATTTATAAGATAGGTTTGAGGTTTAGAATGTTTGTGACAACGCAAAGTAAGCTTATGGGCGCCGGGTGAATTGAAAGAATGTCTGTGTGAGAAACGAGATAATAAGAGGCATAAAAGGACAATAGATAATGTAATAATTTTCTTGTATTTTCTATTTACTGTTTCTTTTTATCTTCAATCAATCGTGTGTTATAGAGCGATGAAGTTTTAAAAAAATATTTCGGGGTTGAAACCTCATTTTCAAAAAAGTCCATATCGAATCCTCATGTATGCCGTTTGTTAGCCGAATGTTTTACATTAACTCTTAGCATCATATACAACTCGAAAACGCATTAACTAGAAGTAAAACATTTTTGTATTCCTAATCTGCTCGATAATGATAACCCATTGTGTAAATCTATTTTAAAATACATTTAGAAGTTGCCCATAGGACAGTAAATAACATATTTTACATTGGGAGGATTTTGTAATTTGCTTGAATTATTGTGTACAATGATTTAGAAGCGCGTTACGATGCAAGGCAAATTTATGAGCACCGTGTAAATGGAAAGAATGTCTACGTGAAAAACGAGATTATAATAGACATAAACAGATAATATGAATGCAATAATTTTATTTTAATTTTCTAATTACTGGTTTTTCTTTCATCTACAATCAATCGTGTGTTATGTGGTGTACAAATTTTACTAATATTTCCAGGTTAATGCCATTTTTGTACTAATGCGTAACCGCTAACCAAAGCCCAGATGTCACCCAAGTATAAGGGTCAATGATTTTGTCAAATGAACAACGATGAGGCAAACACATTGAGGATTGGACACGATGGTGAAAACTGGGCAGAATTTGATTATTGAAGAGGACGGCTCAACAAGAATTTGTTAATATTGGGTTTGAAAACGACCATGTTGTAGTCAGCTGGGAAGCAGCACCGTAAGATTGTGTTCAACAGACTGCTATGTCTTGGAAAGAAACTCTACTCATGGAAGTTCTGTTTAGCTTCCGGTACACAGAAGAAGAAAGGAAAATTATTTACAGTGGTTGTAACTAGGCGAGTTTCTGCTGTGAATGGTTTACAGGGAGGAACTAGAGATTAGAGCTCGGCCGATCACCTATCATGAAAATAAAGACAGAGTACAGAAAGACTAGCGACGCCTCTTCTGCGAGAAAGAGGCTGTAGGGAAGAAAGAGGACACCCTCACTAGATTTCAAAGTCGATTTTGTACTCTGTGAAGGTATGAAAGCACCAACCATTTTCCAGTGACCTTACCAACAGATTTGATGTAAGTCTTCCATTACAGGTCCTGAGTGAATATCAGCCCTAGAAGCTTATGAAAGCAGGAGGCTTCCCTAAGAATCGATTCATTCATTTCAAGTGAAGCAAAGTGAGAATCCGAGCATTCATTCCCTTCAATTCACATCATGCCGATCAACTTAGATTGCATTGTCACAGCCTTCTTAACCCTCTAAACCTATGTATATCAAAGTATTATGTCAAGGTTTAGAGGAGGGATTCTATATCATTGGGAAAGTATATGTCGTTTATACATGATAGAAGAGGGAAGCACAGCTTTTCAATAACAACGTTTCGAAAAGCAATAATTAGGAAGGTAAATATTATTGTTGTTGTTCATGATATTCATTCGCATCTCATCAACCTTTTGAGAGGTGGCCATAGTGAAGTGGTTATCCGACGTGGATTGCCGACCTGAACGAATCCTGTTCGAATCCTGTCGGTTCCATAACACTCTAAATATTGTAATTTGAAATGCTTAAGTTTATTTTAGGACAAAATCAGAGTAGAAATACTTGTACCCCGCGTGAGATTCGAACTTACAATCTCTATTTTTAAGTATGACGTCTAACTGATTGAGCCATCGGAACAATAAGTAAATAGATTCGCTACAAAAAAGTCGTATCATGCTGTTTCATACAAATTTACGTTTCTCACCACTCTGTAATAATCATCATCGTCGTCGTCGTCGTCGTTATGTGTTACTTACTGACCAATAATCATTAACATTTTTATTAATTAGCTTTTTTCGTAGATGGCGCTTCATATGCAATAACTGTCGACGCAATGATGTTCAACCTGATATTCTCACACTTTCATAACGAGTAATTGCCTAACGATGCAACGTAACACAGGATCAAGTTAAGAAACGGATTGCTAATTGGCCCCAACGTTAAATGCCAATCGGCCGCAGTATACTACGACGTTTATAAAACACACACACAGACGCGCGTGCGCACGCACGCACGCACACACGCACGCACGCACACGTGACCGCGTCTGTGTTTTAACACAGACGCATTCACACAGCTCCACGTATAGTGAACGAAACCAAACAACTCAGTACACGTTTCGGAACGAAGACAAAGAAAAGAATATGTAAGG
>OY744538.1:47869546-47982046 GCA_963556195.1 Sepiola atlantica | reverse complement strand
ATTTAATTTACTATTAATTAATTTTTTTATTATATTAAATTTAATTTAATTTTATTTTATTTTCCCCTTCTTTCTTTCTTTCTTTCTCTCCTTTCTTTCTTTCTTTCTCTCTGTTTCTTCACTTCTAAATATAGAATCTCTTACTTAACGGCTATTTTCGGATTTAAGCGTCTCACCGGCCCTTCATTTCAAATTCTTTGTGCATAGCGTTTTATAACGGTTATAAATGTTTTTTGAAGAAATTCCACCATTTACTATTTCAGACTATGCTGACGAAGACGGAATCGAGGATTTAAACCCTTTTCTTGTCAGAAACCACTGGTCCATGTCTGATTAAAATCTGTATTTAAAAATAAAAAAAATTTTACGATCTTAATTTAATTGAGCACTCTGCTGGTATTTCCCTTTTATTCTTTTTTGAGTATACCTTTATACTTTATATATATATATATATATATATATATATATATATATATATATATATATATATATATATATATATTGTTTCATTTTACTTCAGTCGTAGTTCTCAAAAATTAAGGAGCCTCTTCCTGGGCTAACACTTGATCGTTATATGAGATACATAGATATTCGAATATTCCATTAAAGTTTTCCTTTACCTCTCAAACGTTCAGTTAGTAAAAAAAGTGAAGAACATTAATTTTCCTCTCCCTAATTGACCAGTTAAGTATGTTATAGTACACTTTTCTTGTGGTCTATTGGTCTTATAGGATTCCAGGACAAGAATTAATCTAGTCTGGTAGAGTATCCAGCTAAGTGCAGTTATTTCAGATTACATTACTTAGAAAGGTTGCACCATTCCTTGTATGAGCCAGTGCATAACTGTGTCGAAGTGAACTTATTTGGGCTTTTAATACTATGCTATTTTAAATATTTGGTCAGGGTTTACTTGTAGGGGAAGTATCCTCATGTCAGGTTATCCTGACAAACCCTTGTACATAGAGACCGATGACATTCGCGGATGGTGTCTAGTAGGTGATATGCTCTCACCTGGATTTCCAATGTTTTACTAAAACCGCCGCTATCGATGGATGATCAAACTAATATATAGTATGAATTAAAAAATAAAATATATGATCTTAAATACGTAATATAAAAATAACCACAACATTATACTATATATATATATATATATATATATATATATATATATATATATATATATAAACGACTTATTTAATCAATCAGAGCCTCATTATGCATTTCAATTCTCTTACCTATCTAACACTAGTAAACATATTTATTTATTATGTTTTAGTGATTTGTGTAACTTTTAGCGACAATGAAACGTGAGATTAAAAAATTTCTTCAGGCAAATTCTTTCAATGTTTTCTTATGTGTTTTGATCTCTTATCACGTCTGTGTCTACGTGTGTTTTTCACAACTACGCGAAGCACACATTTTTTTATTTTCAAAATATTAAGGACGGTTTTGGCGTTGTTATATAAGTTATAAAAGTTGAAATTGCAGAATGTTGATAACCGACACAAAACGTACGTGGATAGCTTATATTTCTTCTTCTTCTTCTTCTTCTTCTTCTTCTTCTTCTTCTTCTTCTTCTTCTTCTTCTTCTTCTTCTTCTTCTTCTTCTTCTTCTTCTTCTTCTTCTTCTTAGTCAATGGTAAAAGTGCAGCTTAGTAAACAACCGAGACATCGAAAATAAAATAACAACAAATGGCTTATATCAATCGCCATATATTTAAACCAAGGCCAGAGTTAAGCCGAAAGGTCAATTTTTATATTGGTAAATTTAATCGCCAATCAAAATGGGTACTCCAGATTGAGATAAAAATTGCCTCAGTCTAGAAGGATTTTTACTTCACTGAACTTGGAAAGCTTCACGCACATTTTTGTATCACATTTACTTTTGAGGGAGGGAGCAGTGGGTGTTATTTTTATGAATAACCTCATACTTACAATCGTAAGAGGCAGTCATGCAAAACATAGATAAATCTATTTTGTTTGATTCAAAACGTGGATAAATCCTATTTTAATCACCTAAATTACTTACAGAGTTCTATTTAACTTCTTTTTTACGAATTGATACTCTAATACTTATATATATCTCCCGCGCAACGCCGGGGCACGGATCCTGCTAGTATATATATATATATATATATATATATATATATATATATATATATATATATATATATATATATATATTCACTTTTTTGTTTCATTTTACTTCAATCGAAGTTCTCAAAAATCAAGGGAGGGGCCCTTCCTAGGGCTAACACTTGGTCTCCATATGAGATACATAGATATTCGAATATTTCTTTAAAGTTCTCCTTTACCTCTCAAAGGTTGAGTTTGTAAATAAGATCAGAACATTAATTTTCCTCTACTCAATTGACCAGTTAACTATGTTTTAGTATATTTTTCTTGTGTTCTCTTGGTTTTACCGGATTCTAGGACAAGAATTCACCTTTTCTGGTGGAGTATACTGCTAAATGTTGTTACTTGAGGTAATATTACTAGGAAAACGTGCACCATTCCTCGTATGAACAAGTATATGACCGTGCTGAGGGGATCTTATTTGTGCTGGGAATACTATGTTATTTTGAATATTTTGTCAGGGTTTACTTGTAAGGTGAAGTATCCTCATGTCAGGTTGCCCTAACAAACCCCTGTAGTGAGAGTCCGAAGACACTCGAGGATGGTATCTAGTAGGTAATTTAAACTCTACGTATATGTATTCTGAAACTACACTATCCACGGTACTTGAATAAATATATTTTAATTTGATCAAAGGGGGTACAATGATATCTGGGTTTTTGCAGGAAACCCATTAAAAGGAAATAGGTTTTACTTTACTTTTATTTATATCTTGAAAATTGTAGAAATTAAAAACCAAACATAGAACAATTATATGGGGTTCAGGGCACAGTGGCCCTCAGAGACAATACAGCCCAAAAAAGATTAAGACGAAGAGAAAACCACGGCATAACTTTGGGGGTCGAATATCGTCGGGGATCGGAATGGTCTTGCACAATTACGATTTAATAAAAAGAGATTCGCGAAACTATCATTTTCAGTGCGTATGATAGACACACTTGCAGCATGACATTGCATATACTATATGAAGAACTTATACAAGTAGATTATATGTACTATAATCTTTAGAGTGTTTGATTGACAAACGGAATTTCATTTTTAATCTTTTACATATATAAAAGTCAATGTTTGTTTGTGATTCATAGAAATCGAAGTAATTCGGAAGAGTAACCCAGACCTAATTTGTACGTTTAGCTTTTGTAAGTATGGATGTCCGAAAAGACAATAATCTCGGTAAAAATCTAACAACCGAGGTCAATGACTTTTTAAAAAGTAATTACATAAAGTTAACATAATGGAATTTCTTTTACATACAATTTTTTTATTAATAAAAATAAATAAAAATTAAATAAAATAAATTAAAAAAAATGAATTTTTTCTAATGTTTACGTAATTAATGAAATGTATCTTTACACTTTTTAAAAGTAATATTAAAGTAAAAATTACATGTTTCTTAAATACAATTTTTTATTTATATTAAACAAATAAAATAAAATTAACGTCATGGAATTTTTTTAATTACAAACATACTGTTTTAGAAAATATATATGTGCCCGAAAATATGAATTTTTTATTTACTAATATTCAAAAAAAAATTAATAAAATAAACGTAATGGGATTTTTAAATAAAGAAAATTTGTTTTTGCAAAATAATTATGTATCTGGATTTTTACCGAGATTATTGTCTTTCGAACATCCATACATACAAAAGCTAAATGTTCAAATTAGGTCTGGGTTATTCCTCCGAATTACAGAATTCGATATGCTAGAAGTTAGAACATTCAAATAAGTTTCAATAATGGTTAAATATTCCAAGGAATCTAAAGACACTATTGAAAAATTCTTTCGATTCCACTTGAAGTCAGTAGGGACAATTATACGCCATGTCCATGAAATAACTGAAATATATTAAAACTTAAAGAAACGAAATTTATGTTTTTAAAATAGATTTTCTTTATTTCCTAAAACAAAATGCATGTATAAATAGGTTTAAACATTTAAATAATTAATTTAATAGTATTTTAAAGATTTAAAATAATTAAAGAAAAATGAATTCGTTTCGGTTCGTTAAATCTGTTTGCTGATTTAGAAAAAAAAAACGTTCAGAAAGTAAGAACACCATCGCGCTGTCGTTTTTTACTTGTTAGAATTACTCTTAAAATAGATTTTCTTTGTTTATAAAACAAAAATAAAATTACACAAATAATATCTCAGTATAAAATGTATTAACAAAATGTTTAAACATTAAAATAATAATTTGTTTTTCTTTACTTGACCTCATATTGGAAATAAGGCAACAATTGTAAACCTGACGATATTTGTAATTATTTTTCCCAATAAACCATTGGACTAGTAATATATCTCTAGATGGGAAACGCCGAGTGAATACCCTTAGTTACCTAATAAAAATACATTAGAACAACGATGATGTTATAGAGTGTTCAACGACATTTTAACAATAAAAATCTAATACCAAAGCGAAATTAAAGCAGCATTTCTCAAACTTTGTAGACTTTGCGTAACCCTTAAAATAAATTAAATGTCTCAATGAACCCCCTCCGCAAAAGCAAAATTATATACCATATATTTCTCTTTTTATTTTCATCGTAGTTCACCTGGTACAAATCATGGTATACATTTTTTAATCTAAAAAAACTTGCTTAAAAATGAAATAAAAGAGCGTGCTTCCATTTTTACAATTCATAAAATATCCCTAAATGCTGGAAAATATATTTCCGGAATATTGTGGGCGAATGATTTACTGTACCTGCACGCCAGGTACAACAGAAACGACTAAACTAAAGGACGCTGCAAGCAAGGTGGGCTCTCTTTACCGTGCTAGAAAACTTCGCTCATCTGCAAGCATCCTATATCCATAGAAAGCCACAAGTCGCCCATACATGTAGTACTATTGCCATATCTGGGCTGATGCGCTAACCACTAGCCTTTCTCCCTTAAATAGAGTAAAAAAAGAATCTCTAATCTAATAGGCCCCTCATTATCTACCAAGCTCTAACATCTGTCCCATCGCTGCAATGTTGCATTCATACACTTGTTTTACAAGTATCGATACTTCAATGGAATGTGCTCCTTTTCAAAAATCATTCACGTACAGATCTCGTCCGCTGAGTGAGTACTGACTACTGAAGGCGATTTCACACTGGCGCATACAACAAACATCATTAAATATATTCCCAATGATTGTTATATTTTTAATAAAATGATAAGTTAGGTATAATGATGTCTATATTACAATGTTACCATAACCAATAATATATATTGTGCGCGCTTAACCTTTATTTGCGGTTGTCAATACGCAGTCTCTTGACGTTAGTTTTTTGCATAGAGGCTGCCGTAAAGGTGTCGTCCCCCCCACACATACAGAATATGGTAACTGGTCACTCATCTAGTACTGACCAGACTCAGCGTCGCGTAACTTCGGTGATATAAGAAGAAGTGTGTGTTAACGTGATTATCGCCGTAAAAATGTGCGTGTATATGAAATTAATGGTATTGGTGAATGTCATTTACCTTAGCCATTAATTTCTCTCTTGTATATCACAAATGCTAGCGAAATAACAAAATCGAATTCCAGCAAGACTTGCTCATAAAATTCGGTATTCCCTCGTATCAAAATGGCGTGTATTATTTTCTGTAGGATTTTACGTCTTGTTAAAAGTTGAATCCTGTGTTCGTAGAACGCGCAGACTCTTTCTTTTCGTGATGTGGTGAAGATAAATGATTCCCCCTCTTTTCCTCTTGAGAATACTTCGATAATTGCAAGTTGTGCCTGCACTTCCCGCCAACCCACCCATCTTGCTTCAAACAGGTTTGCTTGTCACTGAAGCAAACTGAGGCCTTTTCGTGCCTCGTCGATACGAAGGAATTAATTCGAACAACGGATGTCCGTCTAGCTAGGGGGCTGGAAGATATCGACGCCATCGAAAGCCGAACGAAGGGATGATCACTTATCGTGGACTTTCTGGTTGAAGTGCAAAATAAGGGAGGAGAGGAATATGTTATCATAAAAACAACAACAAAAACGAATTATCAAAACATGTTTTCGCTGGAGGTGCTTTGTTTTCTATTTGAAAGTTGCAGGTGTTTGTAATTAAGCTTCAATAACAAATGAATCATGAATGCAAAGCGGACTTTATCGTTGCAAATCTTTTGATTCTTTGATACAACAGAGACTCCTCCCAACATTCATTGTATTCTTTAGGTTACTATCACAACTGAACCATATTACTTGACATTTTCTCCTTTACACTTGAAATCAAGCCAAAACTTACTATCTATTTTGTTTCTAAATTTTTGAGATGAGGATTGTGATTTGGATTATTTGGATTATTCCAACTACTATTCGCATTTTGGTTCATCTGTTACATCTACCCTTGTAGATTAAATAAAAAGGGGTCAGTTCGAAATTCCGTATAGAGTCCCGCGTTCGACTAGAAGCTTCCTAAGTTCGAAAAGATGCAACTGAAAAATGTCCGAAGTAACATCGGCCGAAAGTTTGTGAAAATAGTAACCAAGATGAGAATAGTAGTTCGAATAATCGAACTAATACAAATTAATTTCTTTTGGCCATTTCGAAAGTACACGGTGTAAACAGATGTCGATCATTTATGAGAGCCTTCAGGTGAGATCCGTGGCTTTTATATTGTTGCATACGACGACGATGATGATGTTCTAATGGCGAGAAGAGAATACGGGATATAACTCGAAGCCGCTGATAACTGACTTTTGACCGATTCACTAGAGCTGGTGTTGAATTTCTCTGTGGTTGTTAGAACCATTTGTATTTTCGTTAATTACATTTAACAAACACGGACGATTATTATAATGACAGGTTGGTATTTTTTCATTATTTATTACATCACACACACAGACACCCAGACACACACACACACACACACACACACACACACACACACACACACACACACATATATATATATATATATATATATATATATATATAAACTCTGCAAAGTTTGAATTACCTACTAGACACCATCCTTGAGTGTCTTCGATTTCTCTGTACAAGAGTTTGTCAGGATAATCTGACATGAAGATACTTCACCTTACAAGTAAACCCTAACCAAATATTCAAAATAACATGTTATTCGAAGCCGAAATAAGATCCATCGACACGGCTATATTCTGGCTCATACGAGGAATGGTGCACCTTCTCCAAGTAATGTTACCTCAAGTAACAACACTTAGCTGGATACTCCACCAGACCAGATGAATTCGGTAAGACCAAGAGACGACAATGAAGCTATACTATAACATAGTTGACTAGTTAATTGGGGAGAAGAAAATTAATGTTCTTAACTTCTTCACAACTTTTGATAGGTAAAGAAGAACTATAATGACTATTCAAATATTTATGTATCTCATATAGAGATAAAGTGTTTGTCCCAATAAGGGCCCCTTGATTTTAGAGAACTTCGACTGAAGTAAAATGAATATATATATATATATATATATATATAATATTTAAATTCCATTCAATTCACACAAAATATTTAAGATTGGGTTAGTAGGTCAGTAGTGTTTATATTACTAGAGTTCAAATATATAATAATTCAATAAATATACAGGTAAATCTCCTAATTGGAAAAGGTTACGTTCTCACCTTTTGCACCAATTAAAAGGAACAACTTTATGAATTGAATATGAATATGAATTGTAACTTCTCTTTATTCGGGTGTTTAGAGGACATTGAGGAGCATTAATTGCAACAGTTACTAATACGAAAAGAGAAACCATTGCTAGAAATATCTGAAAAATTATTTAATATAACAAAAGTAGAGATATATTATCTACTTGTCGCTTTTTACATGCAAATTTATATTAAAAAGAAATACATTATTACATACTATTGTAGTTTAATTTTTCTTATGTATTTGGGAAAGAGTTGATACAGTTTTCAGTATTTGTAAAGATTCAGAATATGCAAGACTTATGAAGTGGGGTATTAAAAATGTATCCCATTTTCAAATTGTTCCAATTAGGGTTCTACTTATTAGGAGGTTTACCTGTATTTACTTTTTAAAAACATTTCTATTCATACAATTGTTTCTGCCAATTTTAAATAATACATTCTTCATGATCAATAATAAATACAAGAAATATTTTCAAAAGGATTCCTCAGTGAATTATAACTAGAAAAATCAATAGTAGGATGGGGTAGTGCGTTAGATTTGAGATTGACTACTTTGAAGAGGAAAACATGTTGTTTGTTGCTTGGAATTGAAATAATTGAGTTATGTGTTTTATAAATTTATTACAAAATTATGTATGATATCGTTGCCATTGGTTTATTAACAGAGACACAAAATGTCAATCTTCTCATCAACAAGAGGAACACATTTAATACCAAGTTAAAAACTAGCAGTGGCACTAATTGAGACGAATCACAATTTGAGCATTAATCTCGCCCTTAAGAAAGATTTTCTCCCTCAAAAACCTTTAAAATATGGTCTAGTTCAGGGGTGGGCAAACTGCGGCCCGGCAATGTAATTCATGCGGCCCTTCAAAATTCTAGTAAATGAAAAATGATTGCATTTTCGCTTTGCAATCCATATATTTCGGTTATTTCAGATATCATTTATATTGCAAAATATACTATGCGGCCCAGTAAAATTTGTTTTTTTAAATGTGGCCCTTGCTCTGAAAAGTTTGCCCACCCATGGTCTAGTTCATAATCAAATGTTTACCTTTGTGTTTAAGACAATTTCATTCGTGTCAAAAACGTACATACGCATAAGAAAATATATTAATCAATATACACAGGAACATGAGTTGTATGATAAGATAAGGGTGTAGACGAAAAAATTATATATATATATATATATATATATATATATATATATATATATATATATATATATATATATATATATATATGAAGAGTTCGAAGGCAAAACGCGATAAACGCCATTTACAAAATCACAAAACTGTACCTACAAAAAGGGTTGCATTTCAACACTCGACGACACCCTAAAACTATGTGTTACATGATATAATATCGAAATAATTCCTTTTTGATTTCAATTAAAATCAGCTTTCATTCGAAATTAGATTTAATATATTCGTGTTTTTATTGTTTAAGGTCTCAATTTAACCGAATTGGATTTATCGAATTTTGCGTTCGAACTCTTCATATATATATATATATATATACCGTCTGAAATTGTTACTTTCCTGCACTGATGAGAGCAATAAGCTTGCAACGCTAGCGTCTGTAGGTATATATATATATATATATATATATATATATATATATATATATATATATATATATATATATATATATATATATATATATATATATTAGTCGAATATCCGCCCCAGGACGGCTATAAGCAAGAAATATGGCATTAGCTTTATGTTGTTTCTGTTTGGGGAGGTAACTATATAGTTTGTTGCCTAGAAAACATACCAATCCCGTAATATTATTGACGCTCACACAGGCGCACCGATCCCTTTAAAAATATATTACCTAATATCACTCAAAATCTAATATAGAGTAATTCTTTTCTTTATTATTTTTTTTGTATCTGACTTATTTTAAATGTTTTTTTGGAGACGAAGGCGAGTTTGAGTGGATGCACCACCTAAAAAAATAAAGTTTACAAATGAAAATAATGTTGGTGAGAATATATATTCCAACATGCATCATAATCGTTTAATAACAAAATAAAAACAAACAAAAAAACTTCATATATATGCACCCTGTAAATGTTAACATTTACAAAAAGTAATGTGCAAATGTTACTGTATTTTTTAAAATATATATTCTCAAATTCATAATGATTCGTTCATTAGTTTAGGAGATTAAAAGTTTTCGTTGTTCGAGCAATGTTCAATATGATCACTTCATCCTAGATGATTCATGCATCACATAAAATATGTTATCAAAGTCGAAGGGATCATTAATGGATAAAATTATAAAACATTGTACTTGTTCTTATCATCAAAAACCTTTTTCAGTGAAACCATAATTACTTGTATCAGAGTCATACGTTACGCAACCTGTCAATCGATATCTGTATATCTATATCAGTATATCTACATATCTACATGCCTATATATGTATATCTATATCTGTATATCTATATCTATATATGTTTATCTGTATATCTATATCTATATATCTATATCTGTATATCTATATATCTCTCTCTATATATGTATGTATATATATATATATATATATATATATATATATATATATATATATATATATATATATATATCCTTCACTTATAGAAGTTTGAATGCCTGTACGCTTCGCCGCCGTTAATGTGTTAAAATTATCATTGTTTATAAGTTGTTCAGAACTGGCCTAGCGGTTAGCGACGTTGGACTGGGGTTGTAGCCCAGGGTTCCGAATCGTGTGACCGGTGGTGAATAGTCGTACTTCTATGCTGATGAGTCTCGATTTATATATATATATATATATATATATATATATATATATATATATATATATATATATATATATATATATATATATATATACAGATATATATATGTATATATATATATATGCATATCTGTATATATATATATATATATATATATCTGTATATATGTATATCTATATATATACATATATATGTATATCTATATCTGTATATCTATATCTATATATCTATATCTGTATATCTATCTATATATGTATATCTATATATTTATATCGGTATATCTATAGCTATATATCTATATCCATATAGCTATATTGGTATATCTATATCTGTATATCTTTATCTATATAACTATATCTGTATATCTATATCTATATAACTACATCGGTATATCTATATCTATATAACTATATCGGTATATCTAGAGGTATATATTTATATCTGTATATCTATACATATATATCTATATCCGTAGATCTATATCTGTATATCTATATCGGTATATCTATAGCGATATATCTATATCTGTATATCTATATCTATATATCTATATCGGTATATCTATAGTTTTATATCTATATCGGTATATCTATATATCTATATCGGTATATTTATATCTGTATAACTACATCTGTATATCTATATCTATATATCTACCTCGGTATATCCGTATCTGTATATCTATATCTGTATATCTATAACTATATATCACTTTTCTTCTCTATTGTTTTCTTTCTATTCGTCTTTATTTGCATTCTGATTATCCTCTCTCCTCTCCTTAACCTCTTATGTCAAATGCTTTATTTTTTATAATTTCTCATTCATATTTTCCTCTGATGAACTCTTTCAACAAATAAAGATAAAATATTGTCTAAGCAATAACCGATTGATTTAATTTAATTGTATTTACGTGGTTATTGACTGTTCCACTTATTTCTCAACACACATACACACATATCTAGACACATTGAATTACATACTAGACACCATCCCCGAGTGTCTTCGGTCTCTCTATACAAGGGTTTGTTAGGACAACCCCTTACAAAATATTCAAAATAATATTCGAAGCCCAAATAAGGTCGACTCGATTACAACTCTACACTGGCTCATACGAAGGAATGCCCCACCTTCTCCTAGTGATATTGCTACAAGCAACAGCACTTAGCTAAATATTCCATCAGACTAGATGAATTCTTGTCCTGGAATCCGGTAAGACCAAGAGACCACAAGAAAAATACATAATAATATAGTTAACTGGTCAATTATGGTGAGGAAATGAATGTTCTCTACTTCTTTATTAAATCAATGTTTGAGAGGTGAAAGGAGTCTTTAGTTGAACACTCGGATATCAATGTATCTCATATAGAGGTCAAGTGTTAACGAAGAATATGGTCCTTTGATCTCTGAGATTTGATACGGAAGTAAAATGATATATATATATATATATATATATATATATATATATATATATATATATATATATATATATATATATGTGAAGAGTTCGAATGCAAAACGCGATAAACGATATTTTGAAAATCACAAAACTGTCCTTACGAAAAGTGTTGCATTTCAACACTCGACGACACCCTAAAACTATGTGTTACATAATATGATACCGAAATAATTTCTTTTTGATTTAAATTAAAATAAGCTTTCATTCACAGTCTAGATTTAATATATTCGTGTTTTTATTGTTTAAGGTCTCAATTTAAACGAATTGGATTTAGCGCGTTTTGCGTCCGAACTCTTCATATATATATATATATATATATATATATATATATATATATATATATATATATATATATATATATATATATATATATATATATATATATATATATATATATATATATTTGCGAAAATATTTAACACAAGCTACCCTGGAATGTTTATATTTTCATTTTGTTTCGCATTTGTTTTCTAAAGTTAACGAACGATACCATTATATTTAGGTTCAATTATAAAAATTCTATTCCTTAAAAAATAAGTCGATAATCAAATGAAAAGATTTCAGCATTCGCGACTCATTTGGTAAATACGTAAACTAAATAAAAGATTTGACGACGATGATGATGATTGTTTTGGCGTATCCTTCTGCACTCAGTCAAACACTCAAAAGGAACGAAAAAAAAAACGTATTCATAAATTAAACAGACTGAAACGAAAATGGAAATTGTAAGAACACGGACTTATATTTCCTATAGATTACCGACGAAAAAGTATTAAGTACCTGCTATTAAAAAAAGCTATTAATCAGAGAAATAGTTTTCTTCTACTTTATATATTAGATAAAAAATAGTCCCTTTATTTTAATATTTAACCTGACATTTGGAAAGAGATAATACAAAAACAGATTGAAAAATAAAAAAACATTTTCAAGTTAGTTCAAAATATTTTGCTCGAAAAAAATACGAGCATATTAGTTGAACAACTTCAACTCGAAAACGAATTCCGTCTTTTAATTCAAGACCGGTTTAATGTTTTTGATGCAAATAGACTTCAAGACACTTATGTAAAAATAAGTTCGTACGATTTGCAGCGATGGCCTTATTAATGAAAATGTTATTTAAAATGTAAGCGTGACGAACCGACAGACAAACGGACCGACAGTCCGACATATATTCTTATCAAAATGATTGGGCGCGTCTAAAGTCAAAAATATCCAAATAAATATACTTCACCTTTTGTTGTTATTCATCTAAATTTGATAAGCGATCAAATTAATGGAGCGAGTTAATTAATTAAAAAGTGAATTTGTGTGAATGAATTCGAAATTCGAACCGCATGAAGGCACACGTCCACAAGGAGATGACGATTTGGTTTATTGATGTTCGATAAACACTTTATTTGATCGATATCAATTTCGCTAATGAAAATTCAATTAGATAGTTTTGAAAAGGTGACATGAAAAAACGTACATATTTCAATGCGATAGAAATGGTTGAATGAACGCGGAGTTAGACCTCAAACATTCTGTTTGTTGATATTTAAAAAAAATAAAAACAAGTCCGAATATGATCATATCATTATAACCAAATAAATAAAATACTCGGAAGGAAATTAAGAAAAAAATATATAGAAAGTAGAATATAAATGATTAAAAGATGGAAATAATTTTTAAAAGCATCGAACTTTTATAAAAATTTCGTTTATTTGTATAAAAGCAGACGGTAATCGTTATATAACTAAACCGATTTGTTTTTGTGCAAATTAAATGTGTTTGATGGCATAAACCCAATATTTGAAGAGTTCGAACGCAAAACGCGATAAATCCAATTCGTTTAAATTGATATCTTAAACAATAAAAACACGAATATGTTAAATCTAGACTTCAAATGAAAGCTGATTTTAATTTAAATCAAAAAGAAAGTATTTCGGTATCATAATATGTAACACATAGTTTTGGGGTGTCGTCGACTGTTGAAATGCAACACTTTTTGTAGGGACAGTTTCGTGATTTTTAAAATGTCGTTTATCGCGTTTTGCGTTCGAACTCTTCATTTCTATAATTCTTAATTTTCAAGTCATAAATAAAACTAAAATAAAATAAAGCGTCGTATTTGCTCTTTTTTGAATGTTCAGCGTTAACACAGACTTTGCAATATTGCACACCCCTATCCTCCTCCAAATACTTTTTGAAATCTTACGATAATTTGTACAAATACTTTCAGTTTATGCCTTACTCCTCCATCAAGTTTCAGTCATGAATGCCCAACAATCTTTGTTTTGTGTATTGAAGGTTGGATGTTTCAACTAATGCAATATAATTTTTAGTTTCCGTGTGAATGTCCTTAAAAGCATTCAAGGACGGTGGTGCAAAATGTATTAATGGCGATGTCAAAATGTTAAATATTGCATGTACGTCAACTAATACTCATTAGGGATTTCGATTCACAGACAAATGTTATCAAACAGGAAGGATAGAAGGGTGGCAAGAGGTCAGAAATTTAACTTTTGAGGCAATCCTACTTACGGGGGTACAATAACTAGAGGAAATGACGTCAGACGAGATTGAAAAAAGCAAGAAAAGTTAGTAGTCGAGGTTAGAAAGTCAAAGAGAGAGAGAGAGAGGGGGGAGGGGAGGGGGAGAGAGATATCAGTGCTAGGATAATGAATTAAGAATCAGTGACGAACAAAGAAAGGGGCTGAGGCCCAAAATCTGCAGCCTAACATTTTACCCTTGCTGTCAGCAATGATGTTGCGCGATACGAACGGCATGAATAAAATGATCCTCTTCTAATTTTAGGGTAAGTGTTTGTTTCTTTGTGGTTATTGTGCCAATTCTGATTCAAGAACGAGAACCCCTTAGTCTGGGGGGATCTTTGTGGGTGAACGTCTAAAGACACAATGTGTGATTTTATACAGAACTGTACTGATTTTGACACGCATCATGTTAGGGCCCCCTGTGGTTGGGCATAATGTAACAAAAAGTGGTCAGATATTACAAAAGCGTGTGAACGGTTAAAAGAAAGTGAACTCGTGGGAATCACATGGGCTTTCATCAAAGAAGTTAAACAACATTTACCGAAAAAGACGTATGAAAGAAAACGAGGTTTTTAAAACGACTGGCACCACGAGAACCCGAATAAACGAACGGATTGTCTAACTAAACCAATCATCTGGGGGTTTGTTCTATTAATTTGAATTACAAATAGTTGAGTTTTTTTCGGCGGGAAGAAGCTTGTATCTGTTTAACTTACCAAATTCCAGACACAAAGGAGCCTTCTTTATGAATCACAATCCAACTTTGATAGTGATCCAATCCATCACGATTCAACAACACCTCAACTAGTCGATCGATCGAGCGTCAATCACGATGAAGACGAGTGATACCAGATGCAATATCTTCGATTTGGTGGCGAAAACCTGACCAGATAACATGTATTGTATACTAGCTAAGAAAACCTGACTATATAAGATGTATTGTATACTAGCTAAGAAAACCTGACTATATAACATATATTGTATACTAGCTAAGAAAACCTGACTATATAAGATGTATTGTATACTAGCTAAGAAAACCTGACTATATAACATGTATTGTATACTAGCTAAGAAAACCTGACTATATAAGATGTATTGTATACTAGCTAAGAAAACCTGACTATATAACATGTATTGTATACTAGCTAAGAAAACCTGACTATATAACATGTATTGTATACTAGCTAAGAAAACCTGACTATATAACATGTATTGTATACTAGCTAAGAAAACCTGACTATATAACATGTATTGTATACTAGCTAAGAAAACAGGCGTTGAATCCCAGTATCATCTATCTCCAACCCATGACACCTATATTACAATGTTTTATTCTAATTTTTTAATTTCTATGATTTTGGATTTTTAAGTCATACATAAAATAAAAATAAAATAAAACGTCGTATTTGCTCTTTATAAATGTCTAGTGTTAACAAAGACCTCGCGATATTATTGCACATAAAAACAAATGCAACCCATTGAATGTTGGTAGAAATAAAATTAAGTCTATACATGACTTATCCACCAAGTTTAAGTCACGATTATCCAACAGTATTTTTTATCGCTGTTCAATGATATACGCGCGAGACTTTGCGATCGTCTCATCAGTAGGAGGTGTGATCCTGAAGGACTTCACATTCACTAGACTTTAACTTCCAATAGTTTTGGAGATGGAGTTATCTCAAAAATAGAATATATCAAAATATCAACAAAATGTTACAGATCAGAAGAGTGCCATCACAACCAAAATCAGGGCTCTGCCAAGAATGGAGTGTGTCAGAGTGATGGACAATCTTGCATTTCATATTCAGATGGGCTTATCACTGAACGGCGATAAAACAAAGAGTGTTGGACATTAATGAGTGAAACTTGGTGGATAAGTCAGACATAGAATGAAGCGTATTTGCACCAAATATGGTTGAATTCTAGAATAGATTGTGAATTTTATTAACGACTTTATCGGTTGCAGTTTTGGGGGTTCTCCCTATACGAGGCTTCATCTCTTGGTAGTAAGGTCGGTCAATCATCATTTTCATCGCTAAACGCGCAAAGATAATTAAGGAATAATAAGAATATATATTATTGTGTTTTTTCACTGATGAGGATTGAAAAAAAATGTGAGGAAATTTCCGAGTAATGAACTGGCCCCATTGCTGTTCTCTGGATGCGTCCCTCTTAACGAAAACTGAAAAACTAATGGTTCAAATAAAAAGATGCTGAATATTCGTGTCTAGGGTGATGTAACCTAATGCAGGTAGATAACAGATGAAAAAAAACTGCCCGGAAGAATAAGACCCGGTTGTTGACATAGAGACACCTACAGAGATACATATGGGGACACTTGCTGAGCCATCTGCAGAGACACTGGAAAAATACACCCGTTCGCTAATGTTGAAGATGCGTGGGTGTCCAAAGCTATTAACCGGCTCGATTCTGGACCCCTCACTGACTCTCACTGACTGTACATATTACCCTCAAACGAGCAATAAAGATACACCATGATATTTCACACACAAGGGTTCGCCGTCCTTCTTTAAAGCACAACAGCAACACACAACATATAGAAATAAGAAAAAATAGCCGTTATAAATTTCATTTTAGATATCCTTTTAGTACCCATACCTTCTGAGAGGGCTTTATTTACTTACTAGACAACCAGTGACTCGTCGATTCAGTATTTGTTATATATATTATTAAATATATGTATTCTTAATTTTGGTATTTGTTGATAATCATGTTTTGACAAGAATTACAAAGTCGAAGGATTGCTCATTGTTAATCTTTTGTAATTGTCACATACAACTGTAATTCAGCCGTTTACTTTCAGTGGGTAAATAAATGCGTTTCTTTTTCAATATAATATATATTCAAATAAAATTATCGCTTATACACAACTGAAGTTTTGTGTTTTCATAACATATGTTTTCATAACATAGTACTCTCCAAACTACTTCCCTAGATTTGCATTTTGTCTCTGTTTCAATATTTATGCGTACGAGTATATGTGTAGTTATTTACTCCTCTCCAGGAGTTAGACACAAAGCCAGTTTTTATCTTACTCCCACAATGTAAGATGTGACCCAAGGTCGGGTCGGGAAAATGGGGTTTCAAAATCAAGCGCCCGAGAGGTGAGCACTCTGGCCATTAAAAATTGCCTGGGCAGCCCCGTCGGCATTCCCCGGTAGGGGCGCCTAAGGCAGTAAGCAATAAACTTACTCCTTCCCAAAGAGGGGAGGCGAAGCCTTGGAGGGTTGACCTCCTAGAACTGCACAGGACAGACCCATATATCGGCGTAAATCAAGCCCCGAAGGCCAAGACAATACCAGTCTATGGGGTGCAGTATCCATCGGAACAGATACTACACTTTGATCTTAGCTAAAAGGCCAAGATGTGTAGCATGTAGGGAAATAATTCAGTATATATTCAAGCGAAATCACGTCTAATATAATAATACGTGTTGTTTCAATATATATATATATATATATATATATATATATATATATATATATATATATATATATATATATATATGTATATATATATATGCATATATTTGTGTGTGACACAAATATTTCATTATATATTCATATGTTCAAGCGAAATCATCTGTATGCGCGTTGTGTCTGTTTCAATATCAATATGTATAAAAAACTATAAAAGTATTTTTCTGTGAAACATTAAAGAGATTTAATTCAGTAATTATTCAAGTAAAAGCAAGCGTGATTAGCATTTATAATTTAAACAAGACAACTGTTTCTATTTCAAGTGAATTTCATTATTAAAGTTGTACGTAAGTTGGGAAGCAATACTTTGTAGAGTTAACGGGAATTTTCTTTTGTTTCACAATGTTTACAAACATGTTCTTCGCGTAGAGTAAATTCTCTATTTGAATATGAATGAGTAATTTTAGCGGCAAAATAGCTTTGTTTATGCTTTTTATCTATCTGTTCGTCAAGCGACTTGAAAGTAAGAATCAGCAGCATTGAAGTATTAGCATTGTCTGTAAACAAGGCGAAAACTGTTTTTCACAAGTAACTTTAACTTTTAAGCTGTAACTAAGTGGATGAGAAATGCAAAGCATGTCTTTATTTTTTACGGCATGAAACACTTGTATAAAACTATATAAAATAAAACCAACCACGGTTTCACCGGAAAGGATCAACCGGTTTTATGTGTGTTCAAACTGAACATGTATGAATTCAAGCGTGTTTGTTTACAAATAGTTCGAAAGTGTCAGCCGAATGTTTTGTTTTACAAATAGTTCAAAATTGTTAATCGAACGTGTTTGTTTACAATTAGTTCGGTTTTAGCCGAACCTGTTTGTTTATAAATATTTCAAACGTGTTAGCCGAACGTGTTTGTCTAGAAATATTTCGAAGGTGTCAACAGAATGCATTTGTTTAAAAATAGTTAAAAGATGTTGACCGAATGCGTTTGTTTACAAATAGTTTGTTTACGAGAGAGAGAGAGAGAGAGAGAGAGAGAGAGAGAGAGAGAGACAGAGAGAGAGAGAGAGAGACAGAGACAGAGAGACAGAGAGACAGAGAGACAGACAGAGAGAGACAGAGAGAGAGAGAGAGAGAGAGAGACAGACAGAAAGACAGACAGAGGGCTTGTGCCGCGTTCATTTAATGCACATCGTTCGCCCATTCGGCTTTTTTATGAGGACGGCAGCTTTTTCGTGTCCGCTTTACCTGAGTGACTTGCCGAAAAAAGTGACACCCCTTTCGCAGGAAGCCACGCGGTTTTACCACTTCCGTTCTCTAAGTTTGATTTTTGAACTTGAATACGTCAAACATTCTTTTCATACAAGCTTGTGTATTTGGTTATGAAACATGTTAACCGAAAGTGTTGGTTTTAAAATAGTTCGAATATGTTAACTGAATGCGTGTGTTAATAAGTAGTCTGTATATTTTAACCGCACATATTTGTTTATAAGAAGGTGTTTGCTTACCAATAATTCTAAGGTGTTAACCGAATTTTATTGTAGAAGTTGGTAAGTTAGGAAACATTGAAACAAACTGTCGTCATTTTGTCGTCACTGCTGCATTATTTATTATTATAATGAAGACTGCAAAAAATAATGGCCAAACTAAAAAAATAATATAGATACGAAAAATAGTAGCCATGCATTTCTGTCTGTCATTTCAGACATCTTATTTGTACGTACAGTTTTACTAAGATAAGAACACATTATTTAAATATGCCTTGGCATAATTAAGAAAAAAATAATTTGAAAGAAAGGAGTGATGACTAATCTATTCTTTATGCATAAATAAACGTTATTTCTTAAGCATTCCTATCCAAATACGTTGTTGTGCTTAGTCTTATTCTAGTCTGAGACAAAAAAAACAACAATATATAAAAGTATATATTAGATGCAATATGAAGCAAAAGAACGACAATATACGTCCAGGTATATAAATATGAATCCGCCTTCCTTTGTTTAAAGATTGCTGACCAGATTTGAAATAGCAATGATGACACTTTCGTTTCTCGAAGGTTGAACAACAGCGACATGTACTTATTTAAGTGACTTATACCGTTTCGCGTAGGTCGCTGAAAGTTAAGACATTGTCACAGTAAAGTAAATAATAAAAAAGTTAAGAAATTTCGGCTGCCGCTTTTCTTCGAGCTGGATATCTTCTAGTGGAGAATGGCTTTGTTCGGCTGTCCAATGGACAAAGGCAGGAGAGAGGACGTCTTTCTTCGTTAGTGTCGGACAGCTCTCTGTCTGACCTACACATCTCAAAGGGTCTGGAAACAGACCTTCAATTGTTCGGTCGAAATTAATACACCCGGAGATCTGATTGGTTATCGTGTGACCTAACCACCTCACAGGGTTTGCTCTCCGCAAGAAGAAAGGAACGTTAATGTTTATGTCTTCTACATATTCTCATCTTGGTGTCATATTAACTACGTTTCGACCGACGTAATCTCCTATTTTATTCAGATGTATCTTTTAGACCTTGGAAATTATCTCGTCGATTTTTTTTTATCTCGAACTTGTGAACCTTGCGTGACGTCAAAAAGTTAAAAACGTGAGTTAACAATCAACTCTCAGAGCACGTTTTTTGGAGGTTGAAGAATTAAGTGCTACTACAGGCGATAATAAATAAGTATAAGGTATATTTAACTTTTACTCGCCTATAACTAATGCGGAATGAGATAAAAATCAAATCTCGTGGATTAAATAAAGGGCTGAGTTCGAAATATCGTACGAGTTCGACATTAGATTCTCAAGTTCTACTAGAAGTTCGAAAAAGTTGCGTCTGCGGAAGGTCGGTGGTTACATCGGCCGAAGCGTTGTGAACATAACAATCAAGGTGAGAATACTATTTTTCGGAATTGTTGAGATGAGGATTGATAATTTGTATTATTTGTATAATTTAGACTACTATTCTCATCTTGGACGTTATTCTCACATCGTTTCGACCGATGTAACCTCTGACCTCTTTCAAATGCGTCTTGTCAGATTCAGTATCTTCATGTTGAACTCGGCGATCTGTACGGAATTTTAAATGGGACGCTTTATTTAATACACGGGGGTAGATCGTAATTCGTAATTGTATTCTGAGTAAGGACCCGTCGCGCAATGTTCTAAGTAATAATCAGTTCTAAGTGATAGTCTTCTGGAGGGTGAAGGTTCAATCCCCAGTACAAGCGATTCTAAGAATACAATTGCGAATCGCTTAAGCATTCTACTCGGTCATGGCTGACGACACGAGAGCAAGCTACCCCGTAGATTAAATAATGGGTTCCGTTTGAAATTCCGTACAGATTCCCGAGATCGACAAGTTGCACCTGAAGAAGATCGGAAGTTACATCGGCCGAAACGTTGTGAGAGTAACATTACGGATGAGAACGGTAGTCCAAATAATACAAATAATACGAGGTGAGAATAATAGTCCGAATAATTTAAAGAATACGGATAATTTTAATGTTATACATTTATTCTAAGTTTTTTACAACCAAATCACGTTGGAATATTGGTCTTCGTTCTATCACCGTAGTTAAGCAACGTTGAGCTGTGTAGTACTTTGATGGGTGACCGTTTTGGAATAGCAACTGATGTGTGTATGTCATTTTGTCTAATACTCTCTGGAAATGTATGAATCAATTTATCTGCTCCGAATATCAGTAACATAATAGTATCGGTTAGACTCTCAAGCCTGGCCAAGCTTGGAACAAAAAATCCGAAATAACTGCAATGTTTTGCTGCTTATCTCAGCATTTATTCAGTTCAATGACAAGGAAAAAATCAAAGATGCTGCGTCATGGTTCATAAGGTTCACATGTTATTCCTTATATTTGCTTGACGGACATTGAATCAGAGTTTTACTGTATAGATTGAATGAAAATGTCGACAGTTTATAAATCGTAAAATACATCTTGTAGAGGTCTGTCATCAGTGATGAGCTGGTTTCAATGGAGGTTTCAGGTTTTTAATCATCAGATCCGGCCCACCCACAAGCCAAGCATTTCTCGAATACGACTTTGGGCTACACATCATATAAACGATGTAAATTAAATGTCTTGAGAGAAAAAAATTTTTTTTCTGTGATATGCCGCTCAGCATAAGCCAATAGATATCGTTCCATCAATCCCACTTCATACTGTAATAATATTAGATCGCAAAGGAAAACATCATTTTAATTAGTTATTTATTCAGCTAGCCAACGTTTAGGTTTACAAAACTTTCCTAAGTGTGTGATAATTTATGAATAAGTAAAAAATATTATTTTTTAAACAATTTATAAACAAAATAAACAAAATATTTGAGTTTTCACGTGATCAGGTTTTCATGTTATTTTAGCTCATACTCGATTTAGTGGTACTCTTCCACTAGGTAATCGACCAAATGGTGTTATCTAATCCAATATGTGATCTACCGAGTTGTTTACATTCCAATATGTGATCTACCCATTAACCCTAACTAACTAACTAACTAACTAACTAACCTAACCTTAAATAACTTAGGTTAGAGTTAGTTAGTTAGTTAGGATTAGGGTTAGAATTAGGATTAGGATTAGGGTTAGGATTAGGAATAGGGTTAGGGGTAGGGTTAAGGTTATGGTTAATGGGTTATGGTAAGGGTTAGGGTTAGGGTTAATGGGTTAGGGTTAGGGTTAAGGTTAGGATTAGGAGTAGGGTTAGGGTTAGGGTTATGGTTAATGGGTTATGGTAAGGGTTAGGGTTAGGGTTAATGGGTTAGGGTTAGGGTTAGGGTTAGGATTAGGAGTAGGGTTAGGGTTAATGGGTTAATGGGGTAGGATTAGGGTTAAGGGTTAATGGGTTAGGGTTAGGGTTATGGTTAGGGTTAGGGTTAGGGTTAATGGGTTAGGGTTAGGGTTAGGGTTAGGGTTAGGATTAGGAGTAGGGTTAGGGTTAATGGGTTAGGGTTAGGGTTAATGGGTTAGGATTAGGGTTAAGGGTTAATGGGTTAGGGTTAGGGTTAGGGTTAGGGTTAATGGGTTAGGATTAGG
The DNA here is from genome assembly GCA_963556195.1 of Sepiola atlantica. Taxonomy (NCBI): domain Eukaryota; kingdom Metazoa; phylum Mollusca; class Cephalopoda; order Sepiida; family Sepiolidae; genus Sepiola; species Sepiola atlantica. The sequence goes on along the minus strand of OY744538.1, from coordinate 47,959,050 downwards.
GTTAAGGGTTAATGGGTTAGGGTTAGGGTTAGGGTTAGGGTTAATGAGTTAGGATTTGGAGTAGGGTTAGGGTTAGGGTTAGGGTTAGGGTTAGGGTTAGGATTAGGGTTAGGGTTAAGGATTAATGGGTAGATCACATATTATAATGTAAACAACTCGGTAGATCACATATTGGAAGAGCACCAATTTATTTTATAATTTTGTCATAATTCTTTGTGTCTACGATTAAAAATATTTTAATACTTTGAATAGTTCGTCTCTCTATTAATAAAAAAAATGGAGTGTCAACATCGGCTTGAACATAATACTGTATTTTCCTCGTAGCATTTAAGACCGGCTATATCGACTTTGTTACATGTTAGTAAGTGAAATGTCATAGATTGATTGCAAGTGTCTATAATTTGTCAAGTGACAATTGATTATATACGGAAATTGTCAATATCATGCCATACTTTTATTTATTAGTGCCCTTCTACACCTTCTCTGGCTCTATTAAACCACCTAGTTCTCTCTATATAGACATTACTCTTTTATATTATATTATATATAGTCATCTACAAAGAGCTGTTTCGTTGTCTACAATCAGTGTGGCTCGACGTAGCAAGTGTATTCATGTCGAGATTCGAAACCCGATCCCACCGGTCACATAAAAATGCGACCACCAGGCTAAGTATATATATATATATATATATATATATATATATATATATATATATATATATATATATATAGTAATTCAGGTAAAGTAAACATCAAGCAATTTTAACCGGGCTTATAAAAAGTGCTCAATATCAAATCAAGCTTACATATATGATTATTTTTATTTATACATACATGTACATAATCTGCGACAGTGGCATGTCGATGTTTTCGATCAACAGCTGTTTAATCAGGCAGAATAATAATCTGATCATTCTCTTAGGTCATATTTAGGTTGCTTCCAAATATGACCTAAAGGAAGTATCAGGTTATTATTCTGCCTGATGAGATCAAAGCTAAACCGGTAAAATGTCTCGTTTTCTTCCTTTTTGTCTTTTTCACACATCCTGTCTACACGGCATTTTATTTTATTATGTATCGTTAATTTTTTTCCTCACATGTATATATATATTTATGCATAGGGGTGTGCATGTTTATTTATGTATGATGGTATCGTTTTGATTGTATGGATGCATGAATGTGTATGCATATATATATATATATATATATATATATGAATATTCTCTGTATATATCTGTTATATGCATGTCTGTATGAGTGCGTGTATGTATTCACTTGTATATTATTTATTTGCGTGTATTTATATGGATATGCTTGTATGTATATGAGAATATATACGCCTATATATGCATATGTGTGTGGGTTTGTGATTGTATATGTATTGTGTATGTGCGATTATATATATATGAGTGTGTATATTATATATGTGTGTGTTTATGTCTATATATGTATGTGTGTATGTGTGTGTATTGATCATTGTGCGTGTATATGTGCAGCATCTATATGTCAGACCGGAGACCTGTTGAGTAATGTGTTAATTCTTTCAACGTATTTCATGACACCCTCCAAATTCTTCACAGAAATGTGGAGAAATGATAGGAGTAAAGAAAGAGATAATACAATCAATAAATCTATGTCATGACATTGACAACCTCATTACATAATCAATTTTCAGCCGACTAATTATCCACACTAGCTATCTAATTATAACAACTCGCTAATTAACATGTTACCAAACCGATATAGCCATTCTTCAATTTTGTGAAGAAACTCAGTGCATGCTCTTTACCAGAGCGACACTCAACTATGCCATGAAAAATTCATCTTTAGGATTCGGAATGGAATCGATCCAAGACGGCAGACCTTACACACACAGATGGATCGAAATCGTTTCAGATAGATTTTCTTGTAACAATGATAAATAATTTAAAACAACTTATCTTAACATTTTACTGTCGTTTCGCAGTAGATTCGACCGTCAGAAATGTATTGTTTTAAGTCGCCTTCTCTGTATAAAAATAGGGTTGTAAAATCGGATATGCTATGAAACTGCAGTAAAGTGTGAAGATAAGCTATTTTCCATATTTATTAATATTTTCTTAAAATAAAAATAAATCACGTATTTTTATTCATGTCAGTAGTAAATATAAAAGGAATATATATATATATATATAATGTGTCAAGTTATATTGAAAAATATCAATAAAGTGTTCGATCGCAGAAGAGTGAGAGCTAATACAAATAATTTATTTAAAAACTATATGTTGCATATTTCAGAATCGTACCGCGGTTTCATCCAGATGGGTTGACTTTTTACATTTTAAATAGTCTATACCCAAGGACCTCGTAAGCATACTGAAATGAGGTCAAAACACACTGCGTTCGATCCCATGCGACTGCCTACAACAACCACTCCTGCAGTGATGAGAGCAAACAGCCCAAAACAAGATTGTCTGTAGGTAATAACCACTTTAATATTTAATAAAATATTTATAGTTAAAAGCCCCTTTAAAGATCTAATAGTCTTGAAAGTAGAGCACCGTGAAGTTGAGAAAAGTTTGATGTCATTTGCGACAAAGCAAGTTCCGCACGAGTGTTTAACACTGTGGACAATAATAACATTTAACCCTGCCCCCCTAAGTAAGTGTATCACAATTTCAATCACTGCCTGCACTGATTATCGGTAGCCGTTGGTCTCCTAATTCTAGCATGAATTTATTAACTGCGTTCGATCTCATGCGCCTGCCTACTACCACCGCTCCTGCACTGATGAAGAAAAAACACCCCGAAACGATATCGTTTGTAGGTAATAACCATATATATATATATATAAATATATATATATATATATATATATATATATATATATATATATATATATATATATATATAATGTATTTTTATGTAATTGTGTTCATTAGTGATTGCAGCGTTCGTTGTTTTTGGTTACTAATATTTTGATTCTTCAACTTCCTGAGATGCACAAAATTTCATTATTAATCGTCCTTAATTTTATAAGACTATTTTTCGTTAATATATATGTTTATTAATTTGATACGTACATAAAAGTAATTTATAGACACGTGTTTCTGGCTCACAGCTGTCATCGGCATGGCTAACTTAGACAAGAATTGAACCTTCGATATTGATGAGTTTTTACCATTAGACTACGACGCCATGTCTAGATATATGTACGATATTTATAACCTAAAATAAAATATACTCGTTGAGGATAGAGAAAAGAAAGGAGAGAAAAGAGCGAGAGCGAGAGAGAGAGAGAGGGGATAGAGAGGAAAAAAGAGAAACTTCATAGCTAATGTCTCTATGTGTTTTAGTGGTTAGCATCGACGTGTCAATATCATGCTTGATGTTTAGGTGGGCAGGAAGACACAGTTTTTAGTCTGGCTTAAATTTAGGTGAACGGTGGTGATGAGGTGTTAAGTCATTCAGATCTAATCTAGTTAGTTCTGTTTCATTTTTTCATTTTTTCCTTTATATTTGTTTTAGTTTTTTACTGTTTTTTTATTCTAAAGTTTATTTTTGATTTCATATTATTGTTAATAGTTTATTTATTTTATTAATTTATTTAAGCCTAGGACAGATGACAATTGGGCAATTACAATAATAAAAAAGATCTATTAATAATGGAGATTATGTATCTGTCCGTCTGTCTGTTTGATACCAGAACTATATTGTTAGCTTTGGTCGTTCTCTTTTTATATCTGCTTGTCAGCTCCTATATATACCCACTCAAAAACTTTCCCAAACATCACGCGTCTTTTAAATTTTCATAATTAATTTGTTTTAAAGCTTCTAATGAATTAATATTCGCCAATATACACTCATAGATTGTTTTTACAGATTCCCTGATGTATTTAAAATATTTTCCTCGATAATAATCTTGATAAAAATTATAAATAGAATTTATTAAAGACATTATTTTTTTAAATCTATATAATTGAGTTACGTAATTAAATTAGATTGTAATGGAATATGATGACACAACCGGCGTTCACTTCAACATTTGGTTACCCGCCCTCTTATTATTAAGTATAACGTACTATTTCGAACGCACAGAAAGTTCTATTTCAAGAAATCCACAGGTGTTAACATGACGTCATATTAGAGAGAGAGAGAGAAAGAGAGAGAGAAAGAGAGAGAGAAAGAGAGAGAAAAAGAGAGGGGGAGAAAGCGAGAGAGAGAGAGAGAGGGGCACGAGACGGGCGCGTTATTTGATTAATAACATGTAAACAATACATTCTCTGAGATTTATCGTACGAGTGGTTAAAAAATTATTTATTTACTTTCATTTTTTTGTTAAAACGTTTTTTGTTTTTTTCAAACTTATTAAAAATTATGTTTTAAACCATATATTTATTGAATCAAATTGTTTAAATTAAACAATAATGAATTAGAAATGTTTCAAATTCATATAAAAGTTTAATACAAAAATGCGTTTAGTTTAAAATGCTAAATAATGTAAACAATAGGCTCGCAGAATTATCCTTAAGTGCGAATTTACATGACTTAAATTCCAGAAAGATAAAATTAAAAATTATAGTTGATCAGATTTAATATCTAATTATTTATTTGAATTTATTTTTGTCCAATTAAATTCAAGATTTGAGACTGGAGGGTGGGTCATCTATAGGTCCGGCAAATATAAATTGTGTTACGCCGTCTTCGGAAACAATAAAATAACTTCTAGTTAACAACTTTCTTCTATTTATTGAAGAGAATTTAAAGATTGTGTTTTCTAAACACTTTCACTTTAGTTAAAAATGTAATGTATGTAATATGTAACTTAAAACAACTAGCAAAACTATGCTATCAGAGGGAGCATATATTTGCTAGTTAAAATAATTAAAATAATTTAAAATTTACTAAATCATACTACTACTACTACTACTACTAGTAATACAAATATTAATATAATAATGATAATAATAATATCGATAATAATAATAATAATAATTGTAATGGAATATAGCCATAATTATACTATAATAATAGTATTTATAGTCAAATTTAGGGGCGAGAAATAAGCGAATGGAATAAGGAAAATAGGTGTAAAATTATAGTAATAGAAATAATGATTATTTAAATAAGAAGGTAACGCAATAAATAATAATAATAATAATAATAATAATAATAATAATAATAATAATACTAAAATAATATTAATATTAATAATACTACTAATAATAGTAATAATAGTGATAATATTAATAATAATATTAATCCTGATAATAAAAATAATGATGATAATAATAATAAAAATAATATTAATAATAATAATAATAATAATAATAATATAAATTATTATGACGATGACGATGATTGTGATAATGGGAGTAATAAAAATAAGGATGGTAATAATAATAGTAATAATAGTTTTAATAATGATAATAATAATAATGATAATAATAATAATAATAATAATAATTATAATAATAATAATAACGATAGTTATGGTAAAATACTACTACTGCTACTATGAATAATAATAATGATAATAATAACGATGATGATCATAACAATAATAATAATAATGATGATAATAATAATAATAATAATAATAATAATAATAATAATAATTTGCAATTGGTAATAATTTTAATGGTAATAATATTATTAGTATTAATGACCATATTAATAATGTATTGTAATTATAATTCTAATAATAATGGAAAATTCAAAATATAAATATAATAACCTTATTGAGCATGGTATAATATATGATATATAAATGGGTAACTATGTTATCTGTTTTGTTGTTTGTAGATAGATAAGTACGTTTTTGTCATAGGGGCCTTAGTGTTGCCGTGTTTTGGGGGGTCAGTATTGCATAGTGGGGGTAATTGATTCAAGAGGATTTAGTAGATACTATAGAATGATGAGTTTAGTTAGGATTAACAGATTGTAGTTTTTTAGTTTTTACTCTATTTTCCAATGGTAACATTCGTTCAAGAGGTTATATGTAAATTACTAAGAAGGTCTGATCTATTGTGCCTACAGTTAATTGAGGTTTCTTGTTTTTTGTTTAGAAGTTTACCTGTATCACTAAATCTAATTATCTCAAGTTTTTCACTTCGGCATAAATAATAGGGTGAATTTAGGGAACTACAAGTACTGTTTTTTCTAATAGTGTTCCAAATCTTTGTGTGTGATTGATTATTGTTGGTTAGTTCCCAGTGGTCTATAGAGAGTGAAGTTCTTTTTTATAGTCAGAATTATTGAATGGGCATTTTTGGCTGGTATATCTTTCTTTGGAAATGTTACCAGCCATATTTATATAGTATTTTTTCTGGGTTGGGGTTTCATTGGTTGAAACTGTGGTCTGGTAAACTATTTGGGTTGTTAGGCAATTTTGTTGCAGGGGACATTCTGTTTTGTTTATGCAGTTACAAGTCTTAACCTTGGTTGTTTTTTTATCATTGTATTCAATATTTTTGTTGCCATTTAAAATTTGTTTAATATGTTTTTAATTATTTTTCTAAGTTTTCACCACAACTGTAGCTTAATTAAAGGGTATTCTTATTAAAGATTTTATGTTATTAGGAGGAAAGTGTAGGTTAATTAAATCTATGAAACTTTTAACAAGTTTAGTTTTAACCATGTGATTAAATGAGGGGGGTAAACCAAATAATTTTCTTACTTCTTCCTTTTTTATTCTTATTGTTGGGCGTTGTAGGTTTGATATATTTAATTTGGCTGTTTTTATATCCGCGCTCTTTTAGTGCTTTATTGTAAAACGCCTTTTGTGCAGTAAACATTGCCCCGTTTGAGGAGTTGTAGTTGATTCTCTTTTCAATTGATTTGATAATGTGTTTAATTATAGTTTTGGAAGATTAGAAAGTGGGTGGACATGAATTGGATTGGAATTATCTTTAGTATAGAGTTCGCACGTTTCTTTATCTAAGTTAAGTGTTACACCTAAGAAGTTGACTAGTTTTATATCTGATGGTATTTATACCTTAAGACTTAACCTTTTCATCTCTATGAGAATAATCTGTTTCACTCTTTCACACCTTTGCCCATTTGAGTTTTTACCACTAATAAGACGTCATGTCTATATTCTCCTATGTCTTCTATGTTAATGTCTTTTGTGGGGTCTTTTGTAGAGTCCAACTAGGTCTGTTACTTCTGCTAATCTAAAGAACCCATGGAGACATCTAAATATCTCTATTGATTACTTTTAGTCCATTGTTCTTGTTTACTAATTAGTACTGTATTTCTGCATTTCATCTTCGGAGATATCAGAGAGACGGGTATATATATATATATATATATATATATATATATATATATATATATATATATATATAATTAATAATATTGTTATTATTATTATTAGTAGTATGAATAGTATTATTATTATTATTATTATTATTATTTATAGTAGTAGTATTGCCACCCGGACTTACGGTTACTTTTTTCGTTCATTCATATCAAGTATTAACTTCTTTCCAGTGTATACGTATAGAGGCAATTATTTAAAATCTCTTTTTTTTCATTAAACAAGAGAGAGTGATAGACAGGTGTAGATAGACAGCGCGAGAAAAATATAGAAGCAGCCACAGATACGAACAGAGAGAGATAGGGATAAGATATAGGGAGAGAGAGAGATAGAGAGAGAGAGATAGAGAGAGAGAGATAGAGAGAGGATGTAGAGATGCGACTAGGTTGATGAAAACATTTGTGCGCTGTGCTAAAATCATTTGAAAGAAAATCATGATTTTCGTTTGATGGCGTACTTCGAAAGAATCTTCCATTGTTAATTTGTGTCGAGTTGTCGCGCCATCTACATTCAATTGTGCTTTGAGCAACTTAATCAAGTCTGCAATAGGCAGATTGAAATGTACCGAAGCCATGTTCGTCAAAAATGCACTTTGTCGCAACAAGACAATGTAAAGTCTCAAACCGCCAGAAACACTAGCAGCAACACTTACGTATAAGACAGTGTGGATGTTCTGCCGGATTCAGCCTATAGTCCAGGCGTTGCACCATCTCCCTACGATGAATGCAGCACTTAATGAATGATCATTCGATTAAGTTGAATTAGTCTGGCAAGAATGTTTGGATTCAAAAACACGTACAAACGAATAACCTCCCTTGATACACAACTATTATCGGATCGTATTTACAAGAGAAACCGATTAGAACTGAACAATAGGCTGGTCGCTAAATTAGGTCGGAATCACCATTTTATAGGATCCTATATTTGCATAGACTGTAAGACAAACTCTTATGAACACGGTCGTCAAACGAAAGAAAAACAAAGCCCTTCTATTAATAAAACCGTTGTGTGTAGGTAACCGAATGTTAAAACGTTGTATAATAGGAATTAAAGTAAGAGTCTTCTGGGAGCAATATATCTGCAAGTGAAGATAGCTTTGCTCGGTGTCAGGAGAGAGGACGTCTTTCTTAGTTAGTATAAGAAAACTCTCTTTTGACTTTCCGTAATTCCCTAAGGATCTGGAAGTAGTCCTTCAAGACTAGGTTGAAATTAATACGCCCACACTACCTCGCGTTTATGACTGTTATATCCTTACTGAATAGGCGAAATACACCTACTTATATAGAACCAACAATGTTATTGATTCGTCAGCAGAACGAATCATTTCAATAACCGGTCGTGGCTCACTTAATTGTCTCGGATGTTTGTCTACAACCGGTTTTTTTTTGGGGGGGGGGAAATACTGTTCCCTTTTAACGACAGACACAACACGCAAGTTTGTTGCACTTCGACTGGCTGTTCGTATCAGTTACACTACATTAAACGATTGGTACTTGTAGAAGGTCTTAGACAATGTTTTGAAGAATAGTTGTTATTTCATTCATGCATAATAATGTATCAATGTTAAGCTGCATGTGTCTAAAAAATAAGGTTAAAGAGTAAACATTAGGTTACAATCTGGAATTTTCTTACATAAGTTAAAAATTAAGTAAATAAATTACAGTATAAGTCAAAAGTAAAACTAGAGTTACCTGTACAGGAAGTTGAATAAAATGTGTAAATCCGAAATAAGACGTAGAGAGAACGGGAGGAAGGTCTTTCTCTTCGGCAGATGAAAAGTGTGTTCAGTCGCGATTCTCGAAGCTCAGTCTTCGTTTAACCTCCACCTCCGTGGGTGCATGATGAGACTCTTATGCTGGTGTGCTGTAGGACAATAAAAGAATAAAACACCCAGTAACCTGAGCCATTGAGCAGAAAAGTTTTTCGAGTTTTTTTTCTTTTATTTCGTACATAATTGCAGCTACCAGGCGAGAGATGAAGATGACAACTTCAGCTGTCACATCACCACTGCGACTACAGAGAAGTGACCAGCTGATCCTGTCAACGATGTGGAATACAGACAGAGCGTGAGGATGAAAAAACAACGCACCATATACTGATAAAATAGATCACATATTTTTACACGGCGCGTGAACTTTATTTTCTCAACCTCAGCTAAGAAATCAAGTTATTTTGTCTAATTTTAAAAGTCAGACACCACAGCATTTAAGCTGACAAATCTATCTTTCCTTCCGACGAGACAATTTTAATTTTGATGTATGTTGGCAATATAACAACGTAGGTACACTTTATTAAAAACATAAATAGCCCTGTCCATACGACCGCTAGTATGACAATGTTCAAAATTATAACCTAAAAATAAAAATCAGCAAGGTGAAATAAGTAATTTTAAATTGATAAATATAATAGAAGTTGCCTACTTTAAGTTTATATATGTGCAATAAAAAATAATTCTAAATCTAAAATGACATAACGACATCCTGGACAACGCCGGTTAAGGAACAGCTAGTATAATTACAGAGGTGATCTTTTTGTTTTGAAAAATAATAATTTGAAATATTGGCTGTCAGAAAATCTCCAAGTTTGTGGAAACTCTCATAAAAAATTCATCTTAATTATGTCATTATAATTTTACATTGCGTGTCGTGTTTTCTAGTAATTGCCTTTTAAAAAAAAAAAAGAAATGAATGATTTGAAGGCCATTTTTAATTAGATTTAAATATGGAGCGAAATCGAAACCCCAAAATAAGGTTTCATCGCTATGATTATTGATGTGAACTAATAATTATGATGTAAATAAAATGCGTGATACATGCTAATAAGAATTAGGATTGAATTTATAGTAGGAATTAGGAGCACATTGCTCAAGTTCAAGGTCAAACGATGGGTTCGAATGCAGAACGCGATAAACGCCATTTTCAAAATTGCAAAACTATCAGAACAAAACTGTTGCATTTAAACACTCTACGATACCCAAAATAATATTTTGCATAATGTGATATCGGCATGATTTTGTTTTTGCTTTTAATTAAAATAAGCTTTTAATCAGAGTTTAGATTTGATATTTTACTCAATTTAAAGAAATTAGATCTATCGCGTTTTTCATTCAATCTCTTCAACTATAGAATAGATAAGAGAAGCGGAAGAATTATAAAATTCGCACCTCAAACAATTTATATTTTCTTATTACAATATTATGTTTTTGTCAGGTTATTTATTTTAATGGATTCTTCACCACTTTCTTCTGATAATTCCACGCTTTACTGTTAACTAGCAACAGTTTAGCTTTCACCGTCTCTCGGCATGTACGCTTGATTCAAACTGGAATCACCCCCTCCCACACTGTCTTCGTACTCCGTCTTTTGAATAGATGAGTCTATTCACATGCACATTACAGATAAACATATAATCTTGAACCCGGTCATGCGACTTACAACTCTTACAAATGGCCGCCAGACACAGTCGGCGCCGTGAACTAAGTAAATGCGAGCATTTATTATCAAACTCCACCGATCGCCTGATCACACAGATGGCGGTGTAGAGCCGGTAGTTTCACCCTGTTACTCCTCTGTAGTGGGACAGACACTTCCCTGACTGAATCATCTGACATGCTTCGGTCCGAATTCGAACCCATGGAATAAGGGGTCTTAGCATAAATCGGTTTTATCTCTCCCTCGCTGCTGCTTGCTCTGGAACCTGTTTCTTACCAATCATAGCTTCCTGACAATGCTCTACCACCATTGTTATTAGGCAGGCTCAAACTGAGCCGTGGAAGCATGTCTCTCACATGTCGAGGAATGCTGTCGACAATCACTGACGTTGAACTAGGTATTCAGGTAATACGACGAACTTTAAATTTTGACGTGAACTAGCCATGTCGAGGTTTCAACCGATATTGAGTCCCCGTCTCTTTACTGGTTTGATGTCCCTTGGTGGTTAGGAGCTGGTACAACATCAACCTGTTCACTCGAATCTGGTACGAATGCAACATATTGGGAGATGCCTACGAGGTAGATATGTCATCCTTGGGTGTGATGTACCAGTATACAGCATCCATGACAGGGCAATACTTCTGCACAGCAATTCGTTTTATTGTCCGATAACATCTTTCCACGATACCATTTCCGGACAGTTTCCAGGAGAAGCTTAGTTTTAACCGATCGCCCCAGTCATCTACGAACTTTCTGAGTTGTTGACTGCAGAAGGCAGTATCATTTTCGGCCAGGATTTCGGTTAGAAGGCCACATTTAAAAACACCGACTGCAATTGCCGGATAACATGCACATTGTATTGCCGGAGCGGCCACTGCCAGATCAAAAAGCGCGTGGGGTCGCAATTGATCAGTGTCAAAAAATGGCAAGTATTGTAGTCCGTGATGTCTATGCCAAGCCAATTGCAGGTTCCACGCACACTGATCCATCCCTCATGCTACTGCACTGGAGCTGGGCTTACAGACTGACATTCCTCACGATTCCGTACGACGTATGGGTTGGTCCTCCGTGCAAAATACAACGTCCGTATCACTCCAGGTGCGGGGCTCATGTTCCCCATAGCAACAGCACACACCGACTGCATAGGTTCAATTTCCCGATGCACATCTTTGTGCCATGTCTAGGGAACTCTCGTCAGTAAATATCCCGGTTATAGTAAGATTTTACTAGTGCCACATCGGCCACAAATGCGATCAATATGTAAAGTCACACCCTTATAGTCATCTCGCTCGCAACTTTAATTTTTCATATAAGGGCTTTTGTCAACACATGGTACACGCAAATGTGGCCTGTTTTATGTGTACAACTGTGGCCTACAATTTAGCGCAAGGTTGACTCCTCTTAATAAGGTATTCAGCTCCATCACGTTGATGTGTTGGGTTTCATTTGTCGGTCGCAGCCAGCAGGCGTTCCTGATGATAGCTCCATCAGCGTAAAGAGCCACTTATACAGCCTGCAGCTCGCGTCTACACATACACCCAGCTCCTTCGTGCTTACTAATCACTTTCCATGAGCGGTATCTAATTGTTTTACCCCGGCGAGAGTGTATGTTATCATACGTCCCAGAGGATAATCGCTGACTTTGTAATCTCAATTCAATTTGACGGCGGTAGTACGGCGTTTGATGAGGCCTGTCGTCAATTTGAGCGATCTACACACAGAAAAATGACCCCAAAATTTGCTACACATACTGAAAATGCTTCCCCGTGCCATGATCGAAGGACCGCTCACTACACTACTTCATCGTCGCGATAGTAATCTATCATGCCCCCCCCCAGACATCAAATTCTAGTACCGTTTTAGCAATTTCTCCGGTTCCTTACCAGCCAGTTCGAGGCGCCTCTTCACTACATCCTCATTAATATACAGTACCGTCCAAAATTAAGGAACAAAAATTTAATCTTCTGAATCTAAACAAAATTATGTATTAATTTTTGTGAAAATTTCACTGAATATACACATTATATAGTTGGACTTTTACCGAGATTTTCAGATGAATTAAAATAATATTTTAAAAGTTATCCACAATTTTACAGATTTCAAGTGTCCAAAATTAAGGAACAAAATATCATTTTTAACTAAATCACATTAAAAAGTCAAAAGAGATTTAATAATTGTTTTCAATAACTGCTGCGCCTCTACGACTGCGGGACTTCAATAAATCTTGACATTGGGCCACAGTTATGTTGATCTATTCATCTTTCAGTTTCAGCCACAAGTCTTCAATGTTTTCCGGATTCTTCACCATAACATTCTGTCCTAGAGTCTTCCATAAGTTTTCTATAGGGTTCATGTCAGGACTCTGAGCAAACCAGTCAATTACCTCTACTTCTTGACCAGCCAGATCATTCATGACCAGCTTTGCCTTATAGAAGGGAGTATTATCTTGCATAAAAACAGGCTTTTACATATCAGAATTGTGCAACACTGGCAAAACATACTGTTCTAAAACATTCTTGTATACAGTGGCATTTACTCTAGTATTTAAGCGTACAAGTGGTGATGTACCCTGTCATGATATTATGCCGAAAACCATCACGCTACCTCCACCAAATTTAAGTTTTTTTTATGCAGCTAGGATCCAAACTTTCGCCTTTTCTTCTTCTTACAAATTGTTTTCCATCACTGACAAATACATTAAATTTCTATTCGTCATTGTAATAAACTTTTTTCCAATGACCATATGACATGCTTTTTCGCGAACGCCAATCTAGCTGCTTGGTTTTATTTACTTATGAGCGGCTTTTTTCGAAGGAGATCTTGCAAAAAGACCTATTCCGTGCAACCTTCTGGACACAGTTTGTCGTGAAACATTCGTGACACCTTCCATTTGTTTAGCAATTTTGCCAGCTATAAGGAACCGGTCTTTTAACACTAGTCGTTGTATAACTCTGTCCTCTTTTGCCATTGTCTTTCTTGGTCTACCAGGTTTCTTTGTGTTACTTAACCTTCCAGTTTCTTTATAGAGTTTGAGAACTCGGCTTACAACACTTTTTGAACGTTTCACACGTTTTCCGATTTCTTCTATTGTCAACTTTTCCTTTCTTAATTTGACGATTTTTGTTTTGTAGCTTGAATCAGTTTAATTTTTTTTTACATGATTGATATTGCATGACTTGCAGCAGTGATGATCATTAAAGTTTAGAATATTTATTTTAATCCTTTTAAATCAAAAGAAACTACTGTTTTAAACTTTAAACAATTATTTTTCCTTAATGTTCCTTAATGTTGGACACTTGAAATATGTAAAATGATGGATAACTTTTATAATATTATTTTAACTCATCTTAAAATCTCGGTAAAATTGCAACTACATAATTTACATATGTAGTGAAATTTTCACAAATATTAAAATATAACTTATTTGAGATAAGGAATATTTTATATGTGTTCCTTAATTTTGGACGGTAGTGTATATATTGATAGAATATATATATATATATATATCATATATTTTTTCTAAATGTTTTTTTATTTGTACCTACAGACATATGTGTTTCATGCTTAAGCACTCTTTAGTGTAGGAGATGATACTTACTGTCGGTCGAAGGATTCGAACCCAGTCGTAAAGTCACCTTTGATTCTACATATGTATATATATATATATATATATATATATATGATATTTAAATGTTGAATTAAATTAACGACAATTGAATTATCGTTTAATAATAATAATCTATCGTGATAATATAAAGCTCAATATATTGAATAGAGTAATCAATTCTAGTGATGAAAGATGAGAATAAAAAATTGTAAAGATACAATATTTATTAGAACATCAGAAGTTCAAAGAAAGGAGCTTCATATCTTTAATCCATGAGTTTTCAAAGATAAACTCATACATCAGAGGATAGAAAAACCGACAATGTAATTGTAAATATTATCGGCAACATTCAACTTTGAAAAAATTTATACACAAAATAAAAAACAAAAGATAAAGAGTCTTTTGTTGAGATGAGAACGTAGAATTGGGGTAGACGCCGTCAAAACACGTCAAAAATAAAACAGTTGTTATATTGGAAATGAATGTTCGACAAAGAATACTCAAATTGTTTAGAAGCCCAACTGTTGTTGTTAAGAAGCTGATTTTTAGACGGTTGTTGGTAAAGTCGAATTCATCCTGTCTGTGCAGTAGTCCGATAGTGGAATTATCCGTTTCACAGAGTTGAGAATGAAGTTTGTCAGTCAGAGTTCGAGTTATATCAAAGTGTGCATTACAAAAATCTCTAGCTCCCTGATTGATCAGTGTTTCGGTAGGTTATACAAATGGATTTAGAGCCGATATTTTTCAAGTCGGTGTGGATTGACATTATTGCTTGTAGGTGATGGTGAAAATGGCTATTTTTGTCTGCTTGGAAGGGAATATTCACTGTTGGTGGTGGGGGGGGGTCTGGGCAACAGATGCGGCAGTGGTGTAGGGAATCAAAGAGAGGTGGACTGGTATGTATACATACTTACATATATACATAGACCCATATATACACACATATACATACATATATATATATACGTATAAAAATATACGCATATATACAATTGTATAAACATAGCTACTTACATTTTCTTTATAAGCAGCTGAAGGAAAGAGGGTTAGGGTATGGGTGATGGAGGCTTAGGTGATCAGCGTCAAGCCGTACGGTATTTATGGCTGGGGGAAGGGAGTTGTTTATATTTTGCCGATGTGAATAAGTTTATATAGGGGGTGGGGTAGATTAGAAAGATATGAAGGGAATTTGATGAAAAATGAGTGATTGTCTTGCGATCAGCGTTTTAGAGGTCAAGAGATAGAATTACTATTTAAAAAGTTATTTGGAAAAATTTATTTTTAAAATATTTATTTTAGGGAAATATTTATTTTAAAAAAATCTTTTTTTTTAAATCTTTGTTTTTTAATTATTTAAAAAAAAATTAATTTAAAAAAATTAGATATTAGTATTAATGCATATATATATACACCTACATACACTTACACATACATACCCCCACTCACATACACACACATACATACCGGACAATATCTACGCATGTATATATATATGTGTACAAATATGCTCCCCCTATCGGGCGAATATCCAAGTAACAGTTTGGAGGCAATAGACAAGCATACGCAGATGGACGATTCGAATTAGTATCAATCAGTAGGGTGAGTTTAACGTGATTATGTAATAATTTAAGATATGGTAAGAGTAATTTGGAATAGAAAATTCTACAAATCTCGTTTTTTTTTATTACATAGGGGCATGATATATGTTTTGGACTATATATCACGGGAGGCCTATAGTATCAGAAGTGGTCGAAATTATGGTCTCTGTGATAGGGGATGTTTATTGGGGTTATAAATTGGCCGTATTAAAATTTTCTTTTATGGCAACAGTATGAAATTATCTCATGGGGTGTAAAAGCCTTAATTTTTGTTGATGTGTATGGTGTTTCTGCTTGTATGTTATCTTATCAGAGTAGCCTCAGTTAAGCAGGCAATTATTATACGAATTAGAGTTTTGGTCAAATGTTAATTTGTTTGCTGATAACTAAGAGATTCTATTTGAAATGGATGGTATTATTGACTTTATGATGGATTTAGGGTGGTTGAAATATTTATGAACATATAATAGAGTCAGGTTTGGTTTGTGGTAGGGGGAGTAGGATCCAGAGTTATGGTTTAGTGCTACGTCAAGGAAATTGGATGTTTACTTCCCTGGGTCAATGGTTATTGAGAGGCCGAAATTATTGAAGAAGGTGTGTAATTGGTCAATAGTTTTGTTTTAAATTTTGGGTCTTTCTTTGGAAACAAAAAGGGCACCATCTCTGTATAAGCCCACCTGGATATTTTTGAATTTAAGTCTGAGTTCATGCAGCAGGTACAGACCGACTAGATCTGTAACTTGGGCAGAGTCAGATTCCCCCTATAACAACGTAGTAATTGTTAGAGGTGTCTTTCCTGGTCCAATATTTATTGTCAAAGCTAAGTATGGATCTTCTAGCTAGTAATATTAAGTTGATTTCTTTACAATTTTTTATTCTCATCTTTCACATATATATATATATATATATATATATATATATATATATATATATATATATATATATATATATATATATATATATATATATACGATATATGTTTGACGTGACTTTCTTTATCGTCTCATCCTGTTGTAATACTAATTCGAGCACAGACCGCAGTATCAATGGCGTAACATTCAGTCCGAATCCCTACCGTGTTAGAGAATATCTTTCTCCATTTAACACTATTGTCAGAGTGACTTCTCAATGTGGATCTTAAGTTTTCCCTCTCGAGATTCCCAATGGATACACTTGCTCCTTGCTGTCAAAAGTTTCGCATTTTCTCCGCGCAGAAATGTGCAGAACCCACGAATGTGTCAACGTAGGTGTTCAGTACTGGATAGTTCATTACAGGACGCACCTTTTGCTTATTGTTTTGAAGTGTGTTTTCAATACCTTAAGCGAATCAAACTCCTTCTCTATATACGACAGCAACCAACATCTATCCATACACTGCATGTTTAGAGGTTTTATTCTCTAGATTTGCCGGCACATGACCTGCCGACCACTTCCAGGTCGCAATCCACACTTTATGCCGCTCGTCAAACTGCGCGATAAAATCAGTACAGACAGGCACTGCTTCTCTAAACCTCACGTTTTCTGTATACGCAATATAAACACCGCCGAGCGCCTTGATAGCATCGATGCCAACCAACAGATCGAAACCCAGGGGTATTCCTAGCATAACCAGCATCTCAATTGTGCTCGTTTTACCGGTTGTTGTGCGAATTTTGACGGTGCTGCTCCCGCAGTCAGCATGGTTACCATCATATCTTGCTTCAAGTAAGACCAGCGGAGTTGTACGCTCAAGATAGAAAATGCACACTCCGAGTCGAGGAGAGCCGAGCCGTGATTCGTAAAAAAGTAAGGCCTATCCACTTAAAAGTGACGTCATGCTATTAAGTAGCAAGCGAGATCTGTCGAATAGCCAGACGGTCGATAATAAATAAGAGTTTTTCAAAAAAAGCACTAGAAAATTTTTTTAAATATTGCATTTAAAAAATGACGAAAACGGAACGATTCGATTTATACTGAAACCAAACTTTATTCAATAAAACAATGAATTAATTCAAAACGAATATTTAAATTGGGTGTTGTTTCTGTGTAAAGTAAATAAACATAACGTTTTATCATGAATTTTAATAAATAAAATTAATTTATTTTGACTGTGAACAGTCTAAAAAAAATTTTTCATAGAAGTTATTAAAATAAAAAAATTCTTCATAGAAGTTATTAAAATAAAAAAATTCTTCATAGAAGTTATTAAAATAAAAAAAAATTCTTCATAGAAGTTATTAAAATAAAAAAAATTCTTCATAGAAGTTATTAAAATAAAAAAAATTCTTCATAGAAGTTATTGAAATAAAAAAAAATCTTCATAGAAGTTATTAAAATAAAAAAATTTTTCATAGAAGTTATCAAAATAAAAAAATACATGCAAAGTCAATATATGAAGATTATAATTTTTTTAAAGTTACAATATCAACCTATTTGTTGTATAGAAATGATTGTTGGTTACGATGTGTTTTCAACATGCAATAAAATACTGCTGTTATGAATTTAAAAGACAAACACACAATAATTAAATGAATTCAAAACAAACGATAAATAATGTTAAAATGAAAACAAACGATAAGTTAGTTTAAAAGCTTATATTTAAGCGATTTTCTCCCAAAATGGTTGCCAAATTTTATCGACTAGTTTTTTTCTGACTTACCTTAGTAAGATAATCCACTGTATTAATTTGATGTTTGATTCCTTTTTTATTTTGAAAATATTAATTTATTTTGTTTTTTTTTGCGTATTAAATTGTATTTTGAAGACATTTTTTCCGACAATATTCTATATTCGATACGTCATTATTATAATGTTTAATTTGAAATATATTTCAATTTCATTTTTAATAAACATCGTTTTATTTTATTATTTGTTTCTTACAAATAAAAATACCCTTTCAATAAGTCCGAGTGGCAACATTTTTAATAAAGAGTTTATTTTACTATTTGTTAATAAATATTTTCAAAATAAAAATTAAAGCAAAAAAGAAATCCGCAAAAATAAAACAAAAAAAGGGTGGATTAATTTTCCCTGTCACTGATTGCCAAATCAAAGAAAACTAGCCGATAAAATTTGGCAGCGATTTAGAGAGCTAACCTTTTCAATATAACTTTTAAAAATAAAAGCAAATGATGAATAAGTAAGTTTAAAATGAAGAAAGAACGATAAATAAGTTATTTTAAAATGAAAACACGAAAAATAAATGAAAAAATAGAACAAATGAAATTCAAAGAAATAATTTCAATACAAACAAACAATAAAGTTACTAGTGTAGAAATAAACTTTAAAAAACTCAAACTTATAAAAAAATCTGTTGGATAACTTAGTTGAATGTTTGACATTTTTTTACTGCTAATTTGTTCTTAGTAATATTATTTTTGTTACCACAAAATTATTTAACAGATAATTTCAAGTGCTCCAGACAAGCACTCTTTTCTATTATTTCAATACTGTGATCCTAATCACGAGAGTCATCATGAAAAATCATTAGAGAACCTCCATTTATCCTCTGAAAAATAGCAGTTCATTTCAGGTATTTCGAAATCTCATTGGGCGACGGCTAGCACCAACCAGTGTGACGTCAGCAGAAAAATGAGACTCAATGGAAAGGCCGAGCATGGCACACTGTCAATGTAAATGGCGACGATTGGAAGCTCTGAACTTAAACTCTGATTGGTAAATAGATTAGCGCTTACATCATGTTCCCAACTTCCCGGACAATCTCTGGTCGGAAATTGTTGAGCGATCTGTACAGGCTGCACCGCAACAACGACGGACTCATCTACTTTATTCTTCATAAAAACCTAATCTTGGGCAAAAAGCTCCCTTGAAGACAGATCATCCATCCTGGAGCAATACCATATGAGCTCTTTAATGTGGTCAGGAAGCCCCCGCACGAATACACACGCCATCGCACGGTCTGGCATTCCTCCGAAAAGGACCGATAACTTCCGTAAATCCGCCAAATATACGTCGACGTTCTCTCCCGAACGCAACACACGTTCCTCAATTTTTTTTATCTGGCGTAAATCTATCTAAGTTAAAGGTTAGGATTAGCAGTTGTTTAATTCGGCCGGTATCCGATGTCTAAACGTTCATCAGGGAGGATGAAAGGTCGAGGTAGGAGAGCAGTAACTAGACCTCCACTAGAAATGCGCGGAGAGTACTGTAATCTTAGAGAGGCTTATTGCTACCCAAACATCAGAGAAGACATATGGATGTTGCCAGTGAGAAATGAATAATTAGCGACTGTTGCGATAAGGCAAAATGATTTGCAATGGTTATCGAAAGTGGTGGAGGGCATTGGAAATCTTAGGAGACTTGTTGTCACTCGCACTTCAGAGAATACCACCGGTTATTGTCAGTGAGCAATCACTGATGATGACCTGTGTGAGAACTCCTAGTGAGTACATAATAATAATAATAATAATAATAATAATAATAATAATAATAATAATAATAATAATAATAATAATAATAATAATAATGAAAGCGGGTTTTCCCCTTTTTCATCTGTGTAAATAGTGTAAACATGTTATTTTAAATTATTTTTCTCTAAGCTCTCCACCTGGGCAACGCCGGGTAAATACGGCTCGTATGATATCAAATCATGCACATAGACGATAATGAAAAACTTTATCTATTGGAAAAAGATGGGGCCAACTGATTCGTCTAATTGTACCGGTCGACCATCAAACGTATAATGCCATCCCATTTTGAAAACAGTCAAACAATGTGACGTGAAACTTAAAGAACCTCACACCTCGGGCGCTGGCTTTTCAACCCCCACTTTCCGACCCGACCTTGGGTCACATCTTACTTGAGGGAGTAGGATAAAACTGGCCTTGTGCCTAACTCCTGGATAGGAGTAAATAATACTTAAAGAACCTTTTGGTCGAGATCAAAGTGTAGTATCTGTTCCGATGGATACTTCACCCCATGGACTGGTATTGTCTTGGCCTTCGCGGCTTGATTTACGCCGGTCTATGGGTCTGTCCTGTGCAGTTCTAAGAGGTCCACCCTCCCAGGCTTCGCCTCCCCTCTTTGGGGAGGCGTAAGTTTATTGCTTACTGCCTGAGGCGCCCCTACCGGGGAATGCCGACGGGGGTGCCCAGGCAATTTTTGATGGTCAGAGTGCTCACCTCTCGGGCGCTGGCTTTTCAACCCCCACTTTCCGACCCGACCTTGGGTCACATCTTACTTGTGGGAGTAGGATAAAACTGGCCTTGTGCCTAACTCCTGGAGAGGAGTAAATAATACTTAAAGAACAGGAGGCGACATTGCCTTCAGACCATTCTTTTTACAGGAATCGAAGAGGCTCTCATCGTCATAAGCAGTTTCACATTCGCCAGAGATACCAACATTATGAGTAAAAAAGTTCAATTCTCTTCCTCCCTCTCTCTCTCTCTCTCTCTGCCTCTCCCTGAACATTTTTCTTTTTACATTTCTCCTTTTCTCCCACTCTCACTTTCAGTCTTTCTTTCTGCCACTATCTGCTCTCTATCTGATCTTCTCTTTCTCTCTCTGTGCCTGTTTCTTTCTTTCTCTCACCTTCTCTTTTTCTCCCTCTCTGTCTCTCTCATATTCAGGACAGATTTGATTTAAGCCATAGATAGAACCATAAAAGCAACTACCGATTTATATCAGCGTGCATTAATATAGTAGGCGTGAGGTGTGGTTATATTGGCAAAAGGTTGTTTCCATTAAAAATTAAATATTCGATCAATAGTAAACAAATTACTACTTATTGGCGTGAAACACACATAAATAAATACGGGAAATCTTGTCTTATTGTTATAAAAAGTAATTTCTAGCTATAATGAGAGTTTACAGACTCCAAACGTCCAGTAATATGCGAGAGAAATAAAAAGATTAAACATGTTTGAGCAATTAATATTTATTCAATCAGAACGCGCTACTGTTGAACTCTCTGTTTCCCCAACTTTCCCACTCTATCTTTCTTCTTCTCACTCCTTTTCTCTCACTCACTCTCTCTCTATCACTGTCTTTAATAATAAAAAAATCCGGTGATTTTCAGAAACTGTTCCTTATTAAAGGTTTGTTTCGGTGTCAATAGGGGTGGGGGAGTAACAGTACATGTAAAAATGAGAGTGAAGGGCCTCCTCCAATTACTTTATTAAAGCCTAAAATAAACTGAATATTGAGCATGCTTTAATTTGTAACAAAACGAACCAATGGGTGCCCTATCTCACTAAGAATTATATCTCTATATCTTGATTTTATTTCGGAAGCTATCAAACGGTAATGTAGGCGGAAATATATATTAGATTGCTCAAAGACGTGTTGTCTTCTAAGTTCAAGAGTGGGAGGTGACGGTGGTTAAGTGGATATCGACACGGGGTGAAGACCTGGGTATTCCAAATTCGAATCCAATCGGTTCCACAGTACCACTTTTACTTAGGGATATTGGCAACCTTCCCGTAAGTACCCGATGTCTTTCCAGAAAGATTTCTAACTAGAAAAACACCGGGGAAACTAATGCCAACACCAGAATCATCTGATTCATACGAAAGAAGAAACAGAAGTTCAAGGGTCAGATTACTGATAAACATGACAACATTGACAATAACCTGGAACCGGTTTAGGAATGGCGTTATTAGATAAGGTGGAAGAGATTTGTTAAATTATACGTGTGTTAACGGTTAGAAACAAAGTGGAACAAAGATATAGGCTATTAGAATAGAACGAATCAAAGTATGTTTTTTTGCCTTTAGTGTGTTTGCTGAACGTAACTGCCCCAAAATACCAGTTGTTCAACCACTAAAAAATATTTGTGTTGGTTTGATTAGTTTAAAGCGGGGTTAGATTTTATATGACCGGAAAGAATTTACTTCTAGTGATTTTGATTTCAGCTTCCCCAGCAATTCAGCCACTAATTCACCATCATCACTGACGATACAAAATAACAGCCATCCCGACTAAAACAAGAATATATCATATCAATAGCAACATCATCAGGGTCATCTTCATTAAAGACAAGATGATCATAAACAATATAATCAGCATGACCAAACGCATCATT
The DNA here is from genome assembly GCA_963556195.1 of Sepiola atlantica. Taxonomy (NCBI): domain Eukaryota; kingdom Metazoa; phylum Mollusca; class Cephalopoda; order Sepiida; family Sepiolidae; genus Sepiola; species Sepiola atlantica. The sequence goes on along the minus strand of OY744538.1, from coordinate 47,936,093 downwards.
GTTATCACCAATAATAACTTATTACCATTATCAATAAAAACAATAACATGACCATCACCATGAATAGCAAAATAAATAGCATCATCACCGTCAATTTTTACCCTTCGTCATTACAGGATAGAAGCGCTATAACCTACGTCATGAAACGTAGAAAATTGTGTTTGTTTCGTTATTCTGGTAATTTTAGTGCTCCCTTCCCTCTCTCATTCTCTCTCTCGCTCTATATCACCTTTCTATCTCTCTCCTTCTTCTCTCTCCTTCTCCTCTTTCTTCTCTCCCCCTTCCTCTCTTTCCTCTTACTCTCTTACACCCTCTTTTTCCTTCTTCCGTCTCTCCCATCCTCTGTCATCCTCTTTCTCCTTCGCCGCCTCCCCCTCTCCGCATCCCACCTCTCTATCTCTTTCTCTAATACTACTGATTTCCGTGTTATTTCCAGGGTTCCGTGGAAGTTTCCATCGTCACCATGACAACAAATGCTGTTTTGCAACCCCCTAGGGTTGGCGAAAGCGTTGCCCTTATTACTTAAAAGGTTCCTGGTATGTTTGGAGCGTGCACACCACCTATTGGTCTGCTCGATGGAAAAAAAAACAATAAGGTTATGCGACCTCATTGTCAGTGTCTTGTTATGACAGAAGCATTAATGCATCAGACAGAACACCCACCCTCTCTCTCTTTCTCTTCCCCATACACCCCCCGCCTCCCGTGATGTATACAATTTGCCACTTATTAGCACAGATATTAATGCCTTCGGGTCGCTCTCAGGTCAGCGCAAAAGCCTTTATCGCACATTGATGGAGTTGTGGTAGGCATAGACGAAAAAATGACAATTTGATTTGTGCCGCTGCGGAATTCTATGCAAGCAACTAACTTGGCTAAATGACAATTGTTTTGCACACATACAGACGCACATACGACATATAGACTCATAGACATACATGCGTACGTCTTGTATCGAGGAAACAACACCGTTTCTTTTAAACGTGTCAGAAAAATACATTAACTTCCAAGTTAAAATCTTTTATCAAAACTTTCTTCTTTTCGTAGCTATCTTGTTATAACTTATTCGAACTTTTCTAAGTCACGTGCATCAATAGATCAACCTATAAAAAGTACAGAAATTATCGTTTTTTATTCGGTCTCAATACAGGGTGACCCTCATAAAATGCCATCTATCGAATCGCTAATAACTTTCACAATCTTTTCTGCAACACAACCATATTTGGTACAAATAATCTTTACTCTCTGCTAGACTTATCCACCAAGTTTAAATCATGAGTGTCCAACAGTCTTTGTTTTATCGCCGTTCAATGATATGCAGGGACACTTTGGTGATCGTCTCATTAGTAAGATGTGTTACCCTGCATAAGTTTCACACTCACCGGTTCTTAACCTCCCTGATTTTGAACTCAGGGGTTGTCTCAAAGATAATGTCTATGAAAACAATCCCCAGACTATTTCTTAGCTGAAGCGTGCCAGACAAAATCAGTTGTAGCCAGGTGTGCTTGAAATGCAGAGATGTAAATTTCATTGAATGCTGATGAAACAAAGACTGTTGGACATTCATAACTGAAACTTGGCGGACAAGTCAGGAATAGATTAAAGTTAATTTGTACCAAATACGCTTCGATTGAAGAAAGTATTGTGAATTGTATTAACATTTACACGGGTTGCATTTGCTTTCCAAGGGAGACATCCTGTAATATGGCATATGCAACCGTATTTACGAATGATTTAACGACTTGGAGGTGACTTAATGTACATTGTGCAAATAAATCCTATTAAAACATTCTTATTTCTTTAGAAAACAAAGAGAGAATTATTATGTTTTTCACTAATGAGTCACCACTTATAAAAATAAATTACTTGAAGAGAAAGGTTAACGAGATAAATAGATTGACAGTTAAATCATAATGCATATTACGAGAGGATTGAAAATGTCCACATACCACCAACTGGAAACAACAGCCGCAGCCCCCCAAAAAACACAATTTTCCTCTGTTTTTCAGAACATAGCTCATGGAATTTTAGGACACAAGGAACACTTTGCCAAGAATATGAACACATATTTACACATCATGTTTTATGTTATTTTGGTCTATATATATATATATATATATATATATATATATATATATATATAACATTTTATTTACATTCAGATGACGTCGTTTCTAGCTTTTTACTCTCACCAGTGTAGGAAATGATAATTTCAGGCGGTCACACGGCTCGAACCCGGTTCACAGAGCCAGCTTTGACTGCGTACGCTTTCACGCTATACTTGCGGCCATACGAAATTATCACGTGATATAGGGAATTTAAGTTAAATTTATGTCGATTACAGCGTAAGCATCAAGACAGACTAGAGAACTGAACGAACATACTTGGAGTTTTTCTTTGTAGCTAAGTGAATGTCTATTTTAAATATCTCCTAACATATTAAGTTTCTTAAAGGGGCCTTAATAATAATATTTATAAATGAATATAAAAATACATTGGGTCATTCGGAAAGTTATGGACGGACTTAGCTCCTATTGTCCATAACTTTCCGAAAGACACAATAGTAGCTCAGCCCGACCTAATATTTACCTACAGACGACGTTGGTTCGAGCTCTTTACTCTCATAAGTGTGTATATATATATATATATATATATATATATATATATAAATATATAAAGAGACAAAATGGTGCCACACTACAAAATGAATAATGAATAATATGGGGAAAACTTTATATAAGATGAAATAGAAAAAAAAAAAAAGAGAAAATAATTTTATATAAAACAAATAAAAAAAAAACCGTTTTGTATGGTTTCGGAATTTACGAATAAAAAAATTCACGAATGAAAACAAAGTTCTCACATTAGCGTAAAAAAAAAGCTTGAAGTTCCCAAGGCAGCCTTTCGTCCGACTCTCGTCAGGGGAATCGTCGGTAGAGTGATTAAAATACACGAACAACCATAAACTGGTGTAAAATAAAGTTGCAAGCAGGTGGCATAAGATTGTATACATGCGAAATAATATACATAAATAAACGCAAATAATTTTCTCTTTTTTTTTTTTTTCTATTTCATCATATATATATATATATATATATATATATATATATATATATATATATATATATATATATATATATATATATATTGGTACAGAAAATTAGTACAACATCAGTACCATTGGTGTCAAGCTCAGAAGGCGTTAACCATCCGGCTCTCTTCAGCTTATGTTGCTTCCTGGTAAAGAAATGGGAACTTACGTATCACTCTCGTTTTGATACGTTATTTGCTATGGAGTGTTAAATATAGTTGTTTAAAATTTTGTGTTAAGTAAAGAAATGCGAGGTTAAAAAGTTTAATAAAGTCCGAAAAAAGGGGGCGGGGGCGTAAAACATAACAGTTAATATTTAAATTTTTTAAAATATTTTAAAATACAAGTCCCGTGATTCAATGTTTATTAGGGGCGTATATTCGGCCGTCATTGGTTTGAAGGGTTAAATTAGTATCGTCTGTGTGTTTAAGAATTTAACTTTCAAGAGAATAAAAAGAATATCAAATTTAAATTTAAAGCCTGAATTAAAAGACTTTAAACGTTTAATCACTCCAAAATAAGATTTTAAATTAAAATTTAAATCGAAACTCGTAAGCTGGCAATCAATCTAGGGGAAGTAACTCTACGAAATTCTTAATGATTCTGTATTCGAAATCTAACATTTATAACTAAGGTCTAATCAACATGAAGACTTATAATGGAAATAATAATAATGATATATTGATTAAGTCTGATGTAGAGATAAGAACAATGATTAGGTCGTTGATTGATACTTTTTAGCTGATTTTAAAATCCTGCTATTTTATCATCATGGGAACTGGAAAAAATATTTTTCATATTTTCTGCGGTGTAATTTACTGGTTGCAAGTTTTGGTATAAAGATGGAGCAATTAATATATTTATGAAAGAGAAGTTAGGATGATTTTCCAGGGTAGCGGTAGGTATTATGTGGGACTATTATATGGTTATGTATTAAGCAGGGGATATTATTGGTAGTCCTTTATATGTACCGGTAAGTCCAGTTTATAATAAGTGCTTGTCTCCTATGGATGCACCCTTTAAATATTTCGTCTCTTACATTTAAACAGTTTGTGTTTGTGTCAATGATATTCTTCTGCATCACACAGAGGCTATCTATTTATGGTCTTCTCGCTATTACTTTCCATAGACATTAGCAAACTAGAAAGGGATACAATATTACAAGCAATACAGACACTGCGTTTCTTCGAGGGAAGGGCCTGGGTTAAACATTCAGGCTCAGAGGACCCATTTGATGTAGCAATGGGAGCCTATGACAGTGCAGACTTAGTCAGCTTGCTCATATTAGATACGCTCCAAAATAAATTCCCAGGCCATTTCTTTGGTCTATACAGAGATGAATGACTTTGCTTGCCACGTAACCCAATGGAAACACACTATGTAGATTTAGAAAAAACTTAACAGATACCTTTCAAAAACTCGGATTCGAAATCACCATCAAAACAAACTTAGACCAAGTTGTGCAGGCAGTGTTGATTGTTTGAAATTAAATTGAGGGCAAAAGGGGTTTAAATATCTAAATATTTGTGAGGATGTCTAGATTGTGTTCAATGGTAAGGCTGTTATTTGTGGTTAAGTGGTTTAGATTCGTGGTGAATGAAAATGTATGTGGGGAGGGAGCTGTGCGTGAGTGTGTATGCGGAGACTTGTATATAAGTACAATTGAGAGCGAAGAAAAGAAAGGTTAGCCATGATCTAGGTTTAGTTTTTGTTCGGTCAGGATAATTTTGCTTATTGAGGGGGATAGATTGTAGAAGGCATTCCAACAGTACAAACCACATCACAAACCATAAAACAAACATTAAACACAGCAAGATATCTAAAAAAAACATATCCCATGCCGGCTTATATACTGTCCCATGCAACAACTGCCATCAAATTTACGTGGGGAAAACGCAATGTGAATTGAAAAAAAGATTGAACGAACACAAAAGGGACATAAAAAACAATAACTCTCTCAGTGCACTTTTTTCCACCGTATTAGAGCACGATCATGCTTTCAAGTTCGAACAGGCCAAAATCACCAAACACATTCATAACAAAGCTCGACGAAGACTACTGGGAACAGCACTAATCACAGCCTCCAACACCATCAGACAACGAAATGGCTTCTACAATCTATCCCCCTTACTTATACATCTTGTACTTACACATTTTGTACTTATACATGTCGTACTTATACACCGTGTACTTATACATCTTGTACTTATACATCTTGTACTTATACATCTTGTACTTACACATCTTGTACTTATACATCTTGTACTTATACATCTTGTACTTACACATTTTGTACTTATACATGTCGTACTTATACACCGCGTACTTATACATCTTGTACTTATACATCTTGTACTTATACATCTTGTACTTATACATCTTGTACTTACACATCTTGTACTTATACATCTTGTACTTATACATCTTGTACTTATACATCTTGTACTTATACATGTTGTACTTATACATGCTGTACTTATACATCTTGTACTTATACATCTTGTACTTATACATCTTGTACTTATACATCTTGTACTTATACATGTTGTACTTATACATCTTGTACTTACACATCTTGTACTTATACATCTTGTACTTATACATCTTGTACTTATACATCTTGTACTTATACATCTTGTACTTATACATCTTGTACTTATACATGCTGTACTTATACATCTTGTACTTATACATCTTGTACTTATACATCTTGTACTTATACATCTTGTACTTATACATGTTGTACTTATACATCTTGTACTTACACATCTTGTACTTATACATCTTGTACTTATACATCTTGTACTTATACACGTGTGTATAAAATGTAGACACCAACATATTCTTGTTTGTATATTTTTATAACAGGTTATTAATTCATCTTCCTGAGTTAGAGAGGAACACTTATCGTTGTAGAAAATCTAATTATGACGACTACCTGCTCGACGCTTTGAACGAGATCTTTCAATGTTGCATGTCACTATATATATTAAATAATAATGTCTTAAAACGACACGAGTTTCCCCATATTTGATAAAGAGACTTTATCTCGAAATATATTATGAAATACATTTACACACATTAGATCATTGTGTAGAAGTTATAAGATTTGATCAAAACAAAATCACTTTGTTTTTGTCATCCTCCTCAACACACGAATATTTAAACATTTTGCATTGTGATAGCCTTCTATGAATCATCTATATACTAATGTCTGGTTGTAGGGGGAAGACTTGAAAGGAACGAACCGGTAATACCTGGTGTTGTATTAGATCTTGGCGGGCTATGCCGATTTCCACCGAAGGAGGACGTTTACATGGAATATCAAATTCACAAACGGTCCTCAGCCGCATGTATAATCCGATCTTGAGAAGATGACATATACCGCCTAGTATTCCAAATGGTCACTTATCTGCTATTGGCCAGGCTCCACGTGGCTTAACTTCGGTGATCTGAACAGAACCGGTGTGTCAACGCGATTATGCATCGTATATAGCGAATAGTTGAAGGGGAGAAAATGAAATACGATTAGACACTCATTTTGACGAATTTGGTCAAAGTACTATTGACATTAAGATGATGATCTGATCGTTCCAAAATGTGTATTTGCCAAAAATAAAAGCTGAAAGGGAAATTTCTACTTACATTATTTACAGGTTTCAGATTATTTTGCGTATCGCGTATGCTGCCATTTTCACGACGTTTCGGTCATTGTGTGACTTCTTCAGTTTACTTTGGTCGTATCATGTTATCTCTTGGCAATTTCTAGCTGAAGTTTTTTATTTAGTTCACTAAGTAGACGACTTTCAATGTGCGCTCTCTGCTTTTTAGATATCTTGTATCAAGTCTGTCGCAATAAAGGTAGGATCTCTTTACCGGGCTAGAAAACTTCTCACATCTGTCAGTATCCTGTATCTCTATAACGTCACTTTCGCTCGTGTATGGAGTATTGTTGCACCACATCTGGGCTGGTGTACCAACCACCAGCCTCTCCCTCTTGGACAGGGTGCAAAGAAATAATTTCTAACCAAAAAGTTATTGTAAAAAAGATAAATATGTTAATTAATCATACCATTCACTCTACTATACCTACTTATTACTGCGTATTACTATACTAGTGTTACACACTCGGTCAAAAATGAGGGTAAAAATTATGCTTCGCAAGTGCTCGCATTAATATCTATAAAACATCATAAAATTACTAGCGTAATTTTATGATTATATATATATATATATATATATGTATGTATGTATATAGCACTGGATAAAGTGAAAGAATAAAATAAGGTGCAAATCAAATTTTATTAGAATTCAATTTTCAAGCAAAGTACTTCAAAGTCCTTAACTCATGAATTTTCAAAGAAAATCTTCTCCCCAGAGCGCTTAGCGGGGCTTGCATCTAACCAGGAAGTTATGGTTTGCACAACTCCTATCAGCTCATAAGAACCCTGAATTTGGACATCATAATATTCAACACCAAGTTAGTTTTCTGAACTTTTCATATGATTAGTTTTTTTTTTATCGTTTTATTAATTTGCATACACCTTGGATATACTTTCCACTGTCATCTACTGCATCGATAGCAAACAAATTTCCAGCCTGGATAACTTTTTCGTTTTTGGAATACCATTCACCACCTAGATTGTTTTTTTAATCAACCTCTTTGATGTCTTTCTTGAAGCTGTTTTAAACTTTATGACATAGATGAACTGTATAAGTTTAACAAAAAAGTATGTTTTGGGCCGATATATTTTATGTTTTATATTCTTTTATGTATTTTTTACCTATATTTTTTAATATATTTTCAAAGTTTAATTTTATTACCTGCAATAATGTTTTCTTCTTTCTCTTTCCAGCTTTAGCGTTACTTTTTAAACTTGAGATGTGTTTTTTAGCAAAACATAGCAAATCGTATAAATATTTATTGCATTCGATGAGATCATTTTTTTCTTTTATTTAACGTTAAGAAAATTTTTATACAATCAGTCCTGTCCCTATGTTGCATAGCCCTCTACTTGGGTCCGCGGCGGTTCTCGTTTCGTACACTCCTCCTAATACCGGCCGTGGCCGTTCACATTTAATACTCGCCATTTTTAAAACATCATAAATCACATAGTTCATATATTGTTTGCATACCTTAGATTTCTCCCTCGCCGTGTAGAGGGTCGTGTCGTCTAGTGGATAAATTCTTTCTTGTTTCCTTCCTGCCGTGAACCACGCCGTCCGTTGTCTGCAACAAAACTCCACGATCGACTCACCAAACACAATCTTTTTACTTTCAATTCTTTTTATTACAAGCGTTAGTCATTTAATCAGCTGGGAGTCATTCACTACGTCGAGAGAGAGAGAGAGAGAGAGAGAGAGAGAGAGAGAGATAGCAAATCACTACTTTATCGTAGTTACTTAACAATTATTTCTTTAACCATTCATAGAGGGGGGAAAAGGATATCTCTCGCTTGTATTTTCTTAGGGAAATATTTCCCTTAAATCAAATTGCTGACTACATCAAAATCATGTCTGATAGGTTCGCCTCCAAAACCCAGACTCGAAACTCGCTTCTCGTGAAGAACGAGTGACGTCACGGATCCCTCTGTTTCCCACGCAAGGGCCTGTGACGGCACAGAGCCTCTCGCAGGTGCACACTGACCCTTGATCTGGGATCTCGTCACACGGTGAACTTGTCACGTCTGTGGTTTCTGACTGTGAGATCAGGTCCTATTCTGCACGCGACTGCCGGTCCACCCCGCGTTAATTCGCGCAAGTCAAACCAACGATTTCCAACAGATACTCCATTCCTATCGGGCCATTATCCAACACCTAACAGTCACATTCAGCATCCTTTACTCTTATTCATCATAACGGTCTTTCCATAGAATAACTTCCGTCTCTAAATCGGACTTCTTATGTATTTCTCTTTTCATCGTCGTTTTTGTTTTTTATATTCATGCGCTGACTTTTTTTGTAGTTACATTGCCTTTTAACGGCCACACTTCTTTCCTAAGTAATAATAATAATAAAAAAACTGGTTGGCAATTAAAATTCTGCTTTTAGTCCGAGTGCCCCCTTCCTCGAAACAAACATTTATAAATTAACATCATGCCGGACAACCAAAAATAACATTGATTTATTTTATTTTCGATTTATATTTTCTTTTTTCTTTTATTATTTTGGTGAAATTGACTTTTAACGGCCCCACCTTTTGTTAAGCTAAATGTATTTTGTTAAGTCAAAAGATAACCTTAAGTCCAAGTTGGCAATTAAACTTCCATCATAAGTCCGTGCTGCAAACCTTCCCTCTACCGCCCCAAAAATGTTTAACATAAACTTATTTGGGTCTACTTACGTGCCGAACAACTATAAGCAGCATACAATTCATAAGTTTAACTTTGGGGTTGGAACTTCTTAAGTTAATATACTTTCCCGGGTAACGCCAAGACACACGTAAGCTAATATATATATATATATATATATATATATATATATATATATATATATATATATATATAGAGAGAGAGAGAGAGAGAGAGAGAGAGAGAGAGAGAGAGAGAGAGAGAGCATTGTTATGACTAACTTCCTTTGTATATCCGCCGACACGACATTATATAAAATATATTTCAAAGGTGACTAGTGACTGGATTCGAATCCTTCGACTGGCAGTAATTATAATCTACTACACTGAAGATTGCGTAAGCATGAAACACATGTGTCTGTAGGTAAAAATAAATCTCTCTCTCTCTCTCTCTTTCTCTCTCTCTCTCTCTCTCTATCTATATATATATATATATATAATTACATAAACAATATTATAGCCTTACGTCAATCAACCAACGTTTCAATGCGTATTAACGCATCTTGTCAAAGGGAGAGCTAAAAAACTTGATCACCGACTTAACGCCTGGTAGATCGGACAAGCATGTGTGTGGGGGGGGTACGCAGAGTGTAAACTGATGACCTACAGTTAACCAAAGTGGAATCTAATCGGCTTGTCAACCCTAAAAAGCTTATTTGCTTCCCCCTTCTCTCTTAAAATCTGGCCTTGGTTTGAGATATTCCAAAGCAAGACTACGAATTTCTCACTTTTGATTTTGAATTTATTTTAGCTCTGCCTTTGCCCAGATGCTCTACTTGGTTTTGAGCTCTCTTGAAAAACTTGGTTTTATTAACATATTTGAACTTGATCAATATATATATATATATATATATATATATATATATATATATATATATATATATATATATATATATCATTTTATGATAATTTATACTCAAAGCTAGTCATCGGATTTACAATTATTTAAAACATCTGTATCGTAAGCAAAAAGTTCAGGTTGTTTACCATTAAAACAAATTTTACTCGCCAGAATCCAAAGACAAAATATAAATAGAGAAAAATATAAACACATTCTACACATTTATCTTTAATGTAGAGAACAATTATTGCGTGTTCGACAAGATTCACCTGAAGAAGGTCGCAGGTTACATCGGCCGAAATATTGTGAGTATAATCACCAAGATGCGAATAGTAGTCCGAATAATCCAAAGAATACATAAATGCCAATGGTGGCCATTTTTATTTTGCCTTGCGGCTTCAAATACTTTAAAAATGAACGGCACCACTTGAATTGAATGGAGACATCTCCACGAGAATAGAATAATATTTGTGTTGACTTTGTTGATGCGTGATTTAGCGGTTCAGAAAAAAAGGTGTCCTGGCTTTGGAAACCATGGCTTTTTCTAAGTTATTGATCACTTGCTCGGCTTCCGAGATAATTTGTCAACAAACTAAAATGCCCGGATGGCAAACCTATAAATAGAATTAGTCGAATTATCTCGAAAATTCCAAAGCGAAGCTGTAAAGGTAAAATAGATTCAAAAGCAAAATGCCCCCCCCCCCCCTTTATAAACGTTGAAAAAAAAAAGACGGATGTGGATTTTATTATTTATTTTCTTTTTATTGATCTAGATTTTTTTTGGTTTTTACTTATTCGCTTCTGGAATTTTCTTTTTACATTTTATCGTTTTTTTTTCTTGTATTTTTTCGTCAATCTTGCTTCATCCATTATTATTTCGTTACGTCCTCACTTTTACATCTCAGATGTTCGTTTTTCTGTTTTTTTTTGTGTGTTTATCGGGTTACCTCATGTTGTCATCTTTCTCTGTTAATTCTGGCACTGTGCATCTAACGGTTGTTGCATTCCGCAGAGTTGACCCCCCCCCCCCCGGAGCTAGATGTAAACTCATGTGCGTGTCTCTATCATCCGTTTTATACTTCAGGGTCAATCCTGGTCAACAGATATTAACGTGCTCAGCGTGCGTTCACTGCTCAGACTGTGATCGCCCGTTCGTTTTCGTTACCTAAAGAGACAATGGACACTCTCTAAAATGTGCCTGCTTTTATAAATAAAGTGAGTGTTACACAATCACCAGTAATACGTCTCCTGAATTGGCATTGTTTGAGTCCAGAGGGAAGGAGAAGTTCAAGTCTGAAAACACTGCAGGGATAAGCAGAGAAAAACTAGTTGACAGCTTCTCGGCCTTCTAGTTGAAATCACTCTCCAAACTTCATCCTCTGTTTTCTTTTTTCTCCCATTTAAATCTCACTCCCATTTAGAGATTGATCTGCTTGTTTTCGGTTCTAAACAAACCAGAAAACAATCTATCATTTTGAAAGGGTTGGGAGAGTCTTGCTAACCGGTTTCGTGTTGTTATTTATGAAAAATACAAATTTCAAACTAATTTGGATATATCTTAAGTATGATGACCCCTAGGGTAAATGTGGTACTGTGGTGACTGAGATAACCTTAGTTAAGAGTAACATAGACATTTTTAAAAATCATTTTCACTAAGGATGACCAAGGACACCCATTATCCCCAGAATTTTGATGGCTTTGTGCCTATTTTGTTTAAAATGTAAAATTTTATATTTTGTGCAAAAATATATTTCAAAGTGTAGTATCTGTCCTCGGTCAGTGAAATAGAAATGCTTATAGATTAAGGTATTTTCATTTTTGTTTCAACCCAGAGTCCCTCTTTTTGTGGCAACTGGATTTTCCCCCACATTAAAAACGAACTTGTGTATAACTTTAACCTCGTGGGGAAGCAAGTATATAGGGACCGGTGTTATTTCGGAGTTTTTCTTTCTCCTAGACTAGTTGCCCAACCAATGGTTTGAGAGTCTCTTCTATGTAACACCTGATATATACAGCGCACTATTTTTAGGATCTTTTCGCTTTTGTTTCTTTCTCTCTTTTTATAACTTTAGAAGCGTCCATGCATCATTAGAAGTGGCTTCGATCGTCGGTCCGCTTGTCACGCTTAAGTTTGAAATATCATTTTTGTCAGTCTATCACGCTTAAGTTTGAAATATCATTTTTGTTATATATATATATATATATATATATATATATATATATATATATATATATATATGTATAATATTTTTATATAAATATATATTATTTTTACCCACAGACACATGTGTTTTATGCTTACAGAATCTTAGTGTTGGAGATGATAATTCTTGCCGGTCAAACCCAGTTAAAAATCACCTTTGACTGCAGTCTGATATTGAACACCGAGGCCACCATCAATTTGGCACAGAAAATTTGTACAACATTCGTACCGTCGGTTTCAAGCACGGAAGGACTTAGCCATCCGGCTGTCTTCAGCTTACAAAGAAGTATATATATATATATATATATATATATATATATATATATATATATATATACGTGTCATTTATTTGTTCTTTGTATTCACAATAATTTGAACAGATTCAGCTATTTTATATGTAAAAGCATGTTACCTAAATGCTAGATCGAAATACTTTTTCTCTTTAGGAATGTCGCGCCCCCTTATAGGGAGCGACATATTTTTAAAAAATACAATTATCCACACACACGTGTTTCGTCGTCTTACGACTCATAACAGTGGCTAAATCAAGTTTCGAATCCTGCTTGGTACAGCCACGCCAATGAGTCGTAAGACGACGAAACACGTGTCAATGGATAAGTATATATATATTTTTAGAAATTGAAGTTGAGCCCTGTCTGGAGAGTTAAAAATAGACTGTCACGTAGCTATATGCCATGTTCCGACAACGTTCGCTGAACACTCTCAGTAATCTACTGTCTGTGTCCACTATGTTTAGGCATAAATAGAACTTAATTCCCTTCCTTTGCGTGGAAATTTTTCGTAGCTGTTTGGTTAGAGCGCTTGCTTGCGGAGTCGAACGTGATTCTTTAATTAGGTTCAGATCTTGCGACTTCTTGAAATTATACTCCCATACACTGATGATATCGTAAACGCCGGCGTATGTAGGTAAAACAATTTTATTTACTTAAATATATATATATATATATATATATATATATTTAAAAGCAAGCACAGCTCATATTATTATATTAGAAATTTCTACGCAGATTCATTTTTTTAGCAAATATATATCCATGTTCAAATGTCGCATTCTTGAAAAAGAGAAAAGAATGTTAAAATCGATTCTAATCAAATCAACATAACTTCCTTTAATATACTTCAGCGGCAACATTCCTTCTGACGTTTATAGCGCAATATTAATCAAATATTCCTTCGTTTCTATTTTCAGTTAAAAAAATGCGTGGCATCACCTTTTGAAATAACAATACTTTTCTTTTGCACTTTCAGGAATGGTAAACCATTGACAAGCGACAAGGCATAATTTACATAAGCAGTCCAATGATCGAGACACGCATGGTATATGTTCTAAAAAAAGCTAAAATACGTTTCTTTAAGCCATTACAACGATCGGTTCAATAAGGTCTGTTTATTTATAATTATTTATTATGCCTCTTTGGTCATTGATTAGTTTTTACTAATAATTTTATTGCTGTATTTTTCAGTTTGGGTACTTTAGCTAGTTTAAGATAATTCTAATTTTCAATTTGAATGAACTTAATAGCATTCAAAGACAGACAGAGCAAAGTGCTTTCTGGTCAGTTAAGAAAAAAAATCGTGGTAACGGAAAAACAAGAAGTGAGAAAAATCGTAATCACGTGAATAGTAATATAATCGAAAATAATTAGAAAAGCTTTACTAAGTAAAAGAAAATGATTGGGAAGCGAGTCGATGTAAACGTATAAAAATAAGATCTTAAAAATGAATAGGTAAAACGAGCTGAGGTTTCCTCTTTTTCTCTCCCGTTTTTCCGACTTAATACATGGAAACTAGAAGAAAAGAATAAGGTGCCAATTGGAAAATTATATCAGTTTTTGTTCTATTAATTGGAATAGCGGTTGGGTTTATCTCGTCCACAGGAAGAAGCGTTAATTTCCTTTACTAGTTCTATTGCTGACAGATCCCATGCGAGAAATACCTAATTATTTCTACAAAGTCCAGCTTCGAAAGTTTACAATGACACAGCATTTCAATCACACACACCAGACGAATGATCAATCGATTATGACGACAAAAATACGCAGCGTCATGGACTCCTTAAAGGAAAAAAACAAATCTCACAAAATATATATAAGGTTGTCCTGTAAGTTTGTGCCAAGTTTAGTAGTTAATTTATGTTTCTGAATTTTTGAGATGAGGATTGATAATTTGTATAATTTGTATTATTCAGACTACTATTCTCACAACGTTTCAACCGATATAACGTCTTTATTTAATCCACGGGGGTAGCGGACCCATGGCGCAACGGATAAAGTACTAAATCATTTCTAGGTGCAGTCTACTGAAGGTTAAAGGTTCAATCCTCAGTGCAGGCGATACTAGGAATTGCGAATTACTGAAGACTTCTACCGGAAGGAGAGCATACTACTACGTAGATTAAATAAAGGTTAAATCGGCTGCAACGTTGTGCGAATAACACTCAAGAATAACCTAAGTTATATAAATTAGTAGTTCATGTTTCGACACGTTAGAACATGTCAAATTATTGGTTAAAGCAACATTCAAGCTATTCCTTGTGTTGGATAATGGCCCTGTGGGAACGGACGCATCTTGAGGTGGGCGTATCTGTTGGAAATGGTTTGGTTTGGCTTGCGCGATTTAGGGTTGTTCTCACGGTTGGGGCTCACAGACGTGACAGGCCACCATTTTGATGAGATCTTTTAGGTCGGGGAGTTCGAAGGAGTCAGGCCGTAACGAATGCACCTGCACATGGGGGCTCTGTGACGTCGGGCTTTTGCGTGGGAAGCAGAGTTTTTTCTAGTCTGGGTTTTGGAGGCGAGTCGAACGGGCGTGTTTCACGATGTAGTCTGCAACATGATTAAGGGGATTTACCTACCTAGAAAATACAGGCTTGAGATTTCTTTTCCCCCTCCACGAATGGCTAAGGACTTAATTGATAAGTAATTACGAACACAGTAATTTGGTCTCTCTCTCTCTCGACGTTAGTTGATATCTCTAAGCCGACGGATAATTAACGCCAAATAAAACAGAACTTAAAAGTTTAAAAGATTATTTGTCTCTTGAAGCTTTTTGTTGCAGCGGCGTGGTTCACTGAAGAAAGAAGAAATAATTCAACCACTGGACGACGCACTCCTCCCTCCACGCGACGAGGAAATATCAAAGGTGCGAGAGATTTAAAAGTATGCAACACATATGATTTATGTTTTAAAAATGACGAGTTGTTTGAACGAGAACTGCCACGGCCCGTTTCGGGACGGGTATACAAAACGAGAACTGCCACGGCCCATTCTCGGGGCGCTATGCAACACTTGGAAAGAAAGCTAAAAAGTATTTGACTTGTGTAAATTTTGCGCCCTTTGAAAATGAAAAATTGCAAGCCCCATTTTAAACACGTGATGCTTTTCTATTTTCATAAAGGTAAGCATGCCCCTCAAACAAGAAAAAGATACGCACACTGTACAGTGAAGATGCTGACAGAAATGTTCGCAACGTTCAGAGCTGGTGATTTTAGCCTTATTAATGAAGAACACTAAGGCACATCTATAGATGACGACTAAATCACGATATTAATTGAAAATAAACCACATAACACAACACGAGAACTAGCAAAAAGGCTTAACGTATCAACATCTACAATTCATGAGCATTTAATTAAATATTTAACGTCATATACATTGTTTTTCTTTTCATTACCTTTCAAAGTCTCAGGCAGTCTGAAGATACCGGCATCCTGACTTAAAATGCACCAAACATTGATATTATTGTGTTTTCCTTCCCCTTTGCAATACTCAATCATATTCTGCAAATCTAAAAGCTAAAACAACATTTTTCCTCTACAAGACAACTAAGCCGAGCGCCATGAATGAGTATTTGAAGATGTAAAGAGCTTGAAGCGTGAACACTTTTATCAAAATGATCGTATTCGACATTAGATAAGCCGAAAAGGGTTGATATCCCATAAAATAAAACAAATAAATAACCAAATCTTTTAAATTCGGCACGGGAACCTGGTTACTCATATAAATATACAGGTCAAATTGTCTTTTATATTTTTTCAAAATGACCCCAAAATATCATTAATTTAAATCATTATTTTTGTATTCATCCAGCTTAATCTTCAAATTTGTTCCAAAATTCTATTACTCTATTTAAAAAATATATAATTATGTATCAGGTTAAGTTTTTAACATTTTTTTGCTAATACATTTTCAGTGCGAAGAGAAATATTAAAAGGTATTGCCAATAAATTTGAGAAAAACCTAAGCTATCTTTTGATTAAACCAGTTATAAAACGAATACAAATGTTTGGACATCAGGTAAAGACAATTAGAATAATGTTTTATGTAATTGAGACGTGTTTGTTGCTTTTTACAGTTTCATATTTCATATTATCACACCCCTTCAAAAATGACTTGTCAGTAATCAATGAACTAAGTAATGAATACAATGAAATTAACAAACCAAAGAAATGAGAATGAGCTACAAAAAAATCATTGAAAAAGCCGATAAACAGAATATGCAAAGCTGTAAATTCTCAAACCGGAAGATGATTTACATTAGAGGTATTTGTAATCTAACTAGACATTTTCTTTCGAAATGTATATAGCTCTATTATAAAAAAATCCGATTATGTGATACATTTAGTTTTTGAAATATTTCTTGCTAATAATTTCCAGTGCGACGAGAGATATTAAAAGAATGTTTTTCACATTTTAAATTTCTATTAATCATTTCGAAAGTCTCAAGTCTAGTAAAGTAGTTAAACATACGGATTCACACCTATTTTCATGATGGAGATCGTTTAATATTGCATTAGTTTCGTCACACTTTTTTGTACACCGTCCAATGCATAGCTACTGTTGATACGATATTCTATATAAGGTATTAAATCTTAAATATTCTAAAAACATCATCATCACCACGATCATCATCATCAGCAGCAGGAGCATCAGCAGCAGAGTTTAATGTATGTTTTACATATTCGCATGTGGTAGACGGCTTTTTAAAATTGACTTACAAAATAACTTATCTCTGGCCAGGTTTATATTTATCTCCGTTTTTTTTTTCAAATACATCCTAATAACTTATCTCTCATGATTTCCTTGGCCTTCCCCTCCCAACTTATCATGCTACCTAAACTATTCTACATTTACTAACTGAAAGACTCTCATCCATGCTTTCAGTGTGACCAAACCAAGAGAATCTCCTATTCTTCAAACATCTTCCTATACTGAACCAGCGAATCAATATGGAATTTATTTAAACCACGGGTGTATATTTTTCACGTTTCGTCAGACATGCCCCGGTAGTAATTTTTATTTTATTCTTAGTTAATATGGTCTTTAGTTAGAATTAAAACTTCAACCTCCAGAAAACAGTCACTTAGAGCTACTTAGTACTAAACACCTTTATCCGCTGCACCACATGGCTATAAATGTTAAAGGTGTGTGTGCAATGGTGTTATTATATATGTACATATGCGCATGCGCATAGTTGTGTATTTATATATATATATATATATTTTAGGACGGAATTTAAAATTATACGCTATGCTTTAAGACCTGGATGTTGGCAAAATTAATACTGTGCATGCGTCTGTATTCAGGTTATCTGAAGAGGTTGATGTTTGCTTTTGGAGGAATCTGTGTTTGTATATATGTGTGTGTATATATGCATGTGTGTATATATGTATATATGTGTATATGTGAGTGTATTTTGTGGTGTACGTGTATATATTTCTTTGCATATATGTACGTATACACATATGTGTTTTTGTACGCGTGTGTGTGTATATTATGTGTACGTTTGACTGATATATGTTTGTTGATGTCTGTTCTGTGTGTTTATATCGTAATGAGGTGGGTAAGATAAGAGTTTATAAGTAAAGTGTGCTATTCACTGAATGAGCTGACTTAATTTGAGAAACGTCAGAATAGATTTGCCATCGAATATAATTAAGAGAATTAAAAATTAAGAAATAATGTAGTGGAGACATTTTGACAGTTGGCCTTGTAATCCCAAATTCACTGACCCTAATTACATGTAACTTCTTGAACGAACTGCTCTTTTATTTTCAGTTTAGAATTCATAATGAATAGTGGCCTGGAGAAATACAGGTAGTTTCCAGCTATAACTGAAGCGTCTGCGAATTTATATCTAATAATGTTTGTATAAATAAAACAATACCATATATATATATATATATATATATATATATATATATATATATATATATATATATATGCATCTCTTTTATTTTAATCTAAGTAGGCATTTTTTCAAAGTGTATATACCTCTATTATGAAAAAATCTAATTATGTGGTAGATTTAGTTTTTCAAATCTTTCTTGCTAATAATTTCTAGTGCGACGAGAGATAGTCTGAATTTATTGCTTTATTCATTATATTGATTTTCATATTATCACGATAGGTTATTATTTAAGGATACACCACTTATCTTTAAATTCGTATTATATATATATATATATATATATATATATATATATATATATATATATATATATACACCGACAGACACGTTATGTGTTGTCTTTACGACTCATTAGTGTTCAAAATATTCCATTATCGGTTCTATCGACGAATCCGGCGAAGGCGGTCCTATCGGAGAATACAGTGAAGGCGCCTCAACCAATCGGACATAAGGCAATCCTCTTCCAAAGATTTAGCTAATGCCAGGGATAATTGCACCAGAGACAGAACATCCCATATACTACACTTTGATCCCAGTTTGAAAGCTAAGTAAGTATTTACCTTTCTTCTCACAAAAGACTGGATGTGACACAAGGTCGGTCTTTTAATGTTAGTACGTAGGCAAGCTCTCACGAGGCTGCACTCTGGGAAGTTTCAAAAATAGTCTGAACCGTGGTAGAAGCGCTTCAGGTAATCGACAATAAATTAACCTCTATTGAAGGAGGAGGTCATGCCTGGGATGATTGTACTTGTATCGACTTGTGCCCGATTATTCTACACAAACTGTTCTATTAGAGCTGACAGTCTCAGGGTAAGATCGCCCGTAAGAAGTTTTTGAAAAGAAGCATATTAGGCT
This sequence comes from Sepiola atlantica, assembly GCA_963556195.1. Classification (NCBI taxonomy): domain Eukaryota; kingdom Metazoa; phylum Mollusca; class Cephalopoda; order Sepiida; family Sepiolidae; genus Sepiola; species Sepiola atlantica. The sequence continues at coordinate 47,916,547 of OY744538.1, read as the reverse complement.
GGTCAGCAGGCGGAGTGTAGAGCAATATGTCTCAAGAGGTGAGGTACACAGTTTATTGTGGCCATTTTCTGGCCTGAGCCGTCAGTAATTTAGATATCGAAGTAGAGAAGGGGAGAGCTATACTTAGTACTGTACCGAGTTGGTAACTCAATTATTATTATTCGAACAACACAAAAATAATTTTCATTTCTCACTTTTTTGATTATGTCGACACCATCTTTTTCTCACATTCTTTTTTTTTATGTATTATTGTGGCTGGAAAAGCCAAACACCTTGTGAGAGCAAGTGCTTCGAACGTCCTTTTTTGGCTAAGATCAAAGTGTAGTATCTGTTCCGATGGATACTGCACCCCATAGACTGGTATTGTCTTGGCCTGTGGGACCTGATTTACGCCGGTCTATGGGTCGGTCCTGTGCAGTTCGAGGAGGTCGACCCTCCCAGGCTTCGCCTTCCCTCTTTGGGGAGGAGTAAGTTTATTGCTTACTGCCTGAGGCGCCCCTACCGGGGAATGCCGACGGGGCTGCCCAAGCAATTTTTAAACCCCACTTTCCCGACCCGACATTGGGTCACATCTTACTTGTGGGAGTAAGATAAAAACTGGCCTTGTGCCTAACTCCTGGAGAGGAGTAAATCAATACTCAGTGATCAAATCTGCTCTGTTTTTAAAAATTTTATTCCGCTTCTAGTCTCTATCCAAATTGTTTGTTTTCATACATTCCTAAACTAAACCACACATGACATTTGTTTACTTGTAAAATCGGTCGACAACTATCAATATTTTAACAAGATATTTCAATTCCATCAACGTATTCTTTATTAAATTCCAAACTAAACCTAGATTTTTTTGTTACCTCCACTTTCGTCATTATAACAGTCACCAATAGCTATCATTATTATCGCTGCTAGAAACACTACTATGTTCCTCCCAGGGCAATATCCTTACAGTACAAGCGAAGCAGCAGATAAAGCCTCAAGAGAAGAACTGTTGGGTTATAGTAGCTAGTCATCTGGACACAAACTTGGGAATGATTAATTTAGACTGGGTAACCTTGGGTAAGGTGTATGATATTGAACGCCTGAAACATCAATGATTCCAAAAACATCACTGCCAGGTGTCCGGATGCATCAGAAGATTATGTTCACAATAGGCGGTAACCTTATCCATTCACAAAATGATATCTACACTTAACTTTAAAGGCACATTACTAAAAAGTAGTGTGTAACACATTTTAAAGTTTTTATTTAAATATTGTATATGTTCCCACATTTAAACGGTTCTCAAATATTCGTTCATAATTGGCCGAGAAAAATGGAATATGAAATGAATAAAATACATATAGAATAATAGCGAACAGATAATAGCCACATAGAAAAGAATCAAATAATAACAGTGCTACGACCATATGTGTCCTATGAAGAATAATTCCCGGTGAACGTGTAGTGGTGGTCAATCTGAATGTAATAGTGAATATTCCTTTGAATTCTACGGATTACTAACTGAGGAGAACATGTGAAGCCGGATAAAATGTAGAACTTATTGAAAGCGAACGAGAAAAACGCATATTTTCCGGCAACATGATTCAAGTATTGATCTAAATCGATGAAAAAACAGATTTGCATATAAAACTCTTGGATATACAACTATACTCGTCAATAGACTAGGATACATGACTTTACTTCATATAGAAAATATTAATTACGCTCATAATTATATTTATGATAACGAAAATATAGAATATATTAATTACGCTTATAATTATATTAATGATGACGAAAATATAGGAAGGAAAAAAGAATCAAAAGTTTATAAGGAATCTATTGAACACTAAATGAGTGTCTACTGTATCCAATTGAAAATAAGATGGAAGCTGCTGGTATGCAAATACGTTTTATTGTCCGGAATGACAGGACAATATGTGTCGGCTGAGTGTATTGAAAGTTTAAGCAAAGGAATAAGACGCCTGCCAAGTTTTATGACTAGAACTACAGTGTTGTCAACGTGTCCGGTTGTTTCCATAGCGAAACACTCATAATAGAGATGATTAAGACCATTGTCCAACACAGTGAAAGCAAACTCTTAGATATAATCACGTTGTTTACGCCTTACATATATATATATATATATATATATATATATATATATATATATATATATATGTTTTTATCTACATACGTACACGTTTAATTTTTACGGGAATCGTCAGTGTAAAGATGATTATTCATACCGGTCTCGAACCCCGGAACACGAGTCATATTTATAACTCAAATATTAGCCCTTGCGGCCACTATAAACAACCCGATAAATCAGCGAGAGATTAAACCTATTAATGACAGTCCACCAAGAGAGTGTTCAACTGCTGCAGGAACGTGCATTTATATATATATATATATATATATATATATATATATATAATATACATATATATATATATATATACATATATATATATATACATATATATATATATATACATATATATATATATATATATTTATATATATATATACGATTATTTGTGGATTTCTCGCCAACATACCTAAATAATATTAAATCTGTCAAATCGATATTTGATTCTACCTTGTGAGTGAAGACAATTATGTTTCAATCCGCCTTATTCGCATAATGAATAGAGAATTCCAACTTTTTTCATCGATTACATACGATATAGTTATATATTTATATACTTCATTAAGAGAAACTTTTCGGCTAACACCACTATTTTCCTAAGTCAATGGAGATAAATATTTTCTAAATAATGTGGAGTCAGCCCTCGTACATTTTAAAGATATTTCAGAACAACAATCCTTTTCTGTTTTTAAATTTTTCGACTAAAATAAACGGTAACATTTCATTCGAGTTAAAATAATTGATGGAAACATTATTATACACCATATATTCGAATAATGCTCACATTACTTCAATTACTTGACACTTGGTATTTATTCTGGTAAGTAGGGGTCATATAATACGACCACCGATTTAATCAATAAATCTTACAGAATCTTTTTTGTCATTTTGCTGGTATAACCGTAAGAGGTTGACCACTCGACTCGTGGAGATAGCAAATTGTACGTCCGTTCTTGTTAACGTTTTTGGGAAAGTGAAAATCCGACGTGTTTATACATGGTTGGAGCAAATTTTAATATAAGGGTTGGCACATCTTTTATACTTATTTTATAATTATCATTATCGCTACTACTACTACTACTACTACTACTACTACTACTACTACTACTACTATTATTATTATTATTATTATTATTATTATTATTTCCTTTAAATATGATCAAATTAAACTTTATTTCTATACAAACTTAAAAATAGAAAACAATGCCTAATAAGTTCTTTGGAAATTGCGTAAACCGCATGAAATTAAAAAATAGGTTAAAATATTAAGCCACGTCAAACCTTTACTAGTCCAGTAAAAATGTGGCTGAACCTCAAACAAATTGCTAACAAAGGTTATTAACTTGGGTATAGGGAATAAATATCTCTCCTTCAGATAAAATAGTGTACCAAAATAAGCCTTGCAAAGGGCGCCATCTTTAAAATCCAACTTAACAATATTAAAATTTCGAGACATGAAATTCCCGACATTTTCTGAAAAGTATGTCCATCATTCTTGACAATTACTGACAAAAATAAACGTTTTTTCTGACAAAACACTTTTATTAAATTAGAATAAATAATATTTTTTGCATGAAAACCCACACAGGGCTCACCCCAAGCCAGGTTGACATTTTCTTGGTGTTTTAAATTGTAATGATAGATAGCTATATGCTTAATAAAGCGCCTCAGTCGGAGATGATAGATGTTTTCCCCATTATTACCATTGTACAGGCACACTAAAGTCTTCTCCCCAGCTTCAATAACCTATTCTGCACTGCTATCCTTGCCAAACACTTCTGCCAGTTTGAGAAAGTTACTATTTTTCATCACCTTTCGAAAGGATGCTACCTTCCCAATTTCATAAATAGTGGATGTAGAATCATAACCCAGTAGTGCATGGATGAAATGAATATAGGAACAGACCACATTTACCAAGGATTTCTTCATCTCTTTGATGTTCCAGACTTTCACACTTTTTGCACTATCCTTTGGGTGTGGCGTGAAGAAGATGTTGTAACCATCATCTCTATTTGCATGATAACATATAAAGACCAATAGGTCAGTGTTATCTGCTATCAAAATGGTTTCTCTTGTCTGTGCCAGTTTTAAAGCAGTCTTCATAATCAATACGTCCGTGTCTCCAGATGCATGGACTACTTTACAACCTGCTTCCTCGAAACTCTTTCCCAGCAAGTTGATGAACAATTGTTTGTATTCTTGATTAGCTGGGAAAACATTCTTCTTTAATTTGAACACCATTAAAGGGGTCAGTGACACATTAAAACCAACAGAGCCCCCTGCTCGGCGTCAGTGAGTCGCATCTTTAATGGATGGACCAATTTCATACCCTTCAAAGACAATGCATGCTTTTCCATATTTAGTTGTGACATATCTACGGTATTAGGCACAAATCTCATCAAATGTGTGAATTGTTTGCCAGAGGCGTTGAAGTAGTGCTCCACCATCTGAAAGATACTGTGGATCTGAAGACTGTGGACCTGATTGTACAGGGGAAGTCAGTTCCCATATTGCGTCTGTCAAAGCCGTTTTTTGCCTCTCGCGATAAAAAATAAAAAATTACAGGTGGGTAACCACAAAGTATATACTTGAAATGTTCTTGCTGCTGCTGAGTTGAGGGTTCATTGGTAGATAGCACACACAGTCTCTGGAATAGTTGTGGATCAGTCTCAACTGCTTCATCCTTGCTGAACGAAACTTTTGATTGCCTCTCCTATGGAGTTTTCTCTGTCCACATTCACCTTTTTGCCTCCAGTTACTCCACTTGAAATGCTGTGAATGGACGGATCTTCTATGAAAGGGTCATATGTCTGGAGAAAGCAAGGAGCTACCATGTATCACTTACATCTCGCTCTTTTCTTGCTGAAGTAGCCTCCTGGTGCTGGTCACTAGTGCCATAACAAATGCCTGTTAGTTCTTGTATTGTAAACTTGATTTGAGTGCATGCTGGCAGTGATAGCGTCCAAACCAATCGTTGAATTTCGTCTATTCCTCTTCTATGAGTAAGACCTCCATACGTATTCATGCTTCTCATTAGCACCTGCTCAATAACCAGATCCGTCGACAAGCCAGCCCAGTAGCGATCACTCCGTCTAATTACATGGAATCCTTCCGAAAATTTCTGGTACACTTCAGGATGGCTTTTCAGAGCCCCTTCATTTGTTGCAAATACAAGATGTCCGACTTTGCATATAGGATGTGTCCTGCTGCAGCGAATATTGGCAGCATTTTCCTAACAGCGTCAAGGTGCAATTCCCAGTTCCCGGTGCGCTCTGCCTTGATAAACAATTGCAGAATCTTCACCATATCAAGATATTGAATCCACACTTTTGCTGTTCGCTGGTTAACTACCGCATCCTTCACATGGTTGATTCTCTGGGCAATCCTGGCCATAGACTCTGTTGACAGAACATTATTCAATGTCTCATTCCTATCAAGGAGACCTTTCAATAGACCCTGAGCTTTCTTTCAGGTCTTAATTTTGAGGAAAGTACTCTTCTGCATCAGTGTTGAGTTGATCATCCTCAGTGACATGCCAAACTGGCAAATCATAGGCTTTCATTAACAAAATGACGTTCAGAGCAGCATCAACTAAGAAGTGAGCACGGATTGCTCTTTCAATTTATTTGCCACTTAGCATGTGATTGACTGTGTTTTCAGCATACGGAAGTTCAAAAAGTTCTTGCAATCCAGAACCTGTAATCAAATGACCAATTGACCCCAGAAAGCTCATCTGTGTATTGAGCCCACCAAATCGCAAGACAAATGATTTCAGGGGACTGGAACTAGACTGTGACTCGACTATCATCATTGCTTTGTACCAAAGTGGTTGATCGAATGTTAAAATTGGTGTAATGTTGTTTTTCATGGCTAAATCACTAATGAAACATAACGCTGAGTACACGCAGGTTGGGTTACCAGGGTCCATGTCGATCATTGGCAACAAAACTGTGGCTGATTTCCCAGGATATGTTCCTTTGTGCACTGATTGCATAAGGACTGACCATGCGGGTCTGGACGGATGTGAAATTAGTTAAACATCCCAAAGGATGTCAACATTAGCAGTAGAATCGACAACTTTCTTAGGCTGGAGCTCTTTAAGTGTCACTGGTGGTTTGTTGGTTTGCTGTGAATCCAGGTACTTGATGTTGATCCTACCAACCCTTATATCTTCTGAAAGGATCTGACTTTCCCGGGCGTAAAAGATGCTATGATGTCCATACTGTTGAATCCATCAATACTCCTTACGTTATGGTCCACATTATCAGTTTCGAACTGCACAAATTCAGTTTCAACAGGTTAGCGAGTTTCAACGCCATGATCATGAGCAACACATTTTTTCGAATTTCTGGACTTCCGAGTAAGATGAAAAGAAGCCATGATTATTCAGAGTGCCAATTAAGAACCTCGATCCAAATAGGTCATGCATTTCCGCTGCTAAGCCAAAATGCAAAGGTGCAAGAAGAACTCTGGGTCTAGCAGCCTACATTATCGCTTGACAAACTGATGCAATTTTCAAATCATTGTCTTTGTCTGAGAATATCTTCCTGAGAAAGATCAACAATGTTTTAGTATATTATTCAAGAATCTCATCCTGTTCAAGATCATTCTTAGACGGGTAATATTCTTAACTTGTCTTGATACATTTAATGTCATTGTTGATAAGCTTGGCTGCTGTCTCTATGATTCTAATGGCCTCTGTTTTCTGAATTGTCTGTTGAGCGGCTCTGTGCATAGAATTCATGGAGAATACATTTTGCTGTACTTAAGAATGTAACAACATTATGTTTCCCATCAATTTCAGTCACAATTATTTTGTTTTTGAAATGTTCTAACAGTCGAGATTTTATGTATGAGAGACTGTATGGTTCAAAGCCAGTGTCCTCGAGAATATCCTCCATTTTATTTAACTAGATCGACAATGGTGAGTTGCTCCTCGTCATTTTGCTGCAAATATGTAGCAACTTCCAGAAATACCTGCTTTCTCTCTGAATACTCTGGTCTACCAAGGCTTTGTTTCTTAGAAAAATCAGCAGAAGAGAATACCTTAGGAATGTTTTTATTGGAATCAAAGTTTGCAAATCATGTTCTGTGATTACGTGCTTCTTCTGAAACAAGGTCAGCTACATAACCTATTCTACCTTTAACAGTGGATGCCCAGACATCATTTTTTCGGACTTTCTCACAAACTTTTAACACTGAATAATTCTTACATGGGAAACATCAACACCAGATTTTGCTCTAGAACCACAAAAAAGACAATCTTCCTTGAAGTTTAACACACACAAAAAGCGACGGAATAGCATTTCATCATAGGTGGACCTGTTTGTACGGTTAATTTCTATCTGTTTGGGGTTGATCCAACGCTGCCTGCATTTCTTGTGAAGACGTTGACCAATCTGAATTATGATCTTTTCTACACGTTGTTCAGAAGCTCTGTTAATGGAATCGATGTCCTTCTGGCTGACGATGAATGCTTCTTCATTACTGGACTATTCATTGTGGCAAATAGCACACTTGTCAGTATCCATAATAATCTGTACTTCACTTTGGCCAACCTAAAATTAGAATATGACAGAATATTAAGCTCCTGCAGCAATACATCAAAAGAGACAAAAATAAGGCATAAGAAGTTATCATTATATTTAACTTTATGAAAACTGTTGGTTTTATCCAATTTCACATTGCTACATTTGGTATTTTTGAATATGAATTTACAGAACTTCAGTTGAGAGAGGGGAGACTAGAATCGGCGGCAATCTTTAAATATGGCGCCCGATGACCCGTTTCCGCAAGGATAATTTTGGTAAACTTTTTTTTTTATCTGAAAAAGAGGTTATTCATGCCCAATATCCACGTTAAAAACTTTTGTTAGCAATTTGTTTGAGGTTCAGCCAAAAAATCAGCTAGATTGACTGGACTATACGATAAAGCTCCCCTCTCATCTAAAAACATTTCCCCTTTCTTCTTTTATATTCTTACCTTACGACTCCCCTATAATCACGGTTTATCTAAATATTATTTTTAATTTGATCATGTGACTTTTCAGTTTAAAATTTTATGTGTTTTTTTTCTTTTCTTTTAATATGAACAACTAAAGAAAAGACAAACTTTTCGCCTAATAGACCGGTCAATATACTGATTGACCCCAAGAAATCGCAACATTTTGTTTTTTGGTGGTTTTGTGCTAGGTTGGCTCTAGCTTACAACATACTAAAAGTTAGATAAGATCCGAGCATGGGCAAGTGTCAAATTTCGAATATGACTTTTTTTGGTTTACAAGTTATTTTCCATTTACATGTGAAGCACTAACTCGGTCAGTTTTCATAATAAATCTATATATCTTGGATTTTAACTCAAGTTTTCAGGGTTAATCTTTCACATGAAAGAGTTACCAGTGATGCCAAATAAACCTTTATATAATATCAATGGGTACCCCTACACCCAGTACTTATGTTGTATCAACCCTGATTCACTTACGTCACAGTGCTTTTTCAAAACTTTTAACTCCTCATCATCATCTACCACTAAATCATTTTTCATATTGTCACAATTTCCGTCTTAGCAATGTCCACATGCCTCCTGCAGGTACACCTTAGGTTATTGTATCTTTCTGAACAGTTGCAATGAATTATCTGAATCAGAGCTTTTGTCCATCATCACTAGAACAAGTTTGTCACCTTCGACCTTCCATCCCCACTCAGATGGCACCATTTCATCACTACATTCCACCCACTCCATAACCTGGTAGTAAGTCCACAAAGAATGAAATTTACAGGCAGAAGACGTTGGTGGAGGTCGTTCTGGCGTGATGAACGTCTTAATTCCTGCAACTTTCTTGCAGAGAATATTGTATCTAATAGATGCCAGGGAGATTTTCTCTATCTGCATTGAACAAAGCTACCATTGCCTTATAACTATTGGTTTCCACAACATCCTGGCTTTGCTTAGGTAGAGAAAATGCTTTTGAACAGTCTGTCATCGTCTTTCCTATTCTGAATACCCTGGACACCAAATCGCATCCTGTAAAGGCATGCAGGAACAACAGATCATTACAAACTGTTCTGCTTGAAAACTTTGATAGTGTAGATGTAAGATATCGCCTTATCAGATCAAAAATAAAATGCAGTATATTTAGAAATCTATGCACGGAATAGCAAGAGAATGTTCGTGTCTTCTCCAATGAGGATGGTTAGTTTGAAAGCAGACATATTGATGTCTTCCTTTGCAATCTCAACATTGCCATCTACTTCGGCTTGAATATATTCACAGCCTTTCTGTCGCATTCATTCCATGATCGCCTGTGTGTTTGCCACATTTTTCCCAGCAAATGTTGTCACCTCGGTAATGTTCACCTTTTTTGCATTCAGCTTTCGACTTCGCTGCTGATGAGTACAGTCTTTTATACTTGGTCAAACTTCATAACTAAGACAGTTGTTCTCCCATAGTGTTCAACAGTACATGAGGCATAATCATTTGCAATCAAGCTGTAAGTACTCCCCTCCTTCCATTTCAAACGGTGAAGAAGAAATCCTTCGTCTAGTATATTGTGCTCTGTGACTGGAACGGTTTGTGTCACAGCACTGTCCAATTTTGTTTCAACATAATTTCTGAGAGCTGCTGCCAGCTGCGATTTGCCCACTTGATGTAAAATGCTCTTTTCCTTCAAACAAAGACATCGGGTAGAGACAGAGTTCATAGGACATGAGATCATCCAGCCTTAGATCACCCATCTGTGAGACCACGATAAAACTCTGGAATAAAAGTACTGGGTCAATGCTACGATCTGCAGAAACTTTGACATTCTTGCTCGATGCTAAAGTCTTTACTTTCAAACTCCGTTTGTGAGAGTAAGAGAAAACTGATTGTCTATCCATCTTCTGTACAATGTCTTTTCCGATTTCGAAAAGGTCCTGAACATTGACATCCTCGTTAGCAGTAATCCCTGTGATAATATGGCATAACGATTTATTGTCTGAAAACGGCTTAAAGCTGTCTAGTTGCTCTGCAACTTTCCCGAGGTCTGTCTCATCCCTTCTCACCAAAGAGGCAGACAACTCCTTATGTTGTTATTTAATTATGTAACTTTGTGCGATAAGTTATTGCATGCCAAGCTTGTAAGCGGGTGACATAGTGGACGACATGGCCCAAACTGTTCTCTGGTGCTCAGACATTCCACTACCCCGTGTGAGCCCACCATGTCTTTTGAGTGAGTGCATTAGTGTTTGCTTGATGACAAGATCGGAGTCAAGACTAGCCCAGTATTGACTATAGCGTCTGATTACGTGAAACCCAAACTGGAACTTTTGATGTACTGCAGGGTTTTCATCTTTCAAGGCATACATCTTCTGGAGATATAGACGAGCGGACTTCAGATAATTTGGATGACCAGTGGCTTCGATTATTGGCAGGCAAGCGAATACGGCACCGAGATGCAGTTCCCAAGACTCCATTCGATCAGCTGCAACAAGTGCACTAGCAATTCATAGCATACTGATAGTTTATCCATAGATTGCTGGTTTGGGAGGCCCTTACCAGTTCATCCCTTATCAGAGTTAGACTGTTGTAAGTCCTACCGATGGAATCTGATTCCAACAATGACGTCATGTCCCATTCACCAGTCTCCATCAGCATCTACAGCCGCTCAAGTTCCTCTACTTGGTCTTGAAAACCAGGTTCATCCTCCAAGTCTGGATAAATCAAAATATTAATAAATATGTGTATATAATGTGTATTTAGACATAATTCTTTCATTTAAGAACACATTGTTAAACACATTGTTAAACACATTGTTAAACACATTGTTAAACATAACAGAATTCTCAGCTTGATTATACTTTTTTATTTTTTCAATTTTTCTAATGATATCTTTTGTGTCAAAATCAATAAAATAATTGTATGTACCATATGTATCACTAACGTTTTCGATTCTTCGTCGAATAATCTTCAAGTGACAAAAACAAATGAGTAAAAAAGATGGAGAAATGAAGAGAATTTAAAAAAGCAGTCGTGAACGCCTATACGTCAAAAGAACAAACCTGTACAGTTCAAAGAGAAACGTTAAAATTGTAAATTCAGAGACGCCAGAATAAGCGTCACAGGATGAATTGTATTTCGGGTATTTTTAATATAATTAAACCGGTTTAAGAATGTATGATTTTCGTGTTATTTACTAAAATTTGTCTTAGATCAGAAGGGGGGTGGTAGTTATAGTGTTGTAAATGCTGGTAAATTGAGTTACAGTTTGCAAAGTCCATGGTGAGTTAGCGAGAGGGATAGAGGTTTTCAAACCAATGTAGCTATTATCATTTATTTATAGCTTTATTTTTATTTTTATTTATTTATTTATTCATGTATTTATATTTTTTTTTATTAATTTCATCATCATCATCATCATCATCATCATCATCATCATCATCATCATCATCATCATCATCATCATCATCATCGTCGTCGTCGTCGTCGTCGTCGTCGTCGTCGTCGTCGTCGTCATCATCATCATAATCATCATCATAATAATACTACTAATATCTATTATTATTTTTTTTAGTATTTTTATTATTATTATTTTTATTATTATTTATTTCATAATCATTGTTATTATTATTATTTACTCACTAGGAGTTATCACACTGGTCATCGTCAGTGATCACCCACTGCCAACAACCTGTGGTATTCCCTGGAGTCTGAGTGACAACAAGTCTCCTCAGACTTCCAGTATGCTCCACCTCTTTTCGTGCATCATCGCTGATGACCTTGCGGTATCGCAACAGCCACCTACCACCGATTTCATGGTGATAAGGGCCATTGGTCCCCTCTGGGGCCCGAGTCGCAACAAGCCTCCCCAAGGTCCCAGAGCTGTCCGCGCTCTTCCAGTGGAGGTCTGGTTTGCGCTTTCCCTCCTCGACCCTCTGTCCATAATTTTCGTGGTGTCAGCCTATGCTTGCGCCTCTATCGTGCGGTTGTATTTTCCCCGGTTCTGTTGTCTTATGCTTCCATGTGTTTGTTCTCCATTCGTTGCTTATGTGGGTTGGTTTCCGCATTCGAGGACATTTCTCAGGATTGTAGCTGTTTTGATCATTATTGTCCTTTGTATGGTCTCAGTTATCCCTTTGATTCCTATTTCTCCTAGTCTTTTCTCCATGTTTTTGGGGATTGTTCCTAGTGCTCCTACGATTATTGGTGTTATACTGACTTTCTTCATGTTCCATATTCCTTTAAGTTCTCTAGCAAGTTCAGTATATTTGCTTCTTTTTTTCGTCTCTTTGATCTTCACTCTGTGGTCCGCTGGAACGGCAAAGTCTACGATTTTGCAGGATTTTTCTTTCTTGTTGATTATTATCATATCCGGTCTCCTTGCTGTTATGGGTTTGTCTTTTTGTACATTCATATCCCATATGATTTTGTGTTTTTCGTTTTCTAGTACAGTTTCTGGTTTGTGTTTGTACCGTTTTTTTGCATATTCGAAATTCAGTTGTTTGAACATTTCCCGGTGTAGTTCTTTCCCAACGCTGTCATGTCTGTTCTTGTATTCCTTTTGGGCTAGCTTGCTGCATTCACTTATTATATGATTTATCGTTTCGTCTCTTTGTCCACACAATCGGCATTTGCTGTTTTCCTGGGTTTTATCTATCTTTGCTTTAATAAAGTTTGTCCTAATCGCATTGTTCTGTGTGGCCGTCAGCAGAGATTCCGTTTCTCTGTTCAAATGTCCTTTTTTTAGCCATGCCCAGCTGTTTTCATTGACTTCATCGCTTGTGAGTCTTATAAAGCGTCCATGTATTTGTTTTTCTTCCCACTTTTCCTTTCTTGTCTTTTTGTTTCTGGGTTCAGTGCTTCCGGAGTTGTTTGTTGGGCTGGTGTCTCTTGCTGTGGTGATCAGTCTTTCCGTGTTCTGGATTACATATTTCTCCAGCTTTTTTTTGGTGTCTTCCACACAGTCTTCTATACTTACCAGTCCTCTACCTCCTTCATTTCTTTTCATGTAGAGTCTGTCCGTATCGTCTTTTGGGTGCAATGCTTTGTGCATAGTCATTAGTTTTCTAGTCCTCTGGTCAAGGTGCCTGAGTTCTTCTTTGGTCCAGCCTTCTTCTTCTTCTTCTTCTTCTTCTTCTTCTTCTTCTTCTTCTTATTATTATTATTATTATTATTATTATTATTATTATTATTATTATTATTATTATTATTATCATTTGTACTCACTAAGAGTTCTCAAACAAATCATTGTCAGTGATTGCTCACCGACAACACCAAGTGGTGTTTCCTGGAGTCTGAGTGACAACAAGCCTCCCCAGATTTCCAGTGTTCTTCACCTCTTTTCGATAACCACCGCAAATAACCTTGTGGTATCGCAACGGCCTTTTACTATTGATTTATCGCTGGTAAAGACCATTGGTCTTCTCTGGCATTTGGGTGGCAATAAGCCTCCCCCAGATCCCAGCATTCTCCGCACTCTTCTAGTGGAGGTCTTGTTTGTGCTGTCTCTCCTCGGTCTTCTCATCCTCCTCGACCCTCTACAAATATTTTGTCCGGTGTGGGTCTAGACCGGCACCATTTTTGAATTTTATTATTATTATTATTATTATTATTATTATTATTATTATTATTATTATTATTATTATTATTATTATTATTATTATTAATGTTATTATTATGAATGTTATTATTATGAATGTTATTATTATTATTATTATTATTATTATTATTATTATGACTGCTACTGTTACATTACACGGAACACAACAAACATTTATTACATTATCAATGAAATTAACGCCACGAAAAATCTCGCAAACGCTTCTCGAAAGCCGAATGTTTAGAAGCATTTTCAAACTTTTTCGTTAAGGCATTTTTAACACTCTGATCTTTAACACTAATTTTACCATTACTTTTTTAAACACTGTTTTCTTTAAACATTGTATTTTAAGCGCTTACTATATTAAACACTGTTTTCTTAAACATATTTCCTTTTTCAAACATTTTTCTTTCTAAATTACTATTCTTTTTAAAACAACTTTTCTTTCTAAACATTTCTTTTTAAACATGGTACACTTTTTCTTTCTTTTTTAATTGTCACATTTTTCTTTTCATTTTATCAAATTAGTTTTTTTTTCAGAGAGAGATTCGATTCTTTTATTCATGTTTTGGTTGTGCAGAGATTTCTATCCATTCGTCTCTTTCATTCGTCTCAAAGCTAGATTTTCCTCACACTAAAAACCGATTTGTTGTCTAACGCTGAAATGGCATCGGTTGGGAGATGACGTGTTTACCCTGACTTTAGATCAGTAGACTAGTATTCAAAAGAACGCAAACCGAAGAAGTTATCGATATTTTCATTAATTTAACTATATACTTTTCCAAATTAACAAAGTATGTGTTGTTTTTTTAATTAATTTAACTTAACTATTTAATTTTCCAAACTAGCAAAGTATGTGTTGTATTTTCATTAATTTAACTATATAATTTTTCTAAATTAGCAAAGTATGTGTTGTATTTTTATTAATTTAACTTAACTATTTAATTTTTTAAACTAACAATGTATATGTTTTTTTATTAATTTAACTTAACTATTTAATTTTCCAAACTAGCATAGTATGTGTTGTATTTTTATTACTTTTATTTAACTATTTAATTTTCCAAACTTGCATAGTATGTGTTGTATTTTAATTAATGTAACTTGACTATTTAATCTTTTTAACAAAAATAGAAACTAACGAATTATATCTCTTATATATACGCACGGCTACTATAAAATGGTTGCAATTTTCACCTCAAAATTTATATTCAATATTTCTTTTCACATCGAAAAGAATCATTAAATATCAATGTAACGTATTGGCTCTTATATCTTTTATGAGGAACACATGCGGAAGTCTGTGAAGTTTCTTCAAACGGTTGCTTCTTATGATTATGTGTAAGAAAGCTAATGTCGTCGGTAAGGATGCCACGTTACATAAGACTGAATAAAAAGACACTTACTTGTTTTTCTTAAGTTCGAAAATTCTCATAGTATTTGTCGAAGCGTATTCATTCACAGGACGGTTCTCAAATGAAGACTAAAATACAAAAAAGGAAATTTTCATTGCTTAATTGTACTGTTGGTGTAATGTTGACATTACCTTTCTATTGAGCACACTCGTTTCCTCAGGCAGCGTGGGTGTCCTGTGGGCTCCACTAGTGAGAGACAGCGGACAGGACGCCACCTTAACTCGGTGACAATCTTCCCTCTAACTTTTTCGATTCTCGCTAGCACTTTTTAAAATTACTTATGTTTCCACGCATTCTTAATCATACACAACAAATAACACATGTTTATTCTTCCACTTAACTTTATGATATGTCAAAATAACACCAGTATTCTAAAAAGCGTAATCCTAATCAAATTCTAATTTTAACCTAAATTCTATCATCCCACTTTTATAACCGTAACAGGCATCATCGTAATAGCTGTTATTAATTATCATCATTATTATAACCAACGTAATTAGTATCATTATAACTTTCTTGAATTTTTCAGGGGTAACTTCGTTACAACTACACAGCTTCATAAGTAATAAAACATTAATGTGTTAAGAATAAGTTAATAAAGAGTAAGAGAAAGTGAACATTACAATGAAAAGATGGAAGAATATCAGATTTTTCTGAGTTATATAATTTTAATCTCCATATGTAACGTATTGACGTCTATTGGACTTACATAAGATTGAAAAGAAACACTTACTTGTTTTTCTTCAGTTGGTGAATTCTCCCAGCATTTTCCGAAGCAGCTTCTTTTGCATAGTTGCTTACAAATGAAGACCCGAAAACACAAAAAAAGATTTTTCATTGCCTACTTTCATTGCTGGTATATTGTCGACATGATCTTACTCTCACACTTGCTTCTTTGTGGACCGCAGATGAGAGCGAGTGCATAGGATGTGCCTGTGTCTTGGTGACAACCTTTGCTTTGACGTTTGTGATCGCTGATAGTATTTCTGAAAATTATTTGTTTTCACGCATTCTTCTCCAAACAACAAATATTTATTTCTTTCAATTCAACTCCTGCTCATGACCTATCCAAAAGCGCATTTCTAATTGAATTCCAATCTTAATTTAGATTATATCAGCCTACTTTTGTAACTCTCGCTCGAATCATTGTAATACTTATTACATATTATTATAATTATTATTATAATCATCATAATTAATATCATTATAAATTTCTCTAACTCTCCAGAAGATGATCTCGTTACAAAAACTTGATTTCATTTAAAATTAGAAGAATTTAAAAACATTTCTAAAAATAAAATTGTAAAAAAACTTTTAACATCAGATTCCTAAAAAAATAAGCAAACGATGAACCAAGAAAATGCCAAAATGAGAAATATTTTGTCTTATTTATGGGATTGAAATACTAAAATACAAGACGTCCTATCGATTTTATTGATGAACCGAAGAACTTTGCATTATATCCAATGTAACCTGACGAATTAACTTACCACAGAAGAAGAAGTGGGGCATATGTAGTCATCTACAAAGATATTGTTTCACTGTGTCACAGCTCTGCAGTGTGTTTAGATATACCAGTCTTTAAGACTGAGATTGTAACCTTCTGTTCGACAGACCAAATTCTTATCGACTGTATCATCGGCACAAGCTAGGAAGGAAACATCTTGCTGTTGATTTAAACAATATCAGTAGTCAAAGAGTGCTCTATTTGTTTTACGAAGTGCTGTGAATTATTCCTAATGAAAGCTGGCGATTTTACTTTCAACATCCTTAATCCGTGAAGTGGTGAGAGGCATATATATGTAATCATCCACAGTTAAAGAGAGAGAAAGAGAGAGAGAGAGAGAGAGAGAGAGAGAGAAAGGGATGAAGAGAAAGAGAGAAAAAGAAGGAGGAAGTAAGAGAGAGGCAGACAGAAAGGGAGGGAGAGAAAGTGAGGGGGAGAGAGAGAAAGAGAGTGAGAGGGAAGGAAAAGGAGAGAGATACAAGTGGGAGAGAGAGAAATGAAGGGAGAGAAAGAAAGGGAGGGATGAAGAGAGAAAGGGAGGGAGGGAGAGAGAGAAAGCGAGGTAGGGAAAGAGAGAGAGAGAGAGAGAGAAAGGGAGAGAGAGAAAGGAAGGGAGGGAGAGAGAGAGAAAGGGAGAGAGCGAGGGGTTGTATTTTGATAAGTGTGTAGGTTTTTCTAAAGGAAAAATTAAATTACACTGAAAAAGTCTTATTGTTTCCATCTATTGTCTTTGGTTATCGCATTAATCGACACCCTAGCCTCTACCACGGAATATATCTGATCACTTCGTAAGTGAATAGAATGCCAAGTTTACTGATTTGTAAAATTTATCTGATTATTATTTAAGTGAAACAGAACTATTATCTTAATGTAAAAAGGTAAATTGAATCACAGACGAGAGTTAATTTCAAATGGGATTGTTTGTTACCGCCTTCTGCGTTCTTGATTTCCTGCTGTTTTCCCTTTGGTTCAGAAAAAATTGACTTTCAGTTACAAGTAAATACAACCCACAACACGAAATCTATCTATCTATCTATCTATCTATCTATCTATCTATCTATCTATCTATCTATCTATCTATCTATCTATCTATATATCTATCTATTCACACAGTTTGAATTACCTACTTGACACCTCCCCCGAGTGTCTTCGTCTCTGTGTGCAAGGGTTTGTCAGGACAACCTGACATGAGGATACTTAGCCCTACAAGTAAACCGTGACAAACTATTCAAAATAACATAGTATTCAAAGCTCAAATAAGACCCCCTAGACACAGCTATACACTTGCTCATATGTGGAATGGTGCCCCTTCTTCTAGTGATATTACTCCAAGTAACAACACTTAGCTGAATACTCAACCAGACCAGACTGAATTTTGTCCTGGAATCCAGCAAAAATCAGAAAATACCACCATACAAATAAACTATAACAAGTGGACAATTGAGGAGAGGAAAATTAGTGTTCTTCACTACTATACTATCTCAACGTTTGAGAGGTAGAAGTGAATCTGGCTTGAACACATAGATATCTATGTAACTCATATAGAGATCAAATGTTATCCCCCTGAAGGACCCCCTTGATCTCTGAGAACTCAGTGAAGTAACATGAAAACAAAAGGAAATATATCGTTTAATATTAACGCTCTTGATTCACCGCTAGACGGATATGACATCATACCATTAAAGCGAAATAAATCGTTCGTTCTGATTGGCCAGTAAAAAAATGAGAGAAGTTCAAATAGAAAATAAGACGTGACCAAACAATAAAAAATAATATACATTTAAACATTTTTATTTCAATTTTATTAATAAAAATAAAGATATAATTTTACCGACCGAGTAAAGAACAGATGAAGTGTAGTATCAGAACGGATATTACACTTTGTCAAAAGTCTAAGGATGCTGTTTATTATTGCCAGTTCACGGAGTAAATAAAATACTTTTTACTCAACTTAATATTTTGTTCGTTAGATTAAGTAACGATTACACATTCAAGTTACAGGTAGTACATAAAATATTTCAATTTTATTTGTCAGTTTTTAAAAGCAAAAATCAGCGAGTGCATTCATCATAGACCTTAAATGAAGGAAGAAATCCAGACGAATCTGTGTGTTTTTCGCGACTACGTGACTTACACATTCTTTTATTGACTATTAATTGATTATTTATATGAATGAAACATGCAATAGTGTAAAGTAGTGAAACGAACTTAACAAAATTATATTTGAAAATAATTACAAATATAAGTTGAATGTTCACTACTACATAACAAAGCCGCGCGTGAGAGAGAGAGAGAGAGAGATAGGAAGGGAGAGAGAGAGAAATTACCTAATTAGTATGAACTATTATTCGTTGCATACAAGACATAGAAATCTAACCATCTAATACTTATCGTCGGTTAGTTTTTTACATTGATTTTCTTTGATATTTAGCTCCTAACATCTATAAAGAAAAAAGTAAGGAAATAAGTACTTGGTTTGTTTTCCTTTTCCCCGCATCCGTCATGCTAGCTGATTCGGCACTTCTGGCTTTTAGCTTCTCATCTTATATAAAAAGTAGAGCCATCTTTTCCATTATTTCTTAATAAAAGCTAACACTTAAATCCGTTTAATCAGTCATTTATGCATAATATTGTTCCGTGTTCTTAAAACAACAAAAAAATATTTTAATCAATTTTATCGACTTTTATGTTTAATCCGGCTCAATATTTTTTGTAGTACTATTTAGTGTAGAGCGGCGGAGTTTTTACTCTCTCACTCAAATCTACGCCGATTGCTCTCATGAAAACCCGGAACAAATTTAATTATACATTTTCCATATTCGTTAGTTGTGATATTCGAGTGAATACTCATTTTACTATCTCGTCAAAGATGGCATCACCTTCTTTGTTATATTCTCGCTTACTGGTATGTTTCTAAACCATTATATACTCGTGTCGTCGTTGTCGCCGGTAACGCATGTTCTTGCTTGTCTGTCGATACAATCACTCGGACGCCGTTGTTTGGTTTTTAATAAAGGTTTATCACAAGCAGAATGACAGTCACATAAAGCATAAAAGAGACAGCTTACTTTCGTAGGCGTGTAAAGAGAGAGAGAGAGAGAGAGAGAGAGAGAGAGAGAGAGAGAGTAAGAAAGACAAATAAATAGACGGATATCTCTTCCCGCTACACTTAGTTACATTGTGTGACACCTCCCCCCCTCTCCATTGGGGACGGCACTCCGGAAACATCTTTCTTGCTTGAAGTCTCGCCAGCCAAAAGACAGAAAATCTCCACCCGCATGTCACGTGTTTTCGGTGACTTCCATTCTGGGGTACCTCTGACCCTTAAGGTGTCACTCAAACTTTGAATTCAAACAACGGGCCTCGTTATGTAACACTTTACGAAAAATAACTTTCTTTTTAGCTTGATCAAAACTTTTAACATTAAGCCCGCCGTAAGTAAATCAGTAACCATAATGAATTTCAACAGATTTTTGTAAGATTATATTTGTATAATCATTTTTATATTCAACCCATAAATGCTTTTTTTTCAAACATGACACGTTCCAACAAAATGCCTATTTAATATAATATTCAACTAAAATGTGTAAAATTGCAACTTGCAGATGTAAACATCTGCAACGATCCTGTTGGCAAGTGTGATTAGGTAATCAGTATTTTCTAGGATCAAATATTTTTCAAACCAATATAAAAAATAAAGCATTTAAGGGGTAAATAAAAATATCTTCATTATGAATTCCGACATTACATTATTCTGATGTAGAAAAGTTAGCCCAGAAATATTCCATGACGAAGAAGAAACCAACAGAAAAAAATATGAATTGGAATAAATATAGAGAAGATACTGCCAATTCTGCTGCATAGAAAGTCGGATATCTCTACCGAGATAGAAAACTTCTCACAATTGCCAATATCCTATATCTCTATAAAGCCACAGTTCGTCCATGCATGGAGTATTGTTGCCACATCTGCGATGGTGGACACACTAGTCTCTCTCTCTCTTAGACAGGGTACAAAAAAAGAGTCTCTGACCAAATCGTCCTGCATTCTCTACCAAGCTTCAGCCCCTGTTGCATCGGCGCAATGTAGAAGTCCCCAGATACCGGAACGCTTTCTACTCTCATAGCTTTTTTTCCTCGAACTGCTTGCCTTTGGAATTCACTCTCGGCTCCCTGTTTCCCTGACTGTACCACAATGCAGAAATTCAAATGTAATATAAACAAACATCTCGCTGTACAGTTCGTCACTTATGGTGCCCCTATGGATTTAGCCCTTAATTCACAGTAGCCTCTTATGGTTCAGTGGCGGTGGGCCTTATTTAAGGTTAATAGAATTTTAAAAAGAAAAAAAAGAATAAAACCATTGGAAATATAATGAATAAAATAGCTAGGATAGGACATTGAAAGCATAGTTAATTAGCATTGTTACTGTTTTTGTAGTATTATCAAACTGGGCTAGTTATCAGGAGAGCTAGAAACAAATACAAGATTATAGACTATTAAACTCTTCCATAGTTAAAGAAGTCAAATGTTTATGAATAAATGTTTGCAGGACTTCAGGTGTTTTCTAAGATATTTTGGTCATAACAAAACTCAGTTTATTGATCAGCTAAAAATAATCCTGTTTTCATTTTCACTTCTTTACTTACTTGCCCCCGCGAGTGCTAAGTTAGACACAAGGCCGGTTTTTAATATGGTGGATATTAAACTCCTCAAAAAGAGGTATTTTGTATTTGAAAATAATAAGAAAATTGCCTCAGTCGCGAAGGACTTCTTCACCGAGCGAGGACAGAACAGTTGAAGTGTAGTGTCAGAACATATATCAGCCAAAAGATTCTTGTGTATATTCAATCTTGTTGTTTTGTGTATATATTTTAGAATCTAAGAAAACGGATTATCTTTGAACGTCATTGGCGAAGTTAACATGTTTCTCTTTGCCTCTTCTGATTTCCATTATCTGTTCGACACGAACGAGGCCTGTAGTTGAGGGTTCATTCACTTGTCTCTGCACGAGGGCAAAGTTCCTATTAGACGATGCGCACTGTTATTGGAAAATATGCTAAGGTTATGTCAAGCACCTCCTAGTTATACTGAACTAGCTATCGTTGAATGTTGACGGGGACAGTAATTACATGATGGCGTCAGCAAATGCACAAAGCAAATGGATCCTTTTGTTTAAGGTCGCAGAGAATGACATTCTTGAAAATAAAATGCAGGCGAAAAGAAATGACGGATTTTTGCCAAAAATTGTAACTGAGAAGTAGATAAGTAAAAATAGCTTTTTTGTGGATAAAAGGTTTATTTTGAGAAAGAATGGCAAGTGGAGTTTTAATGTAGACAAGAAATAAGTTTATATGCGATAGAACAAAACTCATAAATATTATTTGGATTATTCGTACTACTATTCTCATCTTGGGTGTTATTCTCACAATGTTTCAGCCGATGTAACCTACAACCTTTTTCAGCGACGCCGGAGTGGCATCACAAAATAAAATCGCATTACGTTAAACATTTAAAAATGCCACTGGTTATATATATATATATATATATATATATATATATATATATATATATATATATATATATATATATATATATATATATATATATATATATATATATATGAAACCAGTGATAACATTTTAAAATGCTTAACATGATGCGCTTTTGTCTGTGATGTCACTCAGGCGTCGCTGAATTTAAATTGTAACCGTCTTTCCTGGAACAATACACAGACGTTTTCTGCGCGTTTCCCCGCCCTTTTTATAAAAATTCTCTTCTTTCTTCAGCTATTCTGTTCATATGCTTTTGCACCTTAGGATGATTCGACGAAGAATCGAAAACGTCCGAGATACTTATGGGACATTTATTAATTTTTTGATGTTAATACAAAAAAGACTATAAAAAAACTGTCGTCTTGACGGTCGAATTTCGATCCTGGCTTGAGGTAGTTGTATGTCTAACATCACTGAAAAACTGTGACACAGCGAAACAGTCTGTTTGTGGATAACTATATATATATATATATATATATAGTTAGAGTAAAATAAATTCCATAAGGAAATCCGAGTATGACAGCTCAATTTAATAAACAGAGCAAGACTAAAATAAAATAAAGTAACACGGTATCACATAATCACCAGTGCGATAATTTATTTCGACCCTCCGGCTTTTTCAAGCACTTAAACGAGGAGATATCATTTTTGAAAATGAAAAAAAAGAAAATCACAGTCCCTATTCAATACACATATAAAGAAAAGGGGAAATTGTGCGATTTACAACGGAATGCATATAGTGAGGGGGAAAGAGAGTGACAACATATTTGATACATATATATATATACAGAGTGGTAAATTGAACGATTTATAACGGAAGGCGTATATTGAGGGGGAAAGAAGGTGATAACATATTTAATATATATATATATATATATATATATATATATATATATATATATATATATATATATATATATATATATATATATACATCGGGAGATTCAATTTACGAACATTAAAATCGACCTTTCGTCTTACTCTGGCCTTAATTTAAATACATGGTGATTGATGTAAGGTATTTGTTGTGGTTATTTTGTTTTCGATTTCTCGACTATTACGTAATCTGCACTTTTATTATTGACTATACTATTGCTATTTCGTTGCTTCCCTACGAGGGGAGAATTATACAATGGTTGATTTTAATGCGTTGAAAATCCATCTCCTGTGAAAAAAAAATTGCTGCAGAATAGAAGGATTTATTATAAAATCGACAAATAGTTAAATAGATGGAACGTAATCCCCAAAATAAAACCAATCCCTCCCCATAAAAAAAACATCCTAACAGAACGCGCGGCCTGGTGTTGCCAGGGAAAAAGGTAAAAGATTGAGAGAATCGTCTGCCTTTATCAATCACAATCATTTAAAAAATAATGCGAATCGTGTGCATCTAATGTAAAAAAATACAATTCGGTGCTTTTTTATGCTCTTATGGCAACATTTTATGCTCCCATGGCAACATTATTTTCTTTTCGGTTTATTTTAATTTTTATTTCATTAATTTTCAAAATATAATTAACGTTGGTGGATTATCCCACCTTACTAAATCTGGTTTCGATTGTTACATGTCGGTTTGTAATTTATGTTACACTTTTCAAAGTCGAATTAACGTTAAAGTGTTAAAGTCTTTTATACTATACTTAATATTTTCTCGGTACTACTAAACCTTACGAACTGTGCTGAAATAGTAACGGTATTATAAACGAACCTATTTTAACATGGGAGGGTGGGGCTTTGTTAAGTATAGTCTACTTTTACCTAACCATTTAAATAAGAAAAGATAACGTAAAAATTGAACATAACCTGAAAATCATATCTAAAAAATAGCACGGTCATGAGATGTTTTGTAATCATCTAGTTTAATAATGTCCTCATGTAAACGTAGGTTTGGTATGGATGGACAGAAGCGATACGTTTTACTGATGGAGAAGAAGTGATCGAATAGGTTTAAGAATTTAATAAATAAATTGTTTCTACGAAGATGTTATTTATGTAGCGTAAAAATGTACTGACAAGGCGTGAAGAGTGAACAGTAACAGTAATGTTAAGATGAGAATTCTAGCATTTAATCTATCAAATAATGTTAACGTTGAGACTCCCATGTCCGGAATAATGTTTAGATGTTAATGGTAGCTTTAAGAAAGTGACTTTATGGGCTACTGTACAAGCTTTGTAAACAATAGAATTGAGAGCTGCTATTGATGTGACAATGTCATGTGTTGAGAAATGAAGTTGAAGCCTTTAAAATGTCATGAATGTTAATAGTGATGGTTGTATGTACGACATTATAATTTAAGATAATAAATGATGATGTGGAAATGTGGAGTAATTGGAAGTAGGATTGTGTCGAAATTGGGTGTAGTAGATGGAGGACGCCATTTTGAATTGAGTTTGGTTAGAAGTTCAGAGGTGTGTTTACTGATCTGATTATCCAGAATGCGAATGGGTTTAGGTGGAAAACTAAGAAAACCTTTAGCGCACACCCATTCTGTTATTCGTGTAATTTTTACGAAGGGGGCGCTTCTTATTCAGTTTATGATATATATGTAGTGTAGATGGATAATTTTAAATTAAAATAATAATCGGTGTTGCGAATAATAGTTCCTTATTTATTATTATCTACGGTGTATAAGAGTTGCGTGGCAGGAGGAAAATGTTAGGAGAAAAAATAGTATGCTACCCTCTGTTTGTAGTACGTTTTGGGGAGAGTGAGCCGTAGGGTCTGAAATAGTTTTTAATGTTTGAAGATCATATCAAATGAAAGTTTCTTGAGCCACGCTCGAGTGAAGTTGGTGAATGACGTGGTGAGTTTCGTAGCATATGGAGACTTTGTTTGTCTAGTGTGGTCAAAGTGGCAGAGGAGAACCAACTCTATTTTTATATATATATATATATATATATATATATATATATATATATATATATATATATATATATATCGTAATTAGTAGTAATGCTACACTTTAAAAAGCAAGAATTGGTTTAGTGCTTCCTAAATTAATGCCAGAATTGTCCACATAGACTCGTTGCGCAACGGATAAAAGTGCTAATAGGCTGAATTATTCAAATAATACAAATTATAAATCCTCATCGAAAAGATTGCGAAACATAATATACTCGTCTTAGTTTCTATATCCAAAACGTTTCTGCCAGTTGAACCTTCCAACCTTCTTCATATGCATATTTTAGAACTCAGAAACCTTCTCGACGAACTCGAGAACCTATATCGAATATTTACGAAAGTAGATTGTTCTCATTCCATCAGCCATGATCTAGTAGAAGTGCTATCTTATGTTATTCTTAGTTTTTATCGCCCGTAGAAAGGATTGAACAATCAACTCTCAGAAGACCCAGTCACACCACTTTTAATAGTTATGCCAATCAACACTGTTTAATCGTTAGATTGTTTGAGAATGATTTATATGTAAGCATATTTATATTCTATGGCTATACGCCCATTGTCACTGATGGTTTTGTATTATTAGTCTCGGCTAGTGTTAAGGAAAGATAGCTATAAATTATAGGTAATTTGAGACATCCTTACTTTAAGAGTATAATTTTAATTTGATTAAATACGTGATTTTAGTTAATTCATTACTGCTACGAATTGATAAATACTCCTGTTTTTGTACACAGATTCATCAGAAGTGTATTAATATATTTATGTGAATTCGATGCTATGGAGTATTTTGCCTGGGGAAAGACACCAACCATACCACCTGAAACACCAAGGATGAGTTGATTGCCAAAATCAAACTGATGTTCAGGCGTCTCTCAGAGGACACCCTGAAGGCAGCGTGCTGCAGGTTCAGGTTTTGTATTGTGACCGTTATGTATGCTAAAGGCAGCTTCTCCGAGTCAGTTCTGTTTGCTAATAATTTCTCTAAGAGATGCATTTTTAATTTTGAGAATATATACCAAATGTGACAAATTTGTCTCCAACGGGCTTTATATATGGCCATCATACATATGTGCATAGTCATGTGATAATTGTATTTGGATCATGACCATACACATAACAAGTCGAGAGATCAACATTTGGGTGTCTGACTGGAGACAAGTTTTACAATCGCAGTCATCAGATGTCATTTCAGTTGCTAACACGTCACTGTCATTACGCACAGACAAGTTAATTTTGAAAGGATTCTAAATATGACCACGATTAAGTACAAATTCTTTAAAAAATAAATTCCACATTGAAAAACAATTACTCATTGAAACATGCATTTGCCATTTATTTATTCAAAGTTACCTGTTTCTTAATTTATAGAAATTTGTCAAATGTATCAATAAGGTCATTGTGGCTCCTATTATTTGGTATATAAAAAAAACATAAAAACATAAAACTAATTTCACAGGGAAATTAGTTTTATGTTTTAAACTGCTATGATAATTATATTAGAAAATTCGGATCGCCTACAGTAAAAGAAGCCAGTTGCACGATCGCCTGGCCTTTTATAGGGATGGCCATTATTTCGACTTATAAATAAAAGGGATTACCTCGTTGTTTCATTCTCGTCATGTTTGACTCGCCAAACAAACAAAGCGAACAGGATCAAATTGTTGTTCGATGAAAAGCAAATCAATTTTACATCTGACTCAATATGAGATATGCCTCATGTTTTAACAGACAAACAAACAAACAAACAAACAACAAAAAAAGTAAATCAAATTCTAAACATTCTCATTGCCAAGAGAGAAAAAAAACAAGAATGGAAAACCTGTCGATTATTTTCTTTTTCTCAATTTTAATTGGATGTATCTTTAGGAAATAATTAGTTCGTTTTTACTGTAAAAAGGCTTGCAAATGAATAGAACTTTCGCTTAATGTTGCTCTAAAAATACTTCCCGGTGATGAAGTGGAAATTCTATATTTTGCCGTCGGGCATTTCAAAATGTGATCATTAATGAGAAAGGCAACAATATCAATTTGCAGATCTCTTCGAGTCCTAAAAGAATTTGAAGAGAGAAAACGGAAAAATCCTTAGCAAAAACCGTACATTCCATCATGGCGTCGACCAAAAATTCATTATAATATTCGCGATATTCGCTCATCTACACAATTAATGAAGTGAAACCTTTCAATACAAACAAACTAAATATTCACAATAACTATTGTATATTAAGGAGGGAGAGAACACGTGATTTGAGTTCTCGCATAGCTGTGACGCTACATTACGAAAACTGGGGGATCTTTCACTTTCTCCTCTCGGTTTTAATTCAGTCTAAAACGATTGTGCCGAGAACGCAAGCCACAACGCACCCAGACGTAGTTGAGTACCTGTAAATGGCCTATGGGTACGATGGTTTAAGCTAAGTTTGTCTAATCGAAACGATAATAAAAGAATTGAACCATGAAACTGTGTTGAGTGGTATTTCTAAGCGATTTAGCTGTTACAGCTAGATCGGTTGTAAATAGCACTGAACACATAAAAGTCAAACAAAATCGCAAAGTATACGATTAAATAAAAAAAATAAAAAAATAAAATGGTTCTTAGCCAAATCAATTTGACAATGGAATTTGGTGATGATGCAGCAATTTCATAAATTATACTTCGGATTAGTTATGATATAATTTTAAAATTGTTTGCTGTTAATGTCTGTTCCGTGAGCTATGAATTATTTAAAAAGTGAATGTTCAAAAGAATTGAGAACATTGTTGATAATATGACGTTGCATTAAAAAAAAAATTCAGTCAAAGGAAATATTTTTAATTTTTCGGTTAACATTTAAGATTTTTTCTAACTTTGCTTCCTGTCCCCTTTCCTCCCTTTTCTCTTATCTCTTCATCTTTTTTATCCTCTTCTTCCTTCCTCCTCTCATTTAAGTTTCTTATTCACGAAAGCGTAAGAAACGTGGACATTACTAGGACATTAATAAAGACTCTGAGAGTGGTAATATCATTATGTTATTATAAATCTGTAATATATGTCAACTTACAGATTTATGTTCGCCGCGAGATTGTTGTTAAATTAAGAAGGACGGCCCAATCCAATGACAGTCAAGTCCACCGTCTCTCGTGGAAACAATAGATAGATGAAAGTACGGTAGACAAGATAGAATAGGCGCGAAACAGGCAGTGAGTCTGACTTGGAAATCCGACGCGTTCGGGTGCCAACAAAATGACTCAAGAATCAATTGTAAATAAATAATAAAGGTCAAGACCCCAAATCTGCAGCTCGCAATCGTTCTTCTCCCCGCCGCTAGCAAGATGTTAGCAATATCAATAGCCTAATTAAAAATCGATCTTCCGGCAAATTGATTTCCTTCGTTTATGTTTGCTTGGGCCCGACATCAATTCAAGAACGAGTGTGTCCACAGTCTGGAGAACCTGCAGGAACTGTGAGCGTCAGGACGCTGAGAAATCCCAGGTATGATTTTGACTTATACTGATTATAAATGTTGGGGATACGAGTCCTGTTACATAATGAGGGTCGTTTTTCAATGCAAACGTTTAAGGGTCAAAAGTTGGCACCAGACGGAAGTCACGAAACCATGTGATTTCCGCGGGGAAGGATTTACGATCTCTTATCTTGCGAGATTTCAAGAGAGAATGGCGCGAAAGGTTGCTGTCACCAATAGAGGCTAGCGTTCCCAGTGTCTATCCATCTATCTATCTGTGTGTCTTTATATATTTCCCTCACACGTATCCACGTTGTCTCTCCATTGTTTTTCTGTGACTTGCTTTATTAAATACACCTTTTATATAAACAACCAGTGTCGAGGTGAGTTTATCAGCAAACGAAAGCGACCAGGGTACATGACGACGACAACGATACGAGTGTATAATGGTTTATACACTCAGTTGTAAGCTAAAATACAACAATCACACCTAGAACGGTTACGATATATAACATTAGTAGTCATATTACATACACACTCTGAAATGAATAAAATAACGTCAAAGCTATCTAAATATACTACTATTGAAAAATATATGTGAAAACAGAGATGTCCTCGCTGATGACATGGAACGAAACAACATATAACTTTGTTATGGGTTATATAATATGATTGGAATTTTTTTCAATTGTATCAGTCTGAAGAATTTTATCGTTGGCGTGTTGTTTAGCTTTAATTACAACTAGCTGACCCGTGTCCCGACGTTTTCCGAGAAAGTAGAGCAATTCAAAGAAAATGTTGGCCCCAACCTTGAAATATTGAATTATTTTCTGCTTATGGTTGTCTGGCGCGGACGCAGACCCAACGATATAAATATAAAAAAGCAATCTGAAAAGTAATAAAACAAACTTGAAATTTGCAAATCGCATAACCTGGTTGCATGATTTGCTTAGAAATACATTTGAATAAGTAATCGTTTTGGAGTAACTATTCACAATTTACGTATAGACAAATAAAACTCCAGTGTAAAATTAGGTAAAACTTACTTAATTTCGTAAATCTAATAATATATTAAGGATGAGTTCATCAACATTTGTTTCCCTAATGATTTTATAAAATTTATAAACATAGATTATACATATTACTTAATCTGCTTAAATAGATTTGCTAAAAAGTTGTATTTTGAGGTTGGAAAGCCCGGGTGGTGTTAAATCAATTAATGTGAAGTACTCACTGACTTGTTTACTTTTCCGTTATAAATGTGTGTGTTTCGGCTGGAGGCTTTGTTATTAATATTCGATAAACCAAAAAATAAAATGGCGGCGGTTGTGTGTGTTTGTGTGTGTTTGTTTATTTTAGGGATGGTTTGTTTACCTCGATCGGAACATTAGATACAATTTGATCTGAAGATATTCAGAAAAAACGGTTTCCATCTGAAACGCTAATTTTCTATCCCCGCTGTCAAAAATATTCGTAATTAGAACTTTCTGAAATAATAAAATCGAAACAGTCAGTAAATTAGAAAACAATAATAACGAATAGTGAATTACTGAGATGGCATTTTGTAAATAAATAGGCAAATTAGTTAGACTGAGCACATATATGGCGTGGAAAAAAGTAATAACGAGGACTATAACTGTGTCGGATAATTATAACGTGGGTTTGTTGCTGTCGGGCTGATGTGGGGTTCTGTTCAGTCCTAGGAGGTCGACCCTCCCAGGTTTTACCTTCTCTCGGAGTAGTTTATTGCTGAGGCACCTCTACCAGAGGATGCCGACAGAACTTATTAGACATTTTTTGTAGGTCAGAGTGAACTTTGCACAGGCTTTTCAAAACCGCATCTGACCATGTGTCTAACCTCCTGCAGAGAAAGTAAATTATATTATAACTGATAGCGGTATCTATCTCCCCTCATCGTGGGAAGATGCGACACCATGTCGGAAGGTGGGGATTGAAAAGCCAGCAAAAAGAGCAGTTTTCATTCTTGCTGACAAAAACATGCCCGAACAGCTCCGTCGGTAATTTGAAATAAACTAACCCATTCTCAAAAAGAGAAGATAATGGCTGAGGTGGAACTCGTAGAATTGCATATAGCTACACCTCAGTCCGACAGAAGCAAGGTCACCACCTCAATGGCCCAGACTCTGTCGGACTGATTTTCGAGGACGTGTCCTTGAGTGGTATAAATACAATCTAAACAATTCTAAGTGGTAGTAAAGGTCGCTTCTTGTCTTGTGATTTGCATTCTGATAGAGTTGTCACAACGTCTCGATGTAAGCAATCAAAATATTACTAATAATAACCAGGCTGCAGGTTTGTGTGTGCGAACGTTAGAAATATCTAATTTTAATGTTTGCAACTTAATTTCCGGAAATATTTATCATATTGTATATTTCCTTTGTAAGACTACTCATAGAGTATGGCGTCCAGTTCTCTGCTCCGTATGTAATACGTGATATCCAGCACTTGGAGAGAGTTCAATGACTGGCTACTTGAATGGGGCAGAGACTACGGGATCTGCCATACGAAAGCCGACTCGAGAAACGTCACCTTTTCTCCCTTGAGCGCCGACGTTTACGCGGTGGTTTCATTTTGGCCTAGAATCTCATCAATGACCATTATGGTCTCTCAGGGCCTACTATTCACTCTTGCACTGAAAAGAGATTTGCGCTGGCATTACCAGAAACGGTTTCACTGCCGATTTCGATAGAACTGGAGAAGGGCCGCTTTCTTAATCAAAATCCTTTAATCTTTGAATGAACTTCTAGGAGATGTAGTAAATATTCGAACGACGCCGCAATTCAAGGTGCTGAAATACTGTATCATCTTCTGTGTAAATTTCTACCACCTTTTTCCTATATGACAACTGAATTATGCTTATTTAACTTTTTGCAAAATGTATTGAATTGAATCGAATTGAATTTCAAATAATCGTGTTCACGAAGTAAATAACAATTTTTATGAAGTATTAAACCATAAATACATTAGTTTAATTGTGTCCGGAATATTTTGAAAGTAGACTAAAAATGCTTGCAAGTCTATATTAAATATCTAATGCCCACGGATTAAATGTGTATTTTTGTCAACTATTAAGCCGCATAGAATATAGGTTTACTCGAGGAGAAAAGTTGAACCGCATTCGGTCTAAAACATGAAAATAAATAGATGGTAAATGTTGTAAATGGAAAAAAAATCAAATTGCTGACCTCTGTCCCTAATAACCGTAATGCTTTTTGTGGGATTGCGTAAGTAATTAATTACTGTATATATCTAAAAGAAGGGAAAAGAAAAATCGACAAATCAGAATCAAATATTTATTTATTTGATTAATAGTTATCGATGACAAACTCCGAAAATTTGGTAAGATAATTGTATATATTAGAAGATATAGTCTACGTTACCGGCGCCGATACATAGTCCTTCGTTCAAAATACTATAAGAATTGATTCCATAATTCTGTGGCTAAAGTAAGATAATATATAAATACCGACATTGTATAATTACATGAATACATGACTGAATACCACCCTTTCTTTTATCCTCCTCTTGAGTCATGCATCAATTGATGGTATAATATTCACGATGTTCGTGCGTCATTATGCTCGCTTACTAAATGGCTCGAAACCCGTATTGTAGGTTGAATGTGTAACAACACGTCTGGATAAGTAAAAACTCACACAATCTATTCCACTTTAACGTCCACCTTTACTTCAGGAAATTAATTTAAATTTCTTGTAAATTGAAAATATTAAAATCTTGCGGCATAAAACCTCTTACCGCAATAGCTGGATTCGGCATTAAATAACCAGAAAAAGGGTTGCTATGCCGCAAAATAAAACCACAAAACCACCCGTGTTATTTCCTAGTATCGTACGTTTTTAAACTAATAATAGCAGCAGCGATCCAATTAAAAATGCCCCTCATTCTTCGTGATCGACAAAAGCATAATAACTTGTGATTAATCTGTCAGTTACAAAAAAAGACGACATATCCATTCATGTAAACAGTACTTATATAAAAGCAAATAAGAAAAAGAAAGAAGAAAAAAGAAAAAGAAGTAAAAAAAAAACAAACAAACACCGGAAACCAGAGAGAAAGAAAAAGTCGTGCCTAAACGTCCTTTATTGCTTATATAGATAATGGCTGATTCTACAATTTTTTTCACAAACTTAATCACTTTCTTAGTGATGTGTATGTTTATAACGCCTTGATAAGAAGACGATGAACTATGAGGATACGGGAGGAGGAGGAGGAGGAAGAGGAGGAGAATAAAAAGATGACATATTAAAAGAGAAAGAAGGGGAGCAGAAAGAGAAGGGGAATAAAATTCGGAAAGGTATTGTTATGAAAGCAACCTTAGTTAAATCAAATTATGATCAATATTTACATTTTTACTTCAAATGCAGCCCCGCTAAAATTCCCCGTACTCATGGAATTGTTAATAAAATTCACAAACCTGTTTGTAATACAACCATATTTAGTACAAAACACTTCAGTTTATTCCTGACTTGTCCACCAAGTCTCAGTCATAAATCTCCAACAGTTGTTTTTTATCGTCGTTCAATGAAAAACACACTTTGATACGACGTGCAATATTGGCAATATCTCTGAGAGACTTCTCTCTTGGCACTGTCCTGATTTTGGTTGTAATACCACGCTTCAATTTGTGAATAGTTTGGGGATTTTTTTAAGTGACATAATTTTTTAGATAATCCCATGGATACAAATCTGCGAGGGGTATAGGTTCGGTGAGTGTTAATCCTATTCAGGGTCACACCTCCTACTGATGAGACTACTACCAAAGTGTCCAGGCATATCACTGAATAGCGATAAAACAAAGACTGTTGGGCATTCATGACTGGAACTTGGTGGATAAGTACAGCTTAGACAGAAATTCATTTGTACCAAATATGATCAGATTGCAGAAAGGATTGTGAATTGTATTATCGATCCTATGGGAGGTATGTTTGAAGGGTCAACCTGTAAAATAATTTAAAAAAAACATCGGTAGGGGGCATATTATTTTATTAATGTAAAACAACAGAAATCTTAAAGTGCGCCCATTTGATATGTGCGTTTAACGATATAAAATACAACTGAACCTTACGTGTGACAGACCAACGCTATACTTAACCTAAGTGTGACCAACAGACTGACGGACGGAGATTATTATAGAGGGAGCATCTAAACATCTATCATAAGTAGAAAGTGTAAACCGCGTTCGTTTGGTTTAATTAGTCTGTTTTACGGCATATCAAAATATTGAAGGTTATTTAATGCCGAAATACAACAACTATCTTAAACGATTCATTGTATACGATTACTTTAATCAACGTTGTTATTTTATCTATATCTTTTGGAGGTTGGCAGGTTTATACCTTTCTCAAGACCATTAATTCCAATTGGTACGTGAACTCGTCATAACTGATTTCATAGACCACGGTGGTAGCCATAGGTCAATAACACACCACAAGTGTACTGTGCGGCAAACAATAAAAGTATGACATGAGGTTTTAATTGTCGTGAATTATAAAATCAATTCGGGTGTAAGGGAGACAAACCGATTCGTACTTTCGCTTATTTGTTGCAAAGTTGTCACCCTTGAAAAGAAAACAATGACAGAAACAAGTTGTACACAATGATGTCCTTCTTTCGTTGATTTAACATTCAGGAAAATTGAACAATAATCTTGAAAACCGCGTGAACTTTGACCCCCTCTGTGTCGCACTTTATTGTTTTTCCCGAGTTTATAACTCACTTATTTACGTAATACTACGTTAAATCATTTGTCTTCAATTTCCAAAACGATATTTTCAATTTCTTTATATATTTTATCGCCTCTTATTTTTGCCCTACTCTTCTCTATATTACAATAGTATCATTGTTCCCCCGGTATTTCTATCAATATCATAAGTTGTCGCTTAATTTTGGTCAGAATTCCTAATCGAATTCCATTTCAAACATTCGAGGAACTGTATTTATAATTGTCCATAGTTCGCCTTATTGACGTTAAGTCGAAGTAATATTGAGATTTGCAATCTTTCTCAAATGCGTTTAACATAGTCCTTTCGAGATTTTATTATTTTTCATTACGTAGTTTCGAGTTTATACGACTTTGTTCGTGTTTCTCACTTAAGCGCTGTATTGTCTGCGTCATATTATTACGACTTTTTGCATATTTACACTGAGTTAATATTGTTGAATAGAGAGAGGAGATGGATCAATTGGCTATGCTGGAATAAGGAGGATGGAAGGGAAACTGTTTTTTTTTATCATTATTAGAAAATAATAATGACTCATTTATGTTGACTGAATTATTAAAACGATTAATGCAACACGATAAACGAGTAGATGGATAACTCAGTACAAATTACGAAGAAGACTCGAAACTATGTGCATAAGATAAAAAATAATTCATCAACGAAGCAAATAACTGAGAAAAGAAGCAACAGCCACAAATATCATATGTAACAATATTGCACCTGGGGGTAGAGTATGGGAGGTCAAGTTTAGGAATTTAATGAAGAATGCGGTGATGAAATGCTAACACAATATTGTAAGATTTGACAAATAAAAAAGTGATTTTTAAGCTAATTTAAGCTTATGTAACTAATCCCTCCGTGGCAAAAAAATGGGACTAACCATGGTAAACATAACAATGCAGAGAGACAAGTAGTTGAATAGATACAATAAAAAAACCAAAAGACTATTAAATAATTAGAGAAAACAAACAAAAGCGTCAGAACGAATTTCGAAACTAAACAGGGAAGACGTGTCTTCGACGCTGACTCTCACCAATGAAAGGGCTCGGAATTCCCCACGGTACATGACAGAGTTAAAAAAACAACAAAAAGTATTGTACCGTCGAATACAGTGACTGATAAAACTCCTTTTGTGTTTTTAGAGTCTTCAATGGTAAAACAGCCTGTGAGGGAAAGACGCTTACAGAAATTGCTAATTTCTGTTTCATGTAACTTATCCCCCAGACAGGAAACGGAGCTAAACATGGTAAACATAACAATCACAACGTGCGAGACAGTAAACCAATAGCAACGACAACAACAGCAACACAGATGGCAGTAAGCGTGGTGTGCAGAACAAAGAAAGACCACGGTTTAACAAATTAATTAGCACATGTTACGCTACTTTGGCGCTTATTAATAGTAGTGCGCGCTACTATATTAATAATCAGTTTAGTGGAGCTATAGCTCTACATCTGAATTGTTTGAATTTTCAAATGGGATGTTTGTGCCCATATCATGTACCCTAAAGTCACTTAAAATACTCCAAAGAAATTGAAATTTCGGGAATATTTATTACTTGATGTCTAAAATATATTATAAAAATTTCACAGAAATCGAAGGTATTTAAATTTTCACGAAGACCGAAAATTAAATATAGACTACAATTAGACCTTTTGCGTATCGCAGCTGTGTTCTAAAATTCATAATGATCAGTTAATAAGTCAAGGAGTGAATAATGTACACAGCAATATATAAAAATAAATATAGCTCTATTTATATAGACATGTATATCTATATAACCAAAAAACACACACCAATAAGTCAAGATTTCTTTTTTCAGACATCTTTCACTAGACAACTTTTTTGCTAAAGCGTTTTAGTTATTTCCTAGCCAATATAAATAATCATCATACACATGAATAAGTATTTTTATTATGATTTAGAGCTAAAAAAACCCACACTTTTTTTATGTGAATTATCGTGCAGAAGAGAAATGTTTGAAAACCCCGGCGTTGATGGGTATATCAACTAGCATATATACATAACGAAAAATAAATGATACACCCTGCGTAACAATATCAAATCAAAGTAACTGTATTGTCATGGAATAGCTAGCCATGTAAGCCATGTAAAAGGCTAGTTAGAAGATGAGTACATCGATATGGTTTGTCCAAGGCGACTTTAATTCTGAATATGATTCGCATCCATTCTCCATTTTTTTGTTTGGCTGTGGGTAGGTGTTGAATAACAGAGAATGCTTCTTATCGTCTAAGGCTACGAAAGCGCGTATAATATGTTTTGTGATGGACATGACTTAGCGCTTGCGTTAGCAACTCCTCAAAAGATATATTTAAATTCCTGTTGATAATGTGTTACGCCTCCACTGCTCAAATAAGGAGTAATTATCTAAAGATCAGTGGCCATGATGCATCCAGCGCTGCCTTGAACTGCTTTATCGTCTGCAAGCTGACCTCGCCGTCTGACAGTTAGTTACAGCTTCTTATACGGTGCAGCGACCAGAAACGAAAAGACGTCTTGCAACGAAATAATTATTAGTAGTGGTCCCCATAACTTTGCTTTCAGTGGCTCCTGCATTGAAGAGACCGCGACCCACGGAAGGAATAACTGTATAGCTGCACGATATATACCACATAGCAGATACCTACTTAGTCGCAAGTGTTACTTTAGAGTGTTTTCTTCTTCTAGACTGGTTGCCCTACATATATTTTAGAGTAGAGTCTGTCAACCGATGTAAACCATGGCAAAAAGTTGGAGTACAGATTAGTGCCTTACTCAGTAGCTTCGATGAGACTTGGTCGCCATATGCCGAGCCCAAAATTCATCTGGAAACCATTGCGAAAGAGAGATTTGTTTTTCTCCTGACGACTAGTTCTTATTGGAGGTCAATATATTTGGTGTTTTTTTTTTGTAAAAAGAGCCTAGCCACTAATCGAAACATGAGTTTTGCAAATATCCCCGCACCCTGCAAGTAGTTCCGCACACGCTCTGGACCTACTTCTCTAACTCCTGTCGTGATATGCATCGGTTTAAAATGATGGTTTTGGTATTGGTTATGTTTATAGTTAGGTTAAGGTTAGCATTAGATAAGGGTGAGTGTTAAGTTTACGCTGTAGAATAAACTCCACCGTGGAACACATCGCGGAATCGTGGACAGCTGTCTATGTGAGCTTATGTGAAGGCAGAAATATAAGAGAAACAGCCATTTTATGCAAATACTCAAATGATATGAATTGATTCGTCCTCTTGAGTAAGTAAAAAAAAGAAACGTTTTTTTACTACAATCTATATTTTGTCAGTTTTTTTTCTTTTAGGGGAGGAGTATTTTTTGGCGGGGCTGTTCCCAAAAGATTAATTTGTGATATCTATACCAGAGAGTGTAAGTCATTCGAAGAATTTTCTTTTCTCACGAGAAAATTACATTTGAAAAGTGAATGCCGTCTACGAGAACAATTGAATTGTAACGGCTCGCTGGCAAAATTAACATTCGTTCTTCGACTAATTCCATGCGAAAGCCACAATTTCACAATAAGTTGTAGCCATCACGTCGATCAGTAAACAAGTCAGAGTATAAAGGAAAGATGAAGACGTTAACATCACCTTTTATAAGTTAATAGCTGATGCTTTTATGTAATTTCATTCTCCGATGAGTTGTGTTTTTCTTTTTATCGTTTAATCGCTTTCATTTTCTCTGCGCGAGGCGATAAATTGCGCCGAAAACACAATGGCGTTCCTCGTCGAATCGGCTACGTTCGCTGTTTATTGTAACAGG
Organism: Sepiola atlantica; assembly: GCA_963556195.1. Lineage (NCBI taxonomy): Eukaryota > Metazoa > Mollusca > Cephalopoda > Sepiida > Sepiolidae > Sepiola > Sepiola atlantica. Next base: position 47,878,495 of record OY744538.1, on the reverse strand, counting down.
ATTTGTTACAGCGCGAGAAGATTTCCGCGCGAATCCCGCTGCGCCACGTGACCGGGTATTTACTTGATAATAGCTTATCAATAATTGTATCGAGATATTAATGACCTCCATCGCACATGCGATAACCGTTTGTTTCCTGATCCATTATCCAATTAGTTGTGAGAAGCTTCGCTTGCAAATGACGTCTACCGCACGCCGGCCACACCCACCCGACCGCCTCGCCAGCACGTGAGCCACAACTATCGAATATCTGCACTTCTCCGGCCCACCACCCTGCTCTTCACCACTCTCACTCTTTCTTTTTCTCTCTCTCGCTTTCTTTTGTGCTTGCTTTGGCGCAGTATACATTTACACATGTTTGCACTATGATGAGTTATGTCTAACACATCTATTTTTCCTCGAGACAGTGCTAAATGTCTAATGCACAAGTTACTCTTATTAGCAGGACCATTTGATGCATGTTAGTCCCTATTTATTTGCCTCCTCTCGATGGCAAGGTTAGACAGAAGTTTGGGTTTTAATGATGAAACAAACAAAAAAATTTTTCAAAGAAAGACACTTTGGATTGGGACAAAAATGAAAAAAAATGACTTAGTCGAGAAGAAGTTCTGCTTCACAGATAGAATTTAAATGTGAGTCGATTAATCGTGATCCTGAAGTGTACTATCATGGCATTGTTTCTTTATGTAACTTCTTACTTCCGAGTTGTTCTTCGGCTTTTTTTCTGGTTGAGGCTTCTTGTCTTGTAGAAATTCTTTGTTCATGAGAGATCATCGTGGCCGAAACTTCGCTTAAACTACATAGCTTTTTCATACATAATATACATTATTCCCAGTATTCCAGATAGAGAGGGAAAGGGGGAAAGAAGGGGAGAGGGACAGAGAGAGGCAGGTTAATCTGAAAGTATCTTTTTTCTAAACAAAAATCCCCTGGGAGTATGAAAACCCCGCTAAAATATTTTCATCTTTAATTTTTAATCAGATTAAACTATAGGCTGAATATTTTATATATAAAACTGATTATCAGAGTCCTAATGTAACAGATGGTAATTTAACATAAATTAGTGAGAAAATACTGGAAACCATAAAAAAATAAATAGCCGAACAATTATTTGTTTGAGACATTTTAAAATGCAATTTCGTGTTAAGGATTTTTATGACGTAAGTCAACAGACCATGATATTATAATTTGGTTAACAAATGATATTCAAAATGTTTGCACAAAGATGAGTTATGTCTAACGCATCTATTTTGTGCTCGCGACAACACTAAAGTCTAATGCATAGGTCACTCTTATCGTCAGGACTATGCAATGCATGTTAATCAGATAATCGTGATTTCTAAGTATACCACGATGGAGATCGTTTATCTACGTAACTTCTTCGTTCTTAGTTCTTCTTCGACTATTTCCAGTTGAGACTTCTTATCTAGTGGAAATTTTTCGTTGATGGGAGATCTTATTAATGGTGGAATCATCGCCTTAAATACATAGCTTTTATTCATATACATAATACCCATTGCCCCTAGTTGTCCGGATACAGTGTGTGAACGGCTGAGAAAGAGAGAGAGCGAGATAGAGAGAGCGAGCGAGATAGAGAGAGAAAATATAGACAGCTTAAACTGAAGTTATCGTTTTCCTTCAAACAGGTCATCTTGGAGTATAGCATCCTCACTTAAATCTTTACACATCTGATTTTAATGAGATTAAACTATACTCCCTAGTTACATCACACAACATTTTATATCTAAGACCCATTACTGGGGTCTTAATGTAATACGATGGGATGGGAGACGTGTAATTTAGCATTAATTACTGACGAAGGACTCCAAACCGTAAAAATAAAAGTCTAAGAATTATTGAAAGTCTGTTCTTTAGGATTTTAAAACGCAGTTTTGTGTCGGTATATTTATGACGTCAGTCAACGAACAATACATAATTAGATTCTGGTCAATAAATAAGGGTTCGTAAAAAGTTGAATACCTTATTATATATTTCGTGAACAAATGGTATTCGCAAAAATATCCGAATCGGTATGAATGTTTAAATTGTGTATGACGTAAATCATGACGCAAACGATATTAGTAAATATACGGAGGGAGAGAGAAGGGAAGAAGACAATATTTAAAGGGAACTGAAGAAGTGGACTTCTTCGATCGCTGCAAAGAAGATACCCACGTTCAAGTTGTACTGATGACGTAACAGGCAAGTACTTGTGCACTTGTTGACGGTTGCGCGTAGCAGTCTTTCAAAGAAAGCTTGAATCTGCAAAATGGTGTTTCCTAACACTCGTATACTTAACCTTTTACAAAGAAAAGCAAATTGTATGGGTTTCCCTTCTTTGTTGGCCCTTGTATGTGTTAACAATGACTAACTACGAACAAGACCGTAAATGGAAAACTGACATCAAATATGTTGTTATGGTCGCTGTAAAGAAATGTTGAATCATTCTTGCATTTAGAATGTACCTGACTCCAGATGGAATCATCTAACTGTACGACGGAGTACTGTTACCACATCTGGGGAGGGGGCCGCATTGAGCACTTATTCCTCCCATAATAAGGTACAATTTCGCAACCTAGTCGGGGATGAATGATCTCTACACATCACCACAGCCTATATCTTACAGAAGAGACTTTGCTAGTTTTTCTCTACTCTAACGTTATTTCCATGGTAGGTGCTCGACTGAGCCCATAATCTCTGGTTCTCTCTGTAAAAAATTCATAACAAGAACCCGCTTTCTACCACCACTACAAAAACTTTTCGTTTTTCATCTGCGTACCTAAAACTAAAAGGAATTTCCATGAACAGAGTTTCATTCCAAGGATTTCTCATCTGTAGAAAACATTATCATGTTACTGCTTTCCTTTCTTTTCAAATGTCTACAGGTGCTTGTTGAACTGTGCTAGTCTAGTTGTCAAATTTTCTCCATTCCGTCCATCATTTTCAATAATATCATAGTAGTGTTTGCCCTCCAGTGGACAAGCTAATTAAGCCTTATCCCTGGTATCCCTAATCCCTTAGGTCTTTGCAAGTGGTAACTCATTAGTATAAAAAAGTAATAATAATAATAATAATAATAAAAAATTAACAAGAAACAACAACAACAACTGATCAACAAGCTAAACCAGTCTATCAGGGTTCGATCACAACTCTTACTAGTACGGCGTTATGATAAATTTCACCCAGAAAATGAAATTTTTTTTGAAATCCCAAAACATTTCGAAATTCATAGCTTTAATTGTATAAGCTTTCACATGGCTATATGTTTTTATTATATTCAAGTATTTAGAAAGTTTTTTGCTGTTTCAAAAGACGTTTTTGACGGATCAGGATCTACACAGGGTTTTGCAATAGAAAAATATATTTGATTCGTTGTGAAATGTTCGAATATTCTACCCTCTTTCATCTATTGATTATTTATTAATAGAACAGGAATTCAGAATGGATTTGTGTTAAGGGTATTATTTAATTTGTTATCTATAATTTATATAAAAAAAAACTATCCCTTTCATCTCGGGAGGTTACTCCTTTTTTGCGCTTAGTGACACTACAAACATTTTGTAGCCATCTCAAAGCGTTTCAGGTCTACCAACTGACACACAAAAAATGGCTTATCATAAATCACACATGAACACATCCGCTTATATGAAAGCATATGGCAGACAGCTCTCCAGTATTTTGACCACTCCATGCAAACAGCCAACAATGCGCTCATACGCACATACAGGCACATAAAGCATATAAGTACAGAGTAATCCCACTTACTTCTATGAATCAGTTTATGCGATATCAAGAAACTTTAATTTTTAATCTACGGAAAAAGCAAGCAATAGGTCGCTGTTGTTGGTCGAAATAAATTCATAACTCTCTGAAATATGGATTTGTTCAATTTTTTTCATTTCTGTTATTATATTGTTTGTATTTTATGTTGACTTCTATACTCAAATTTACATTTTACAAGACTACTTGATGGTTATCCAATTTGAATCCATATGGATGCACCGATTATATATATATATATATATATATATATATATATATATATATATATATATATATATATATATATATATATATATAAAATGAAAAAGGAAAAACCAAAAAGGATGTTTTTTATGTATTCATCAACGTTTCGTCTTTATTTGTAAGACTTCTTCAGGATGATAATATTGAGAAAAATGTCATGCAAGTACGTGAACATATTGGGTTGACATGATGGGTTGATGTGAAGAAGTAGTAGCCACTACTGGAAGCAGTAGGACCGAGGTCCGGGCTTGGTGAGGTCAGTCGCGTGCAATGAAATCAATGTTATGAAAAAGTCTATCGTGTTTGTAGGGCGGGCAACATGTGTCCGAGTTAGCAGCAGGTGCAAGTGGCTGTGTGTGCACCAGTGTCAGTAATTGGGCTAATAATATGGGCCTAACTAACTTTATTTAGTGTTTGTTTTCGTTAATAGTATGTCCGCATAGTATCATAGATGTTTGTTAGTATAATGTATATGATGGTGCTTGTCGTGTGTGGTTATATTAAGAAGTTGGAGTTGAGCTCGGCTCTGTTGTTCAATTCAGGGGATAGCTTTCTAATTAATATTGATTCTTTAAGTCTGAGATTGCCCTGGTCTCTTTCGCTAGCTAGTATCTTGACTCGTATGTCTTTGGTGGGGTTCTGGCCATGTGTTATATGTTTTTGGAAGGATGATGCCTTGGTGGTTACGTGCTCCTTAATTCGTATATGCAAAGGTCTCACTGTACTGCCGATGTAGAATTCATTGACAAACCGCACATTGTATCTGGTATATAGCATATGTGCGGTTGCATAAACCTGTGTTGTTGATGGGGAAATTTACTAGGGTGCAAGGGTTCGTGTTGAAAGGTGTTCTAGGTTTAGATAGGTGTTGTCTTAGTGTAGGTGCGGAGTGTGTGAGTTGAATGTCTAAGTGTTCTTTGCGGATGGCTTTGCGGATGGCTTTGCGGATGGCCGAGGTTATTCTATCGCTAAAGTGTGGTATTTTAAGGAAGCATGTGTTAGAGGGAGTTTGTTTTGGGTATTTTCTAGATGTCTTATTGTAGTGTCTGATGTTTGTAGGGTATCCATTCCGCTCGAGTATCTGTTGGAAGTGTCTAACAGAGGATGTCTTGTCGGTTTGCTGTGAACGAAGTAAACCGCATCCGTAGCAAATGTACTACGGAAACCGACAAGACATGTGTGTAGATAATAAACAAATATTTATAATTGATTATTTGTCGCCTCCAAATAAGGCTGGGCTCTGTAGCGAGTAGTATCAACACAGCTGTCGTCGTGGCTTAAAATGTAATATTACTTCTAAAGGTCAAACTCTCTATGATGACTGCTTTTAAATATGATTAATCTCTTGCTGATTTACTGAGTTGTTGACAACGGCCGTGGAGGCAAAGAGTTTGGAATCTGAGTTTGAAATATTACTAGTGTTCCGGAGTTCGAGTTTGGCGACCGGTGTGAATAATTCTTCTCTACACTGACGATTCCCGTAATCATGAAACGCATACGTATGTAGATAAAAAACAAATATTTATAATTAATTACATATATATATATACATATATATATATATATATATATATATATATATATATATATATATATATATATATATATAGTAAGTAGTAAGCCTTGAAAATATATTTATGGCAATTAAGCTACACAGAGGCTCCCGCGTTTCATCCCCGGCGGTAATCTTCAGGCTAAATATATTTTTTATAGCTTACTACCTAGCCCTACTTACGTATTGAGCACTGTTGAAGTTAATACTGAAAATTGATACATAAAAAATTATATCTCCTTATAAAATTTTATGTGGATACATAAAATACTAATATATATATATATATATATATATATATATATATATATATATATATATATATATATATATATAAGTTAAATCATCTAAATATCTTATTTTTAATTGTTAGATTTATAATGGATATAGTGTTAATAACTTGATTGTCAGTGCCGATGTATTAAAATTTACCCGGCGTCGGACGGTGACGCAAAATCCATGAAACCACGTAGAAAATAGAAGAATAAAAAGGAATTAAAATATAAGAAATCGCTTCACGACCTTTGTCTGTACTTCCGGCAACAAAGACGAATTGGCCTCTGCGGCAAGTGCAAATATTTCAAATGATTTTGAAATATCAATCGATAAATGTGTTTGTCTGTCAATTTTTAAAAACATTTTTATCAAATGGAAAATTAGGTCAGACTGTCTAAATTGGTGAATATATATTCCTCTCTTTCTATAAAAAATCTCTCAGTTTCTTTCTTCTTATATCTGTAGCAATATTAGAAAAGAGTGTATAAGAATAGGATTAGTATGGTAAATTTCCACGTCGTGTTAAAAATCAGATAGACTGGAATTTTCTTCTTTTGGATTTAAGATAGGCTACGTCTCCTGGCTGTCTCCTGGCTGTAACGTCACTGGCACAGGAAGCTGTGTGTCAAATTTGTAGAGAGGATCAGGTCTTTTACTTCTGAACCACCAGAGAGGGCAGTTAGGCTTTTTGATATTTGCCTCCCCTCGCCATGAGGGGATGCGCTCTGGGATTGTTTTAGGTGGGTACATGGATACTATGAAGAACGAATTAAAAAGAATGTTTAAAGACAGATTAAATTTGTTGATACTTCTGTTTTTTAGTAACGTCTGTCAAAGTGGTTATCGAGAAGAGAAGAAGAAGAAGGCAGCGAGAAAAAGAAGAGGAGATGCACACTTTGACTGTAACATCACAATCGAAACCTAACTAGTGAATCCCGTCAACTAAGTGGACGAACCGTCAAATCGATGAAAACACTCTGTGAGGGTCCAAATACAGCATATCGTATTACATATCTCTTTCTCTATTATCATCATCATCATCATCATCATCATCATCATCATCATCATCATCATCATCATCATCATCATCATCATCATCATCATCATCATCATCATCATCATCATCATCATCATCATCATCATCATCATCATCATCATCATCTCTCTCTCTCTCTCTCTCTCTCTCTCTCTATATATATATATATATATATATATAATGTTATGTATTTTGATAAAGGAATGGAAATAAGACAGTGTAAATGAATTCAGAAAATACATTAAATACTGTTGGTAAAATGCTTAAGCAGTCATTAAGGAAATATGTACCTCAATTTTAAGAATCACTTCAACGCATACCTAGTGTTAATTTGTTTAATTTAAATACTATGTACAACAATTATGTAAAGTATTTTGTATGTAACGAAGCTTATAATAAGAATTAATTATAATATAAACGCATGTATAAAGCGAAACTTCGAACCATTTTTATTAACAGCATAAGCTATTTAGGTTCGTCATCATCTTATTCATGCTACTAACCGACCTAACTATTATGATGAATTAATTTAACCGATGTAAATAATATTCGGACTAATACACATAGTGTAAGAAAAAAGTAAAACTGTTAAGTCCAAATCAAGTATTGATTTTTCAGATGCAAAGTTAATTAAGTTTGCCTTCAAAAGTCCGACCGACTTAATTTTATATATTGGATATATATGTAGATATAGTCGTCCCGTGACGAGGCTTTTTAAATAAAATTAAGCGAAATATCAGTCTTCTAAAACTAGCTTGTTGATGTGTTTTACATTGCGTTTGTTTTTTCGTTATTCAATTTGATTTTGTCTATACTTTGTGTTTGATTTTTATCCTTATATTGTATCTTGCATGTATTAATTCAGTCCTGTATTGTGCAGACCATGAAGTCTTATTCTTGTTCATTAAAGTGGGTGACGACTGGGTAGCGTGTTATACTACGCTCACTGACTCGACTTTAAGTTTCAGTTATGTTTCTTCTGAAACTGAACTGAACTGTAATAAAGTATATTCTATATATAAAGTATGCTTCCTGTTCCCTCATTACCAGCCTTCATTTCCACAGCGGTCTAAGCCAGATAACTAATCATCAGAAGAGAATTAATGCCCCCTAAGTATGCCGCCGTAAATTCTGTCAAATACACAACCGGGTATAATTAACCGTTTCATTAAAGGGATGTACCTATCGTTTGCAACTCGCGGAGATGAATACCGTGCCAGGACATTAACAGCTCTTTCAAAGACGTCTCCACGACGAGGATCACCGAGTTCATACTCATTAGTAAGCGACATTACCATTTAATGAAAACACAAATTCCCATCAACATCAACCAATCTACACCTGTGAGATATTTCTATAACCTCCGAACTTTACATTTTGGATTGAATTGACATAATTTAAAATCTGTTATTATAGAACACACACACATACACACACACAAGGTGTTTAATAAAATAAAGTTTAATATTCCTTCCTTAAACCATGCTTTATTTTTCTTCCTCTCAACTAATCAATCTAATTAAGTGCAGTTTTTATAATTAGAAGCTAATCCCTATTATTTAGGTACTCACTTCTGATCGTACCAACCCCGACCATTGTACATCGATCTCTCTACCAACTATTAAATACTTTTAATGCATTATTTAAAAGTATCTCCATAGCACCAATCTTCCGAACCAAAAGTATTTTTTGAAAGAATTGGCGTGAAGTTGCCTGGTGCAACACTAAGAAATAAAAATAGGGTAATCGTAATCAAATATTAATGTTTACGTTTTGTGTTGCTCTATGAGTTTATTTTCGGGAAACACAATTATATATATATATATATATATATATATATATATATATATATATATATATATATACGCGAATACAAAGTAAACACCTTATACCATATCTATGACAATATTAATATTTTTATTTCTATATCTGTTTAAATAATACACGTTTACCTTCGATTGCACTACATAATAACTTTCCACGCATATTTATAAAAAGTAATTAAAACATATATATGATGTCGCTAAATGTAAAAAAATTGGATTTTACTAATTTAAAA
>OY744538.1:47859546-47864546 GCA_963556195.1 Sepiola atlantica | reverse complement strand
TTTTCCTTCCTGTTGACTATGGCAAGTTTGCTGTATTTACTTATTATGTTGTTTAACGTTTCGTCTCTTTGTCCATAAAGTCTACATTTGCTGTTTCTATGGGTTTTGTATATCTTAGCTTTGATATAGTTAGTTTTAATCGCGTCATTTTATGCGGCTGTTAGTAGTGATTCCATGTTTCTGATAAGGTGTCCTTTTCGAAGCCATGCCAAGGTGTTTTCGTGAATCTCTTCTTTTATCATTCTTATTACTCGTTGTTTCTCTTCCCACTTTTCTTTCCCCGCTTTGTCTATTGTTTTTCTGTTCTATGTATTGTTTATTTTTACGGTGTCTCTTGCTGCGATAATTAGACTTTCTGTGTTAGATATTTTTCTAATTCTTTTTGTGTGTGTTATTCACATAGTGTTCTATACTTACCAGTCCTCTTCCCCGTCTTTCCCTTTCACGTAGAGGCAGTCATTGAATTGTGTATGATCATTAGTTTCTTAGTCTTCTAGTCAAGATGTCCTAGTACTTCTTAGGTATTCTTTTCCAATATTTTCTTTCATTTCTGTTGGTTCGATGGTGTCTGCTTTCAGAACTCCGAAATCTTTGTAGGTATCATGTTCGCCGAGTGTACTCATCTCTTCTTGGTTGGGTAGTCCCATTCTCTCCGCTGCTACCAGTTTTTACCTTCTGATCTCTAGCAGTCATCCTTTTCAATTTCGAATTCTATTTGAATGTCATGGCTGGTGATTCTCGCGGTGTTTATCAGTATTTCCAGTTCCTTTTTGCCTTTCACAAATAGTTTCAGGTCGTCAATATACATGAAGTGGGTTGTTCTTTCTTCTGTATGAGTAAACTTGTATCCGGCCTGGCATTTAATTTTGACATCATGTTAAGTGGCATCATGGCTATGATAAACGGTATCCGTGATTGACAATCTCCTTGGGAAATGCCTCCCTGTATTCTTATCTCAGTTAGATATTTTTCCCCAGCTATCAGCTTGTTCGTATTGCTTTTTAAATCAAATTGATGAGCTTGTCTGATATTTTATACATAATCATTATTATTATCATTAAAATCATATTTATTATTATCATCATCATTATCATAATCATCATTTTTATAACTATTTTATTATGATTTATAATTATTATCTTTATGATTATTATTATCATTATCATTATTAATATAATTACTATTATCATCATTACTATTATCATTATTATTATCGTTATTATTATCAATATTATTATCATTATTGTTATCATTAGTATCATTATGATTTATATTATCATTATAATAACTATTATTATCATTATTATCATTATTATTATTTCATATATAATTATTTCATTATCATAATTAACTGGACCCATCCCCCGGCGTTGCACGGGAGAAATAGAAAATAACGAATTAAAATTATTCAACATCAGACCGAACGCAAATAAGTCACATCGGACAATGTTAATGTTTACAATAATTGTCTGTTTGGAATTGTTAAAGGGTGAAAGGTAGAAGAAAGCAACCAATGAAAGAACGAGAAGCCCTTGTAGGAGTCTTTTTGCTCATCCCATGATAAGGAAAGAAAAAACAAAGAAAATAGAAAAAGAAAAAAGAAAAAAAAGAAAAATGAGTATGCCTTCTGAGCTCTACTGAAACACACAAATATAATTAAGGAAGCCTGCAGAACACGAATAAACCATTCGTGTTCGAAGAGAAATGATAATATTCACAATAGTTAAAGTACTACTAAAGTAAATCAATGTAAACATTGATTTCTTTTCAAATAACTACATAATAACGTTGAATTTTTAAAAATCCGGCCTATAGCCCTCTGACCCCCTTTTTTGTAGGCAAAAGTTTAGCAATCTAAAAAAAGTTGCGTGAGTCGACTAGGACCGAACGATAAATCTCTCGATTTTGGAATTTCGCTGCTAACGTGTCGGCCACAAAAGCGAGTATAAAATATGCAAAAAATAGGTAATTTAAACGAAGCCAGTCAGTAGCTGGCACGCGTTTTATCGTACAATCCGCCATAAGGCGACCGAATTTAGTGTCCACCAGCTACACGTTTTAAGTCATTTTTATACCAAGACATCGATACTTTTTCTTCCAATATTTGGATATTATGCGTGTGAAAGGTGTAGATTCAGAAAATGTACACTCTATGATGCTGTCGAGTATCTTGGCGCATATTGACTTTATTTGGAAGTCGAGTCGCTGACGAAATTGTAGCCAGCATTTTGAAATATGAAATACTGCAAAGAAATATGCTCGATCATTGCATTCTCTAAAAACTGGAATGAGTATAAATTTATACGTAATAGGTAGAAATAACGTACTCCGATATTCTCGAAATTCAGTGGAATATGTGCGTAATGTTTTGTATCATGTAGTAAATTAATAGCTAACAAATAGGAAATGATAACCGACAAGTATTTGAAAATTAGATGTTTTTTATTACTTCACTGTGTCGATGGGTGAGTGTCAGTACTGAAGTGTTAGGGGGAAATGTATTTGCTACAGCCTATAACGAGTATGTTTGGAGAAGAGTCGAAAATGGTGGGTCAAAGTAATATTTTGTGTTAGCTGGAGAAAAATAATAACAAATGTACTAAAACACGCTCTAGTGAATAAGCGTAATATAGTGCTGAGTTTAGTAGCCTGTGATACATGTGGTTATTTTCCGATTCTTCAAGAAGGTAGAGGGGAAAGATCGTCTTAACTTTATATATTAGATTATCATCATTATCATTATTATCACTAGAATTATCATTAGAAGTATCATTATTTTATATTATTATTATTATTATTATTATTATTATTATTATTATTATTATTATTATTATTATTTTCATTATTATTATCATTATTATTATTGTTATCATCATTATTGTTTATTAGTATAAGCATCATCATTATTATTATTATTATTATTATTATCATCATCATTATTATTATTATTATTATTATTATTATTATTTACTCACTAGGAGTTATCACACTGGTCATCGTCAGTGGTCACCCACTGCCGACAATCTGTGGTATTCCCTGGAGACTGAGTGACAACAAGTCTCCTCAGGCCTCCAGTATGCTCCACCTCTTTTCGTTCATCACCGCTGATTACCTTGCGGTAATCGCAACAGCCACCTACCAACGATTTCCCGCTGATAAGGGCCATTGGTCCCCTCTGGGGCCCGAGTGGCAACAAGCCTTCCCAAGGTCCCAGAGCTGTCCGCGCTCTTCCAGTGGAGGTCTGGTTTTGCGCTTTCCCTCCTCGACCCTCTGTCCATAATTTTCGTGGCGTCAGCCTATGCTTGCGCCTCTCTCGTGCGGTTGTATTTTCCCCGGTTCTGTTGTTTTGTGCTTCCATGTGTTTGTTCTCCATTCGTTGCTTATGTGGGTTGGTTTCCGCATTCGAGGACATTTCTCAGGATTGTAGCTGTTTTGATCACTACTGTCCTTTGTATGGTCTCAGTTATCCCTTTGATTCCTATTTCTCCTAGTCTTTGCTCCATGTTTTTTGGGACTGTTCCTAGTGCTCCTATGATTATTGGTGTTATACTGACTTTCTTCATGTTCCATATTCCTTTCAATTCTCTGGCAAGTTCAGTATATTTGCTTCTCTTTTCCGTCTCTTTGATCTTCACTCTGTGGCCTGCTGGAACGGCAAAGTCCACGATTTTGCAGGATTTTTCTTTCTTGTTGATTATTATCATATCCGGTCTCCTTGCTGTTATGGGTTTGTCTGTTTGTACATTCATATCCCATATGATTTTGTGTTTTTCGTTTTCTAGTACAGTTTCTGGTTTGTGTTTGTACCGTTTTCTTGCATATTCGAAATTCAGTTGTTTGCACATTTCCCGGTGTACTTCTTTCCCCATGCTGTCATGTCTGTTCTTGTATTCCCTTTGTGCTAGCTTGCTGCATTCACTTATTATATGATTTATCGTTTCGTCTCTTTGTCCACACAGACGGCATTTGCTGTTTTCCTGGGTTTTATCTATCTTTGCTTTAATAAAGTTTGTCCTAATCGCATTGTTCTGTGCGGCCGTCAGCAGAGATTCCGTTTCTCTGTTCAGGTTTCCTTTTCTTAGCCATGCCCAGCTGTTTTCATTGGCTTCATCGCTTGTGAGTCTTATAAAGCGTCCATGTAGTTGTTTTTCTTCCCACTTTTCCTTTCTTGTCTTTTTGTTTCTGGGTTCAGTGCTTCCGGGGTTGTTTGTTGGGCTGGTGTCTCTTGCTGTGGTGATCAGTCTTTCCGTGTTCTGGGTTACATATTTCTCCAGCTCTTTTTTGGTGTCTTCCACACAGTCTTCTATACTTACCAGTCCTCTACCTCCTTCATTTCTTTTCACGTAGAGTCTGTCCGTGTCGTCTTTTGGGTGCAGTGCATTGTGCATAGTCATTAGTTTTCTAGTTCTTTGGTCAAGGTGCCTGAGTTCTTCTTTGGTCCAGCCTATGAATGGTCCAGAGTATCTTATTAGTGATACAGCCCATGTGTTTATCCCTTTTACTAGGTTTCTGCTATATAGTTTAGTTTCTAAGAGTTTCCTTGTTCTTCGTAGATATTCTTTTCCAATCTTCTCTTTCATTTCTGTATATTTGATTATGTCTGCTTCCAGAACTCCCAGGTATTTGTAACTATCTTGTTTTCCTAGCGCCCTCATCTCCTCTTGGTTGGGGAGTTCTATACCTTCTGTCGTTTCCAGTTTTCCTCTTTTGATCTCTAGCAGTGCACATTTTTCTATTCCAAACTCCATTTGGATATCCTGGCTGAATATCCTGGTTGTGTTTATCAGCTTTTCCAGTTCTTTTTTGTTTTTTGCAAACAGTTTAAGGTCATCCATGTACATCAGGTGGTTTATTCTTTGTTCTGTATCCGTAAACCTGTATCCGGCATCACACTTTCTGAGTATGTAGTTGAGTGGCATCATGGCTATTATAAACAGTAGTGGTGATAGAGAGTTTCCTTGAAAAATGCCTCTCTGTATTTTTATCTCAGACAGGTATTG
>OY744538.1:47854546-47857046 GCA_963556195.1 Sepiola atlantica | reverse complement strand
AAGCAAGTGACGTCATGTTGTGTTAGTACTCCCATTACAGTGCTCTACTTTTTCGAGGAGCGACAAATATAAATATATATATATATATACATATATATATATATATATATATATGTAGCATGATTTTCTTTGGGGTAAATAATTTTATTTGGACAATTACGAAGCTAAGACATGTTTTATCTTTCATTAGTAAAATATACTACAGAAAAATATCTATATAAAATTGGAGTGAAAGTATATATATATATATATATATATATATATATATATATATATATGTATATATATACATGTATATATATATTTCACTTCAATTTTTCTTGTTTGTACTTCATTTGTTATCATCTTTTTAGAATGATGTTTTATATTGGTCTACTGCTCATACGTGTTTGACAACGTGTCTGTCGGTCCGTCACGCTTTTCATCGCTAAACGCGCAGATTAAATGGCTGTATCCTTTTTTGTTTACATCTCATCGTGTGTAGACATGCTTTAACAAAGTAAACATTTAGTCAAATTTTAGGAATAAATAAAAAAAATTAAAGAAATATCTAAATTTTCAAGATCACAAAAAATTCACCCATGGAATTGCTCATAAAATTTGCAATTTTTTTCTGCGATCCAACCATATTTATGACAAATAAACTCATGTCAATTCCTTACTTGTTCACAACGTTTCAGTCATGAATTTCCAAGAGTCTTTATTTTATCACCCTTCAATGATAGACTCCAAATGTGTACCTCTGCGGTGCAAGTACACCCGAATACAACCGACTTTGGCTCTCTTCAGTTCACGTATGATCTAGGAATTGTTTCGATATACATTATCTTTGATATAACTCCAAATGATAATATCTGGGGGATTTAAGGTCCGGTGAGTGTGAAAACCATCCAGAATCTACTGCTATTGATAAGACGACCATGAAATTCGTTGCGCACATCATTGAACGGCGATACAATAAAGACTGTTGGACATTCATGACTGAAATTTGGTGGACAAGTCAGGCATAGACTGAAAGTTTATTCATACCAAATAGGGTTTGATTGCAGAAAGGATTGTAAATTTTATTAACTATTCCATGAATTGCATTTTTTTTTGGGGGGGGGATACTATATAAAACTATACTTGAGACTAATTATATATATTTAAGGATAAGTATAGTGATAGTTCCTATTTACTTGCCTCCCCACGAGAGTACAGCTACACACAAGGTCGGTTTTTAATGCGGGGAAAATCTAGCTCCCCCATTGGATTGGAACATAAATAAAAATTGCTCCAGTCTAGAAGATTTCTCTTTCAAGGACCGAGGACAAAAATAGTACGAACAGTACACTTTGCTCCCAATCAAACGGCCAGTTTACCAGGTACAAGATCAAACAAAACTCTCCTTTAATAACATTTTATGCGTAATTTAATAATAGTAGACTAATCCTGTAAGACTAAGGCAATTTAAAGCAATTTTAAATCAAATTAGGACGATCTTTATTAAAACACTGAAGAAAAAGCCGTGACAGTTTCCACTAATATGACATCGAGAGGCTCTACAGAAAATACTGTGTTGTCCAGACTCCATTCACCAAATTGCAGTACAGTAGTCCTGGTGTTATACACCTGGTTATCGGACAGCCCTCTTGGAAGTTATTCCAATGTTCGCGTCCTGGGACTATCATGCGGATAATATCAGTCCATGTAAAATGTTCACTTACACGGTAACAAAGAAAAAAAGAGAAAAATACTCCAAACATCGCACATTACACAACGCATGAAACAGCAATTTCGTTCCCTTTTATTACAAATAAAGATTGTTAAATGTGCGGAATAAATGACAAAGTAGGGTAAAGCGAAAGTAAAGGAGCTGCCGAAATTACATCCACGGTGTATTTTCTATAGTCCATCAGTATGATGTGCATATGTGCAACGATACCTGCGTCCCCGACTGGTCGACTTACCCCAAACTAATGTGCTGTGAGGTTTCTTTTACTTTCCCATCATATTATTCTGCCCGTGTTAATTCTAGCACTGGAGGTTTTAAATTTGCATACATAAAAAGAAACAACACAGATATAGGCATAAACATTGTATTCGGGATTTGTTGAACACATGTGTGTGGGTGTGTCGTTAGGGTTCCGTCGTTAGTGTCATACTTCTGAGCTAAGCTTCCCATTTCTCAAGTCGTTCTTCTGAACCAATCTCCTCATCCAACTCCTGGTCGTTCTCCTTCTGTCGACGTTTTTCTGAACCCATCTCCCTGTCAGGACGATTCACTGCCAACTTCGTTCATCTTTCTCCTCGTCCAACACTGATCAACAGCCAGTGTTCCCAAATATATCTACTTTTAACCAAACACACGCCTAGGCAAGTTAACATAATGAACTTATCAAATGTTCTTGTTTTCATTCACCAGGTTTGAACAAAAGTTGTGTCTGTATTTTAAAGTAAATCAATAATTAGACTTAAAGATGTTTTTCGAATTTGCTTTAAGTATACTTAAATCAATAAT
>OY744538.1:47757046-47849546 GCA_963556195.1 Sepiola atlantica | reverse complement strand
ATATACATGAAATACACGTAATATATTATCTTACAATATAATATTAAATGCTCATATACAATATAATATTAAATGTGCATATACATGAAATACACATAATATATTATCTTACTATATAATATTACATGGGCATATACATGAAATATATATATATATTTATGTATATATACATATATATATATGTATACATATATATGTATATACATATATATATATGTATATACATATATATATATGTATATATACATATATTTATGTATATACATACATATATTTATGTATATATATACATATATATATGTATATATATGTATATATACATATATATATATGTATATATACATATATATATGTATATATATGTATATATACATATATATATATATGTATATATACATATATATACATATATATATTTATATATACATATACATATATATATATACATATATATACATATACATATATATATATACATTTACATATATATACATCTATATACATATATATATACATTTACATATATATATATGTATATATACATATATATATACGTATATATACATACATATATATACATATATACATACATATATATACGTATATATATATATGTATGTATATATATATATGTATATATATGTATATATATATGTATGTATGTATATATATGTATATATATATATGAATATATATGTATATATATATGTGTAATATGATATATGTGTCGGTTATATAAAACAAGAGTCGATCGAGGCGTTTTGTTTTTCATAATCAACGTTTTCTTTGCTGATAGGGTCTGATACTCTTCGCAGAGTCAATTGATTACACAGAAAAACGGCTGCACTCCGAAGAGATGCTATTTACAAAGAGAGTTTGATTGTGAAAAGATTGTTAAAGGACAGGCTTTGGTTTTTATCAGATGTACCTGAACTCACACTTTCCCAAAGTGTGTAAATCATATGGATTCAATGAATTTGAAGTTTCAGAATTTATTGATGTTATAATATTTCTAAAAAAAATAAAATAATATTCAATCTCTTACTTATTAAGTAGAATTGCGATTGTTTGTGCATGCATTGTGATGAACATCTCTAGTTGAGCTGTATATGATGAATTAGAATTGATATATGCATATGTATATATATATTGCTAAACATCGATCTTAATGCTTTCTAAATTAAATTTTCATTATTTCAGATATTTTTTTGATGAATATCTTTCTGAATGATTCAGATTTTGTTGATCCCAAAAGAAGGCCTGGTTTTCTGGACGATTTATCCAATAGCTATAAAATAACCATTTTTGTTCTTGATAATAAAAGTACAGTTGTTGGAATTAATATTTCTATTTTCTAGTTATAAAGTCTCTGGAACTATATATGAATGATTTATATTGATATTTTTTTTTAGCTTAAACACTGCAGTTGGACTACAATATATATATATATATACACACACATATATATATATATATATATATATATATATATATATATATATATATATATATATATATATATATATAATCTGATACTTAATAATTATTGGCTTCTAAAACTGTTAACGTTTTAATGTGAAGTGTTTATATTGCTATCATATATACTTTTACCTAGTGATTTCTACTGATAGTTTACATATTAGTACCTTACTTTATAATATTAAATGTGTTTATACATGGAATATATATACGTAATAACTAATCTTGATATTGTACCTTTTTATATATTTTTAATTGTGCTATATCTAGGAACAAGTTGTCGGTTAATTTAACGAATAAAGTAACATAATATTTGGCTATAATTTTGGGCTCAAGGAGCAATTAAGTGCCGAACGGATGTATAATATAATGCAAAACAAAACATCCGGAAGAACCATCATGTTATTTGGAGAGTCGCTCCTGGGACATGAAACGAGTGGTCATGTCTAATTAAAAGCACTTACTTAATATATATATATATATATATATATATATATATATATATATATATATATATATATATATATATATATATATATATCTGTACACTAATTTCGTTCTGTTCTTACGTTATTTGATTTGATTCATGACTTGCAAATTATAGGAATTAATAAATGTAGAAATGGTAATATGAGGTTCAGGGCTTGGAGCAAAATTACGCACGATTCTTCATTCATTCCCGGAAACTGCTGAGTGTCCTTAGGTGTGGGTTAAAGAGTATTAGTTTACCTCCATTTATTTAAGTTAATGTCACCCAAATCTGCGTGCATCCGTTGACCTCACCCCAATAATAAAATATTATAAATGATAAAAATAAGGATAGAAGCAAATGTGGTGCTATGAACATGTCGCAAAGGGACATAGGATTCCTCATTCAATCCCGGGCAACGCCGGGTCTTCCTGTTAGTATAAGAATAAAACAGAAACAGGCAAAAATGAAAGAAAATAAGCAACATTAAAATAAGAAAAAGAAAAAGCAAAAAAGAAACGACACTAGCATTTCTACAATGTAGTTTGCAATAATTTAGTTTTATTTCTATAATTTTTATTTTTTCGAAAAATATGCATTTTTGAAGGGTTGGAAATTATGTAAAAGCAATATTCGCAAGCAAACAAACAGCCTATTTGTTGTCTTTTTATTTTAAAGAAGACCGGAAAACGCATTTGATGGTTGTCTGTGCAATTATAACGAAAAAAACAATGAAATAAAATTAAAACAAAATAAATATTAAAAAAATGCAAATAATTCAAGAAAGTACAAAAAAAATATAAATAAACTAGCTCTACCTATCCGGGGATGCCCGGGAATTCTTTTACTTTCATGTTTGTTTCGCTTTTTGTTCTTTTTAAATCGCATAAATACTTTCGATTTATTTTTAACTTTCAAATTTATAAATAATAATAAGCTAATAGCTACAGGTGCCAAATCAGTGAGCAAGCCGATAGAGATTGCGTGAGCGCTGATTACGTTACGAATGCAGGGAGAAAAAACTGGTCACGTACTTATTGTCTGGCGTGCTAGAAGGAGGGGGGGGAGAATGAATATTAATTTTGTGTTATCTATGTTATTTGTATGTAGTAGTCAATGCTTTATTTTAAACTCACCTTATATCACTACATTAATTTAAAAAATAGATTTTTTAAAGTTCGTTTTAGTACTTTAAGCGATTGAGATTTTGATTTAAGTAAATAATCAAATAATAGTAAATAGTAGAACTAAATAATTTGTAAGTCACGTAGTCGCAAGAAATATACACCACACAGACACACGGGTAGTGGTCACACATTTTTCTTCATATAGAAAAACAACAGTCGAGTTTTCTTTGTCACTCTAGTTGGAGATGTTTAACTTTGATTTCTGTTTTACTAAGTTATGGGAGTTTTGCTCTCTTTTGTTTTATACTATATTATTGCTAATTGTGTGAGCACTGGAGATAAAACTGCGTGCAAAGACCAGCTATGGATGCTTAAATATTGCTAACGAGCAAACGAAATAACATCAGTTATAAACTACAAATAAAAAAATAAGGTTAACTTGGCTGACAAAACAAAATGGCGCGTAGCTTATTCGATAGTTATCATTAATAGCGGAATTTTTGATAATGACTCATGCAAATATTATGAGAAAAATAGAAGTGTTATTGGCGAATCCTGTTTGATTCCTAGTAAAGTGTCAACGAAAGAGTTATTTCAATCAGTTTAATATTGCCGTGACAGCGTTTATAAATTTAGTGCTCGTGTGTCACGGATTTCTTATTTATTTTGATTTAAGTCACATTAATTTGGAGATTTTGTTTTTAGTCATCATTTTCTTTAAAGTTTTAACTTCTGATGGTTAGAATGGAAGAACGAAATGGACGTTAGAAGTTTCGGGTTCGAACCCGGGTGGCTTTATTTAAAAAAAAATCTCTTGTTAAAATAGGTTTGCAAAATTTGACGCTTCTACTAAAATAAATGTGGAACGCAGTTCGAAACAGACGAATAGTCTAACTAATTAAAAAAATAAATTCCCCTTCTGTTAAGAACTCTTTTACACACAAATACACATACATGTACACATATATAATTATAGAAAGGTGGAAACTGGCTGAGTCGACATTATTATTCGTGTTTAATTAAATATATGTGTATGCAGGTTCTTGTGTGAATCCACGTGTGTGAGACACTAATGTAGATTTATCATGTAATATGTATCCATATAAGTATTGTTATGCTAGCGTGTGTACATGTTTGCGTGTGTATGTGTTTGCGTGTGTACCTGCGAGAAAGTGTATCTGGATGTTACTTTCTTTATTAAGTCCTGGTTACAACTTATCCTGCCCGACTTCATCATTATTTAAACCTTCCATATTTAAAAAGAGATTTCAGAAAATGTATTGCCATTGACATCGCTTTGACACAGGATACTTTATTGTAGGGAAATAATAAATCGACGACATTACAGTATGGTATTGCAAAAAATAAACCTAGAAGCTGCACGAGGGGAAATATAATGTGATGCATTATGGGAAATAAAACTGATTTTAAAACGATGAGATGTCGAATTTTATTATTAATATTATTATCAGTATCATTATTATTATTATTATTATTATTATTATTATTGGCTGATTTTGTGTGTTTTCCTTCTTTATCTCTTTTCTGGTCTTCCTTCGATTCATCTTTGATATCCACTTACATTATGTGAGTCATATACACGCATGCGTATACGAAACAATCTAATACTAAACTGTGTATACGCATGCGTATATATCGACATATATGTACAGGTATGCACATATATACATACGGAGTAATAAATACATGCATGGATATACATATATAAATATATAAGTAGGATTTACAGATCTTAGGCGTGTATTTGCTTGGAAGGTAATAATAATTTCATTTTTTTTGTTGTTATTTTATTTTTTGGAGAAGGGATTTATTTTTTGAAACACTCAATGCAGAGGTGTCATTGGCCATTTCAGTTTGTTTGCGCCAAGTCCTGTAGATTTTAAAGGGTTTATAGTTTCTGGGGGTTTCATGGGGTGCAAACGAACGGTTGGAGGATTTCAGTTGGTGCAGGCACGCTTCGAGGGGCTGCATCTTGGGTAGCGTTCGCAGCAATCTTTGGAGGAAGTGCATGGGTGTCCATACCAGCAGTCGTAACAGAGCTTCGCCCAGCGATCGCAGATGTTGTAGCGACGACAGCAGTCATTATTGGTACGACAGCGTTGACGGAAGCACATTTTGTTGGGGAGAAGTAACCACGGCATACGGACCCTAAAGAGAGAGAGAAAATAAACTTAAATAGACTCATTAAATAAATAAATCAATTACAAGGCATTCATAGTACTTCATATACATAAATCATGAGAAAATAACATTAAAATATCTTCAATCAAAAGGCTATCGTGGCATGAATTCTATTTAACATTTTCTCTCTATAATTTGCATTTCAAACCTTTCCTGCAAATTCTATTTGAAATTTTTTTTTCTAAAAATTGTTTAAATTTTTTTCTTAAATATGGCTGACACGCAAACCAAATAAAACCAGTTATAAACTATAAATAAGAACACAAGGTTAACTTGACTGATACAAAATAAAATGGTGGATGCGCACGCATACACATATAAAATGTTATTTCTACAAATTGTACTTCGAATTCTCTTCCTATAAACTGTATTTACATTTTTCTCCCTACTAATTTTATTTAAATTTGTTTAATTATTTTTTTTTAATTCAAACTTTTTTCCACAAATTATATTTAAAGCTTTCTTTATTACTAATTGCATGTAACATTTTATTTCTAAAATTGTATTTCAAATTCTCTTCCTGTAAATTGTATTTGAAATCTTTTTCTCTATATGTTGTTTTTCAGACATTTTTCTCCCTACAAATCGTATTTCAAACTTTCTTTCTAAAAACTGTATTTCAGACTTCATCTCTAAAGAAATAATTTCAAGATTCCTTTCTAAATGATTTATTTCTAACTTAGTCTCTAAAAATTGTATTTTAAACTTCTTATTTAAAAATTGGGTTTCAAATTCGTTTCGAAAATTGTATTTTAAAATTATTTTCTAAATTATATTTAAAAGTCTCTTTCTACAAATTATATTTTTAATTTTCTGTATCTAAAAACTTTCTTCCAAAATTATATTCTAAATTTTTTTCCTTATAAATTTTATTTCAAAACTTTCTTTCTTAAAATTGCCTTTCAAACTTTCTTCCTGCACATTGTATTTACAATTCTCTCCGAACAAGTTGTATTTCCAATTTCCTTCTTACTAATTACTTTTCAAAACTTTTTTCTATGAATTGCATTTCAAATTCTCGTCTTGCAAATATCTTTTTTGTATAAATTGTATTTCGAAAATTTCAAGTTAATTTATTTTTCAAAATCCCTTCCAGTTTTTTCAGCAAATTGCATTTCAAGTTCTCTTTTTGAACAAAAAATATTTCCAAATGTTTATTCTATTAATTTCAATCTGAAGTTTTAATTCTAACTATCTACAAATTGAATTTAAAATTTTCTTTTTAAAATTGCATTTTAATTTTTTAAAAATTGAATTAAAAAAAGTCTTTCATAAATAGTATTTCAAAGTTTCTACCTACAAATTGTAATTAAAACTTATGTATTACAGAAACATTCATTTGAAATATTAAAGAAAAGAACCTGCTTATATATATATATATATATATATAAATATATATATACACATATATGTGTATAAAGTATCATGTTCCGTTTCTTTTACATATAGATAGTTAATTATTTTTATAAGAAATATGTTTCAGGTTAAAATATTAGTTGCGTAATATTAAAAGATAATTTCTACAGATTTCTTTTGAAAATGAAATACATTTTGAACTAAAGTATTCGGTGTATAAGGTTAATAACATGAAGTAAATATAATAAAATGGTCGAAAACATTCCTGTCTGAAACCAGAACTCAGCTATGTAGTACACAGGAATTAATTACGACATTAAAAATGATCTATTAACACATAATACTTTGATTAGCACACATGTCAAACTCGATTCTTTTAAAACTATATCCTTTTATAAGCTTCTTCATTTTCTTGGTTGTGATTTGTGTCTGATGAAGACACTCCTGTCTCCTTCATAAGTTAGATTCCATATGGCTTTACAGTTCAACCTATAGTTCAAACTTTCTCCCACATTCAGAACAAGTGCGAGCATCGACAAAGTGTCTAAATCCGATTTCGGTGTTATTCCTCTTCAGATTCTTGTAGTTTTGTTGTTTATGTTGGCCTAACTGAGACGTTTAAGAGAAGTGTTTTCTTGATTAAGATAACTATTTCCGGAATTAATCATCGCTTTATATTTCTGGAGATCAAGCCAGCGAATATATCAGTATTAGATGTGATAAAAGAATGATATTCCGATGTTTGTCTTCTCCAAGACTAATTCTTATATCCAAGATTTGTAAGTATATTTTACTATACTATTTAACTCGTTTAAGAGGAGCCAGCGGTGACAGGGAAAATCTACCGTATTTTTTCTGAGTACAGAGTGGCCCTGATTAAATTCCGTCTGCGCATGGTATTGTTAATAACATTCATAATCCTTGTTAAAATCAAACCATATTTGGTACAAATGGATGTTCGTCTATGCCTGACTGGTCCACAAAGTAACAGTAGTGAATGTCCAGCTGTATTTAATTTATCGCCGTCCAAACATATGGTCTAAATATGCATCTCTGCATGGCAAGCAAATCTGAATACGGCCAATGTTAGCTTTGATACCATCCTTCGTTCAGGAATAGTCTGGGGATTGCTATACATGATCTTTGAGATGGTCTCACAGATGATAAACTGGGGTAATAAGTTCTGGTGAGTGTGAAGCCGATTCAGGATCGCACGTTCTACTAATGAGATGATTATTAATGCCATCGTATATCATTGAATGACGATAAAACAAAGAATGTTGGAATTCTGTGACTGAAACTTGGTGGACAAATTATAGATAAAAGTTTATTTGTGCCAAATATGGTTGGGTGGCAGAATTTTATTCACAATTCCATAGGGGCCATTTTTGCGAAATGTGTATGCAGCAGTTTTATTTGTAAACATATCCAATAACCTTTTTACCAGAATCGGTTGATGTGAACGTCGGATTTTTCAGCATTAGACAAAAGTTGACCCCGAAAATTTCCATACTTGAAGGCAAAATTTGAAATAATAAAAGCCCAACACTTTCACATTTCTTCACATGCATAGATATTAACATTTTTGTAATTTGGATACAAATTTATTATCTTTTAAATAAGTTTGTAAAGAAATGAAAAGAAGAAAAAACACATTTTGCCTGAGTTGTGGTGTGTTTGTGTGCATGGGGAGAGGTCTTTTTGAACTTAACAATTTAGAAACGGCCGAAAAAGCACATTTAAACAAAAATACTACGCATTCTATATTATTAAGCATTTTGAATGGTGTTATTTTGTATTTTACAATTTTCATTATATATATATATATCAATTACTAACCAGCTCACTATCAAGTATCTGACTTTTAGCTATTTTAAGCGCGCATGCCGTAATTACTTATGATTGTATGAAGAACACACTAATTCTGAAAATCAGCTAAGTTATGAACGCCAAAATAGCTAGAAGTACAATAACGCTTTGTATATTGTCGTTTGGGATCGGCTTACAGATAACAATAGTGGGGTGGGTGGTAAAGTCTGGTGACTGTGAAGCCCGATTCTGGATTACCTTCTACTGATAATTACCAAATTTTATCGTATAATGGTGATAAAACAGAGACTGTTGGACATCCGTGAGGGACACTTAATGGGCAACTCAGGTACGAATAGAAGTTTATTTGTACCAAGTATGGTTGGGTTGCAGAAAACAAATGAGAATTTTATTACCGATTCCATGGATAGCATTTTTGCGAAAAGTGAAGACAGCAGTTTTTGATAAAGATTTCGATTGGCTTTGGACTCACTTGATTTTATATCGGCCGTCTCAGGGTGAGTTAAAATTTGATAATTGTTAGTTGTAGAACTAACTGCTGATTTTAAGAATGAGTGTTTTGTTCATACATCATAAGAAATTAAGGCATGCACGCCAAAATAGCTAGAAGTCAGATAACGCTTTTTTATATTGTTGTTTGATTGCCCATCAAATTCTTTAAAACTCTGTTCTTTTTTTCTTTTGTGTGGATTACATTTTAAATATGTAAATGGAAACCATTAAGGTAGCGGAATATGTGAATGCTACAACGGCGATCAAACAGATACTTTATGGCCGGTTGCGATTGACTAATGGCGAATCAAGCAAGAAGTTTGCGATTAAAAACAACTCGCCGATATTGAAACTCACGGTTTCAGAAAGAAAAGCAAAGCTTTTACTCTTTGTTTCGGGTAAAATCAAACGAAACATGTTTGCATTTAAAACGGATTTGAATCGTTGAGATAAGTAGAATCTACAACATTTGTGTTTGAATGAAGTAGTTGTAATAGTTTTTCTGCCAAGGATGTATGCTTCTTTCAAACAATACATTTAAATTAGTATTCGACGTAGCCGACTAAAAAGTATCACGTTTATTATTTCAGCCATATTATTCACGCATTCTTTTGCCACCATGTTTTTAAACCACGTTCTTCATCAATGTTGTTCAGCCATGTTGTTCATCCATGTTCCTCAGTCAGATTGTTCGGCCGTTTTTTTATACCATGCTTTTCATGTATGTTGTCCAGCCATATTTCTCAGACAGTTTTTCAACCATGTTGTTAAGTCATGTTTTTCAGCCATGTTTTTCAACCATGTTCATCTATGTTTCTCAGTCAGGTTGTCCGGTCATGTTTTTAACCATATTTTTCAGTTGCTCTATATTTTAACCATGTTTTTCAGTCATATTGTTCAGACATATATTTCAGCAATGTTTTCAGCTCTGCTTTTTAGTCATGCTGTTCAGCTAGTTTTTTTGCCTTATTGTTCTAACCATGTTTTTCAGCCATGTATTCAGTCATGTTTTCAGAGATGTTTTCTAGCTATGTTGTTCAGCAATGTTTTAAGCCATGTTGTTCAGCCATGTTTTTACAGTCACATTGTTGAGTCACGTTTTTAACCATTTTGTTCAGAGAGGTTTTCTGCCAGGTTCTTCAGTCATAACAGCTCCCGTTAGTGACAAGACATAAGTTACTGACATAATTTGCATGAAAAAAAACGCGATATAAATTTCAGCGCAACATTATGCTACTATTCCATTACAAATATATCGACACTACACAGAAGCAATGGTGGCGTTTATCGGGGCAGTCTATGTTTACTGTGTGCCATGTTTGAGTTCTCTCATAGCTATTACATAATTTTCAATATAATGGATTTTTTGTTTGTATATATTATACATTAGCTCGTTGATATTTAAACAATACACTAGGTTTAAATGTTCAAATTAAAATAAATATCTCAAAAGATATGTGGGTGTAACAGACAGATAAAACTATCAATTATAAAAAGGCATTAACTCTCGTGAAGGACATTTCTTTATTCGTATATAATATATATTCTTTATCGATATTAAAACAATACACTAATTCTCAATGGTCAAATTCAAATGAATACCTCCAATGTTATGTTGGTGTTACAGACAGATAAAATGCCCATAATAAAAATATATTTACTCTGGTAACGGACATTTCTTTCTACGTAAATAATCTATATTATTTATCGATATTGAAACAATACACTTATTCTCAAGATTTCAAAATAAAATAAATGTCCCCAACATGATTGTCGTAACAATATCCATTATAAAAATAATCTAAAAATACATTTCTTTATACGTACATAATGGACATTGCTTATTTATGCTTAAAATATGATAATAATATGGATGTTTTAGAATAAAGCAAATATCTTTACTGTTTTTTAATTAACAGAGACACAATATATTCGTTATAATAAGATCAAAGATGTAGTAAAAAAGGAGTCTGAAACACGTCAGAACTAAAAAAGGATATATGTTTTAGGGAAATAACATTGAGAACATCACAAATAAAAAAGCAAATTATTCGCTTACTATCGAGCATTCATTGTTTTTGTCGGAATAAATCTTCGATTGTATCCGAGGTTTTAAGGAGAGTGAAAATGCGGAACGGATATATAAGAGTAACAAAATACAAATAGCATTACAACAACGGCAGATCGAACGAGCAGAAGATAATCTTTCTTTTTTTAAATGCGAAACTTTGAGGGGTTAAACACGAGTTGAAAATAGGGGATAAAATATAACATGTAAAAAATAAAACAAAAATATAATAAAAATAAAGAGGAAATAATAATAATAATAATAATAATAATAATAATAATAATAATAATAATCGAATACCAAATATGAGAACAAATATCACAACATTGAATCCATATGGGAAGAGAATATATTTCGTTTCCTAATATTATCGGATGCTTATATATGACTGGAGATACAGTTAAAGAAACAGAACTTATTATAGAAATGATACGTGGAGAGAGAGAGAGAGAGAGAGAGAGAGAGAGAGAGAAAGAGAGAGAGAGAGAATAATTATGAGGGCGGTTAAGTATTCTGTAAGAGTAACTCCCATAGAGGAAGCTAACAAGGTAGCACGTTAAATCGAAAACAGTAATTAATCCAGAAAAGCTATGCTGTGATGAGTGTATTGATTCTGTGGTGTATTTAAGTACAATCTTCTCTTAAATGCATCTCTTAAGCATCCAATAAATTAGGAAATAAAATATTGACTATTTCTGTATGACTTGCATTTGGCGATTCTTGTTCTTATATTTGGCCTTCGTTTATCCATTAATTTCCTCTTCATTTTTTTATACGTGTTTTCGGATTCACATCCTTACATTCAAACTTCACAAATACAGCAGAGTAGATACAAAAATATGTGAGTTAAAGGACAAGAAAGAGAAAATGGATTGTACAAGCCAACACAGGTTCTGAATAGAAATAAGTATTATAAGAATAAGAAAAATAACAATTATAATAATAGATAGTAAATATTGTACCATGAAACACAATGAGACACCACCTGGGAGCGTAATGCATTTTAAAGCTAACAAATCCCCAAAGAAAAGAAAAAAAATGTAAAGAACAGAGATTGATAAATTCCGTAAATGACGGGTTAGTCAGAATCAAATTTCGATTTATCAGAGCAATGTTATCTCTACCAAACCATGATCCGACTGACACAATTTTATATATCATATATATATATATATATATATATATATATATATATATATATATATATATATATATATATATATATATATATATATATATAAGTCGTAGTTACTGTTTGTTTGTTCACGAACTCCTACTTATTTTGACATAGACCTCCATCATAATTTCTATTCTGAAACTGAATTGCTCTGAGTAATTGAATAAGTTTACTTTGTTTTATTTATATCTTGAAAATTATAAAAAGTAAAATAGAAATGTTAATGTTCAGGGTATGGGGGTGCATAAGGATCCGCATTGATTGTCGGAAAACAATTGGTATATTTGGAGGATGTTAAAAACTATACATTTCCTGGAAAATATTTCACTAAATATCACTATACTTACACCCGGTCTTACCCAATCAATGTCAAGTACAACCGTTGCCCCAATTTTATAAATTCAATGTCTTTAATGTAAATAAAAAAATATATATGGTAATATTGAGTTATCGGCAAAGAACAGGGGGTCATAGAGTCCTTTATTCAATCAAGAGCAACACTGGGTGTTTCTGCTTGTATACATTATGTATACTACTGTTTCATATATATATGGACTCTCTCCCGATTTTCGACGTATAGGTGCCCCGCCAGGGGTGGCCCGCGCGTGAATTTATAATTGCAAGGGTTGCGTAATCACCAAACAACCGCTCTCCTGAGTCGGCATTGCTTGATTCTAATGGGAAGTAGTAATACAGGACGATTGGAAACAATGCCGAGATAAGCAGAGAGCACATACAGCACCTGGTATTCCCAAATGGTCACTCATTTAGTACTGGCCAGGCTCGACGCCGCTTAACTTCGGTGATCTAACGGGAACCGGTGAGTCAACGTGATTGTGCCGTATACATATTCATTTATATATACTTATATTATAAGACAATATATTACGTATATATATATTTGTTTCGGTGTTTACTTCAACTGTTCTCAATATATGAGTAGAGCTCAGTAGTAGTATGTTATATATACAGTGTAGCTCACTTGCGATAAGTATATGTTTATACTGCTACAAAGCTCTACTCATGCATTGAGAACTGTTGAATAAGTATTCACGTAATATATTATTTTATGGTATAAGTATACATATGATATAGTATTTATATATCATATCTATCTATATCTATTTATCGCTATAGATGTGTGTGTATGTAATGAGTGTGTGTGTGTGGACGTAAAAGAATGTAGATGAATATATGGAATATACAGATAAAGCATGCAAAAATGTGAGAGAAAAAAGTAATTGCTTGCGTATTGGCATGAAAACATGATTTGACCTTTGACCTTTAATTTTGGTGCATTTGGGTTACCTTTTATTCATTACAATGAATCTGGAACAATTAATTTCCTTTTTCAGCCTTCGATGATCATACAAAATGGATAGATACGTTGTTTTTCCTTGGAAATTTCCCTCGAAGACGTTGCTTCTTTGGATCAGTGTTTTCCATGAATGTTAATGATATACAGAATGCAAAACAGATCATATCCTCCGTCTCTCGGGAGTCAGGGATGATGATGCTCTCTTTAATTCTTCTCTCAGGACGAGGTATATACATAAAAAAGGAGATGATAAGTATTCTAACATGAACTATATTTTATTCACGAAGCTAATAGATATTAATTCTTTGAACTAGAACTATCCCCACATCAAGTATAACTGTCCTCATATCGTTATAACCTAACATTGCGTCATCCAAGGCTTACATTCAGACTGCTACTAACATCCAACTTCAAATCTATCATATGTCACATGATTGAACTAACACATGCAATATATTTCCATCACTTGTGATTTAAAAGACCTAATCTTCATAACCCATTGCCCTTTATAAATCATATATACACTTAAGTAAATCGGTAGCCCGTAGTCGAGGGCGACGCAAAGGTTCACTTTTTATTGGCTACTGCATCGAAATATAGGGGAGGCCACTACATCTTTCTCGGGATTGCTCCACACTTTATAATGCTGACGGTTTAGCAAGAAGGCATCAAGTACGATTTTATAAGTCTTTAGCATGGCTCGCCCAAGGATTTTCCACTGAATTAGCGAATACTAACTATTATGGCACGTATTTTAAATTTATATTATTACAAATTAATATTACATGAAGATAATTGATTGAAGAATAATCTCACTCCGAATATTACTAGAATTGCTCAAGCTTAATAGAACAACTGCGGGGCATTGAATCGTCTATGCCGATTTCGAATCCTCTCGGATGTATAATGTTCAAGTATGTTGTTATACCATACGAATAATATCCACCTGTCCTTGTACGGCACGCACCTAGGACGGGTTCAGCCGGATTCATTCGAGCGATCACTAGTTTCATGTTCATTCCGCTCAGGCGAGATATGTTGAAGGGCGTTAGGTTTTTCAGATTTTTGCAGAGAGATATCGTCGTTCTATCACGTACAGCATCTGGTTTCCCAAATAGTTACCCATCTGGTACTGACCAGACTCAACGTCACTTAACGTTGGTGATCGAGCAAGAACCGGTGAGTCAACATGATTATGCCGTCTATGAGTAAAATAGTGATTTATATTCAACTAAATGTATGCAATCAATCATCGACAATAGTGGATTGTAATTCGGCATTACATGACCAAACATTTAATTGATTTAATGTGAAACGTACAAATGGACGCAAAACCGAACCAAACCAGGCCAAGTACAGGCCAAGCCAAGCCAAGCCAAGCCAGGCCAGGCCAAGCCAGGCCAGGCCAGGCCAGGCCAGGCCAAGCAAGGCCAGGCCAGGCCAGGCCAAGCCAAGCCAAGCCAGGCCAGGCCAGGCCAGGCCAGGCCAGGCCAGGCCAGGCCAGGCCAGGCCAAGCCAGGCCAGGCCAGGCCAGGCCAGGCCAAGCCAGGCCAAGCCAAGCCAAGCCAAGCCAAGCCAAGCCAAGCCAGGCCAGGCCAGGCCAGGCCAGGCCAGGCCAGGCCAGGCCAGGCCAAGCCAAGCCAAGCCAAGCCAAGCCAGGCCAGGCCAAGCCAGGCCAGGCCAGGCCAGGCCGAGCCAGGCCAGGCCAGGCCAGGCCAGGCCAGGCCAGGCCAGGCCAAGCCAAGCCAGGCCAGGCCAGGCCAGGCCAGGCCAGGCCAGGCCAGGCCAAGCCAAGCCAAGCCAGGCCAGGCCAGGCCAAGCCAAGCCAAGCCAAGCCAGGCCAGGCCAAGCCAAGCCAAGCCAAGCCAAGCCAAGCCAAGCCAAGCCAGGCCAAGCCAAGCCAAGCCAAGCCAAGCCAAGCCAAGCTAAACACTGACGTTTGTATATTTACATTTTGTATGAAAGCAGCTCTCAAAATATAATTAGTAAACTAGTAGCTTTCTTTAAAAATAAAAAAAGCAAAGAAAAAAACAGTTTATGTTAGAATTTCGAAATACTTTCGTTTAGGTCGATGGAAATAAAGAGTTCATTTGTAACATACATTAACATGTATCAAGATAAATCTTCAGTGATGCCATCCTGCGTCGTGTGGCGTTTTGTGTATTTTAACACTACACCCACGGTCAGATTACACAACTCGAATTCATAAAACTAAACAAACAAGATCTCAACTTGGTGGCAAAGTACTAATAATTCCTTAAGAAACGTTACTTTTCGATTTTCGGCGGCTTCCATTTTTAACGTTTTAGCTTTTATGAAAAGAACCAATGAAAGAGCATACTTTGGATTCTCTTTCCACATAAATCTATGGGGAGGAGCTCTCCGCGTCATACATGGATCATAGCTCTGCTATATCGTCGATATCGTGGTTTGACTATTTCCAACTTTGCGATTTTTAATGGTTACAAAATAAAATAAAGATGTTACGTCAGAGAATTATTTATTTTATAAATTCTCTCGGGTTGATTTTGTTTAATTACTCAGTAATACGACATAATCACGTCGACACACCGATTTTCGTTTGATCACCGAAGTTAAGCGATGTTTAGCCTGGCTAGTACTAGATGGGTGACCATTTCAGTATCATGACATCCGTTCAGTCTTGAGAGACAATGGATCCCCTCTGTAAGGGTCGCTGCACGTGTAATTCTCAAGCAAGTGTTGCGCAATCTCTAACCACACCTCTCTTGGAACTACTTGATTGCAGTGGCAAGGAGAAATCCAAGACGACAAGAGATAAGCGGAGAGCAATTGCAGCACCTGGTATTCCTAAATGGTCACCCATTTTAGTACTGACCAAGCTCAAGGCCGCTTAACTTCGTTGATCTCACGAGAACCGATGTGTGTACGTGATTAGGCTGTATATTTCGACATGCCACTATCTAGAATGGTGGCGAAACCTTCTTACAAAAATACTACATTTAACAGACTTTTTGTAAGTCATTAAGTATAACCAGCGAATCCTCACGTATTGAAACAACCGAACAGTCACACCCTGGGGGGATTCTACTCTCAACCGTGGGGCGAAGCTCTCTAAAGAGAGTGTGCTATCGTTTTGCTTTTAATACTGAATGCAAAGGTATGCATCCTCTACGCTCCAGCTATGGTCTAAAAGCAACTAGTGTTCAAGTAATTGTATACACTTAATCAGTGTCAATATGTATTTTGTTCCCGGATTAAATGATTCAAAAAGGTTGATCGACCGCAAAACAGATAATCAACTCGAAATCTTAATAACACAAAATTGTTTTTTTATAATGAGGGGCTACATAGTTGGTCTAACAAATGCCGTTGTCTATTATGGAGTAAGTCGTGCTGAGTTCAAAACCTCCTAGGTATATAGCGTTGAATTACGCAGTAATGCTGTAGCATAAGGTATGAACCCAACATTTGAACCCAGAAATACGTCAAATAATGACCTATGTTCGACTATTTGTATACAATTACGCCTTGATATTTAATTGTGTAATGACATCGAAATTGATTTAATGGTAGAGATGATATAAAATTCCAAGAACTCCTAATTTGTGGAACACAATACCACAGGACTGCTTCCCTGCTGACTACATCATGAGCCGTCCTCTTAACAAAGTAAAGTGGCCGACCGTAGTCGAAGACAATCTGAAGGTTCCCTTTTCATTAGCTACTACACCGAAATGTAAGGAACGGCGCCACTCTTTTCCAAGGATTACTCCACTTACTCTTGATCCTTACTTTATAATGCTGAATGTTTAGCAAGGGGCCATCATACAGTATTTGTTTTAGTCTTTGGTATGACTCGACCGAAAATTGAACACTTGTCTCCCAGTTCATTAGCGATCACTTATGCTAAATCTGACCATTTTACCCATTGTTTCCATTCCTCTCATAATAGTGTTCATCATCCAACTGACAATTTCACTAATACTTATCCTTGAGTGTTAAGTAGTGACTTATTAGTATACACATATATTGACATTTTACTTATATAGATAATATCACGGTTGGAAGAGGTTATTTTGAATGTCTCTCGAAAGCAGCACTATATCATGTATTAACGCCTTCATCAAGATATGAGTAAAAGCATGTGCTAAAGAAGAATACAATTTGAAATATTTTTATATTGGTTTTAGCTTTTTTTAGCCTTGTTTTAGCTTTGTTTTAGCTTTGATTTAGCTTTGTTTTAACTATTCTTTGTTTAAACATATCGGTAAAATGCCCAATTCAGATCTTTTAAACATCTCATCTGAAAGCTCCGAATAAAGTCCATACAATCTATTCTTTGTACTATAATGACGACACCGTGTAAAAATATTTAACGTGAGAGAATTAGGTTATGTAACATATAGGTTAGCGAGTTGAATTAATGCTTTTGACAGGAAGTCGCTTTCCGAAAATGACGTCACATAGTGAGACGCAGCAAAAATGAAAATGTCTTTGGCCTTTTAGTTAGAAGCAACGTTTAGTATCTGTTCTGGTACTAGACTTAATCTTTACTGTCCTTAGTCAGTCAAACAGAAATTTTCCAGATTGATGCAATTTTTATTTTGTCCCAATCGAGTGTCCTCGGTTTGGGGGAACTGTATTTTCCCCACATTAAAAAATTGTGTCTAACTCTACTCTCGTGGGGAGGCAAGTAAATAGAGACTTGACCCTTTCTCTCTCTTTCCTTCTCCCCCTCTCTCTTTTTGGTTCTGTCTACGAGAAGTGGCAGACGTTTTTTGAAAGACTTCTCCACCGTGTTTGGAGGAATATTCCTAATGTGTAACTCTTTTAAGAGAAATTTAAAGAAAAAAAAACGAAACTAAGAAAAATTGCAAAATCCCTCCAAAACAATGTGTTGCTATTACACACTTTTCCCTACGGCGGAGAGAGATGATATACTACAACTGCTGCTACTACAAACAACACCAGACGTCACAGACACAGCTGCCCGAAAGGAGCTTCTCAGAAACAAATGTAAAGTTCCATACCGACATTAAAATAAACATCCATACATTTTAGATAAATGACAGTTTCGCTTGAGAAATAACACCTTAAACGAGTTTCTGACAATGCAACCATAACAGAGATAGTGAAAAAATGGCTGTTTGAAGTCACATATTGAGGGGGTCGTTCTTTCCCGATTTCGCATTGACTATAAAAAACTCACACATTTATCCTGTCTTAAACAAAAAGAATCACCGTGGTGCACGGCTTTCCATGTCCCATACATAGTGATTCACTTTAGTACCGATTGTACCCTCATGCGACAAAGATACTACAACGTTAACGCCATTAATGACACGCGTTGGCCATATTGTTTTATGTGGTGAAAATTCGACCGCAGTGTTCCAGACGGGTTCTTCGAGCCAAGTCCCCCCCTAAAGGAGATAAATGTTATGTTATAATCGATCAATATTATTTTGAAAAGGGTTTACACAAGATCTAGTTTGGACTTTCTCCAGTGACTATTTTACAAGATATGTCGATAATTATTACGTCCATAAAATATATTTATAGATTCAATCAGATCACAGAAATACACAAGGATCTTACAAGAAACGCCTATATAGATATCTTCATCTTATCTCAATCTTGTAAATAGAGAGAAGGCTTCGGCTTGCTGGTCAATCCTGGAGAAGTAAGTCAGAATTTGTGAATGACACCCTTCTATGGAATGTGTTACGCGGCAAAAGATCACCGGAAGATCTCATCACATCTACATTGACTAACTTGTAAAAGACGTCTGAAGGACCTGCCGACAACTTCCATTCACCCAAAAAAACCCTCGAGCCAAGAAGATGAAGATGAAGATCATCATCATCATAATAATAATACGATAACCATCCATCATCCTTCCATGTTAGCTCACTAAATCATGGATACTTCTTAAGCGGTCAGATATTTATTTCTTCGAAATAAATTCCACCTTTTATTTTGCTGCACACACAAGTTTTTTTTTTCTTTATTTGCCATTGCTCTATTTATGTCGGCCCCTGCAACAAGAGATGCATTATTAATAGGGCGTCCCCCTTCCTTCCATGCAATGTCCGACGGAGATGTTTGGAGAGAAACGAGTCAGGAGAACCGACGAAGAATTCTCAATCTGATTCCTTGAAATCAACCAGTATGGTATGCCTTAAAAGCACAAGACATCGATGAACACATCAATTCGCAATTTTAAATGCGTCCATACATCTATATACGAAGCTCTGTCTGTAAGTTTTCTATCCATTGGTCCGTCACGCTTAAGTTTTGCATAGCAAATTCATTGTTTACCGCGCAGATTGAATTCCCGCGTCTTAAGGGTATCTATATCGTAATGTTTTAGATGAGGTTTGATAATTGGTATTTTTTAGATTATTCGGACTACTATTCTCATCTTGGTTGTTATTTTCACAACAGTTCAACCGATGTAACTCCCGACTCCTTTTAGGTGCATCTTTTAGAACTCTGCACTAGTACCTCCCCCCCCCCTCAACGTAAATAACCCCGACCAACCAGACTAGCAGGAAAATTCAACTCTTTCACTGTAGAGTTTTCTAGACACCGGACGATTTTCTACTCAAATACCTTCTTTTCATGGAACCGCTAGCCTTTGAAATTCCCTGCCTGCTCCCTGTTCCACCCGACTGTACTTACATGATGAACTTTAAATTTTATGTAAACAAAAATCTTGCTGCCCAACTCCCCACCAAGGCTGCCCCTTATAAATGTTGTCCCTATCACTGCAGCCACTTGTGCTTCAGTGGCAATGCGCCTTTTGTGGGCGAATGAAAGTAAATAAATAAAAATAAAAAAGGGGAATAGTAGAGTTTGTCTATAAACAATATTTGGCTGACGTTAACGATGCATGCCTCCAACCTTTCGCCTCTAAAATGATAAACTTAAAAATTGGAAGACGGTTTTGAAATTATCTGCACATATCAAAGCTTGAGGGATCAGTTTACGTAAAATTTACATAGGAAACTGCCCTTCCCACCGCATAAAAAATAATTAAATAAAAGTTTAATGATGCTTAATCGAAAGTAGGTATTCACCTTCTTCTCTCCGAATGAAGATGTGACACAAGGTCTAAAAATTGGGATTGAAAAACCAACACACAAGAGGTAGGGCGCCCCAGGCGATTAGCTAATCCCTTCTCAAAGAGAGATAGTAAAACCTGGGAGGGTGGACCTCCTCGAACTGCACAGCACCATACCCCAGCCCGACATATGCAAGGTCACTCTCTACTAAAAAATGACCCAGACTCTGTCAGACTGATTATCGATGACGTATCTTCTACTTGTATGAATAAAACTTACTCAGGTTGTGCAGGTAAGTATAACAAATGAATGATGGTTTAACATTTGATTTCATTAATTTTACGAACAATAATCTAGTTTTCGTTTAATGTTTGCATTCATTAAGAGATTTAAAGTAGACGTCACGTTTGCTATAAACAATATGCGACCAGTGTGAATATATATTTGCTAATAATGATCTAGAAGAATAGAAAGGCCGGGGAGGGCAGGCACTATCTTGACCGCCAACTGGAAAAGTCACGGAGTGAACTGGAGTCTCGGGGAGACATAGTCACTCAAATGAGCGATTATTAGACGAGACAAACGCGTTCTTGCATGCAATATACAAAACGAGTGGCAGACCAACGGACTAAAAAAAACTATTTCCATATCAAGCATGACATATCCCCAGAATAACTAGCAAAAAATATGTAAAATTAAAGCACGAAAGATCTACGGAGAGACTGACAAACATTATTTCAAACAGACCTGTGACACACTAATAGACAAACTCACAATAAAACTATTTCAAAATTAAGCGTGATACATTGACGAATTGTGAAAAAAACTATTTAAAAAATAACAGACCAACGAACTAACAAAACTCTATTTTCAACTTAAGCGTGACAGAACAACAGGCTGATGAGAAACTATTTCAAATATAAGTGTAATCCACAAACGGACTAACAATAAAACTTATTTCAAACTTAAGCATGAAACACAGATGTACTGGCAAAAAGACTATTTCATATGTAAGTGTAACAAACCGTCGGATTAAAAAAACCCAACTTATTTCATAAGGTTCAGCGTAACGAACTTAGAGACTGACAAAAATATTTATAACATTATTGTAACAGATGGACGAACTCAAAAAACTACAATTTAAACTTAAACGTGACAGACCGACAAGCGAACTGGCAAAAACTATTTCAAACCTAAGCCTGAAAAATACTAAATATAGCGAATAGCCTGAAAGAAGGCTATTGGAACTAAACTATTTTAACTTAAGCCTACTGGACGAACATATTGACTTAAAACGATTTCAAACAGAAATCTGATCGACGGACGAACTGTCCGTCGATGTGCCACGTTTAAGTACGAAATAAACTTAAACGTGACACATCGACGGATAGAATAACAAACAACTATTTCAAACTTAAACATGGAAGACCGATAGAAATTTTGAAAAAGTTTTTCAATTTTAAGCATAACGGAGGGTATAACAAAAAAAATATTTGAAAAAGAGGTGTGACAGAGGAACGGACTGACACAAAACTATTTATAGCATGACCGATGGGGCAACTGGTAAACACTATTTCAAACAAGTGGGACGGACCGAAAAGGCGGATTACCAAAAACAAACAATTTGAAACTTAAGCATGTCAGGCGGAAATAATGTCTGATAAAAACTATTTCAAACTTAAGCCGGACTGACATACTGGTTTAAAATTTAGCGTGACAGACCAAAAAACGGACTAACAAAAACTAAGCATGGTAAACCGATGTAGGAACAGACACAATTGTTTTTTCAAACAGAAGTGTGACAGACTGACGGAAGACTGACAGAACACCATTTCAAACTAAAGCAGTACACACCAATGGGCGGACGAACAACAACACAAAACTATTTTAAAACTTAAGTGCGACAGACAGACAGACTGAAAAATACTATTTCAAAGTTAAGCATAACAACCTGACGAACGTAGTGAAAAAAACTATTTAAAATAACTGAGACAGACACTAAAGTGTGACAGACTCTCTAACGGACTGTTAACTTTAGCCTAATGGACAAACTGACACAAATGCTATTCATAACACAAGCTTAATAGAATGAAGGGCAGTCTGACAGAAAAAAAAACTATTACAGACTTAAGCGTGACAGACTAACAAACGGACTGCAAAAAAAGCTATTGAAAACTTGAGTGTAACGAACGGGCTGACGGATTTACAAAAAGAAAACGATTTCAAACTTAAGCGGGAAAGACCTACGAACGTTATGCTGAACACGATTTAAAACTTGAGTTTGACTCACGGACTGGCAGAATTAATAATTAAAAAAAAAAACTATTTAAAGTTTAAGCGTGACAGACTAACGGACAGACTGTCAAAAATGATTTAAAACTTGAGTTGAACTAACGGACTGGCAGACTTAATAATAATTTAAAAAACTTTTTAAAGTTAAAGCGTGACAGGCCAACGGACATACTGCCAAAAAAACTATTTAAAACTCGAGTGTGACGAATGGACTGACGGACTTACAAAAAACTATTTCAATTCTAAGTGTGACAGACCGACTGACAGAATGTCAAGAAACTATTTAACACTTGAATTACTTTGTTTCTGATTAATCCTTTACCATTGTTCTCCTTTTATTCCATGAGTATTATTCATATTTTTCTGAGTTCTTCTGAGTTCTCAGCTTGCTGGCCGTGTTCACAACGTTTCAACCCTTGTAACTCCGCAGCCTTTTACTATCATTATCTTTACCTTTTTTTCGTTAGATAACGATATTAACAATACACAGAGCGAGGCCATTTGCCCTATAAAATACCGATGAGTAACATAAGCCAGAAGCGATAGTCAACCTCACGCAAATCAGGGGTGAGGACGCTCAAGCGGATACTGTTCGTGCATGACCAATATCCTGCATCCCCTGCAGCAGTATGGATCAATCCCCCGAACTTATTGACCGGTCACGTCTTCGTGAAATTGTTCATATAAGCAGTGGTTGTTGGGGGGGGGGGGCGAGGCACTTGCCTTTAAGACAATAAACCCAGGCTCAGCGGAAACAGTTTTCGCTGACGACTGTCGCTTGAGACGAAAAAGGTCATAGGTACAATAGCAAAGGACGACACATTTGACAATGGAAATATTTATCGATGCGATGGATCCCATAGATAATTAGCTGACGACAATATAATTAGCTGGTCAATACCCTTCATTCTATCGTCTCTTGGGAATTATTTTCCATTGGTTAATTAGATGTTCATTGGAAAAATATAAATAAATTAACTAACTACATAATTCAAAATGTCAGACAATTATGACAGTCTGCTCGCAATGATGACACCAGCAAAACTTATATATTTTATCTACATGAGATAACTCTTATATCGTATGCACAACTAACTACTTACCAACGTCTGTCACACAACTGAAGCTACTAATAAAATACATATTCATGACATAATTTATAACTACGAAATAAAAAAAAATGAAGAAATATCATGACCTAACAAGGGCACCCGTCGTTGCCCGGAAATGAAAATAGAAAACGAAAGTAAATTATGCCCCTATTTTATTTGCCTCCTCACCAAGAGAGAGAGAGAGAGAGAGAGAGAGAGAGAGAGAGAGAGAGAGAGAGAGAGAGAGAGAGAGAGAGAGAGAGAGAGTAAGATAACAGGCCGATAACAGGTTAATTTTTAATGTGGAGAAAATCCCATAAAAAATCAGTCTGGATGGGAACAACAGTAAATGCTGCATCAGTCTAGAAGGATTTCTCATTCACTGGGCGAGGACAGAAAATGCGAAGAGATAGAAAGAGAAAGAGAAAGAGGGAGATTTTAAAAGGAAGATGTTACACACACTTTTGAAATTTTCTATTTTGTTGTTCATGCCCCCGAGAAATACCGAGTAACCATGCTAGTCTATTATATAAGGAAATCCAGTATTCTGTCTGTGTGTATTTCCGGTTCAAACTAAGAAGCTACACAAGATTCACTTACAAACCTTAGATAATTGTTTTCAGTGTCATCCCTCCTGGTTATGGTCAAGAAATACTGTAATATTTATAAACAAATGTGAAAGTAGGTCAAACTGTCAGTCAGATTATTTCCTTGTTTTTCTTTTTATATTCACGAGTTATCGTTATCCGCGAGAGAGGTGTGATCCGAGAGTGAACGAGAGAGAGAGAGAGAGAGAGAGAGAAGTTTTAAAATAAAGATGTCATAAGGACTTTTTAACTCCTCCATTCTCTTATCCATGCACCCGGGCAACACCGAGAAGCCTTGCCAGTTAAAAGAAAACTCTATCATTCGTTACACTAAAAAACTTACTTCCTTCTTATTTTCTTGGAAATTTGCGGAACCCAAGAGCTCGAATTAAATAATTATTACCATCAATGAATTACTCGTAAAATCTTACCAAACTTAAACTGTATTAGATCTTGTTACAGGGCTTTGTTATGCATAAAATAGAATTAAGTAAAATGTAGTCTTTGCTGATTATGCCGTAAGTGGGCGTGTTATTCACTGTTTATGATAGAGATGCGCATTTTCAAAATACGCATGTTATTATCTACTTTATTCTTTTCCCCCAATCAGTAATTTGGACCCTAGTGCCACCAGAAGGAATTGGAAGAAAACTTTGAATGTTGGGATGAAATCCCTTGAATAATTTCACCAGCTCAGATGTGGCAACAATACTCCACGAACAGGCGAATGGTGGGTTTATAGATATATAGGATACTGGCAGGTGTGAGAGGTTTTCTATCCCAGTAGAGGGGGTTTACTTTCTTTGCGGCATTACTACGCTGAGAGATATTTGGGGTACTTCTATATTCTTGAGAAGATAGGATTTATGGTTTACTAATGTTGGAATGATGTAGATATTTATATTTTCAAAATAACTTTTAGAGGGAGTTATAAAACACGTGATTTGAAAGTGAAACTCTTATGTGAAAAATCTGTTTGAAAAAAACAATGTATTTATTCGTGAAATCTATCACTGGTTCCGCTAACGAAATCGTGTACTAACAGAATGGATCACGTAAAGGTTGCTAACATCCTTATAAATAGCATTGTAATGAAACGGAAATGATTCGAAAACGGCACGGCGCATTGTCATCTTCAATGAAATATCTACTGTGTAAGGTAAAGTTGTGTGTGTCCGGCTAAAACTTAAGAACTACACAAGACACATCCCTGATATATTCTTTTTCGACATTGCTCCCGGCAAAGTATAGGCACATTCTTTTAATAGTCATTCTTTGTGGAGTCAACTGGAACAGTATTAGACAGGGGTCAACATTTAGAGCGATGTTTTAATGTTATTGTGTAGTTATTTTTTTCAGTTGCCAGAGAAAGGGAGAGAGGGATGAAAGAGAAAGGGAAAGAAGAGTGAAGGATTGGAGAAAGTGGTTGGTAAGAAAGAGGAGGGGAGACAAAGAAAGGATAAAAAGAAAGAGATAGAGAGGAGGATAGAGAGAGATACAGAGATAAGTTTTAAAAGAAAGATGTTGCGCACACTTTTAACCCTTCTATTTTGTTGTCCATACACCCACCGGGCAACGCCGGGTGATCGTGCTTGCATTATAATATATAACTCAATCTCGTTTTTTTTTCAGTGTCCACTTTTTTCTCTTTTTTTTCTGTGTGCCTCTCTCAGTCCTTCTTTCTCAGAGTAGATGATCAGCCTAATGTATACCGTTTCAGACTTTGTACTAGACTGTGCTAAGTTTAAATCTAATCGAGTTTACTGAACAAAGACTTTGGACACGGTAAATACCAGTCGAGGATCCGTTCTCGACAATCTGTCCGGCAGAAACTAGGCCATTTTGGTGGCCTTTTATCTGTCGGGCTGTGGTGTTAGTCCTGGGTAGTTCTAGATGTCCACCCTCTCAGACCATGCCATCACTATTTGGAAAA
Organism: Sepiola atlantica; assembly: GCA_963556195.1. Taxonomy (NCBI): domain Eukaryota; kingdom Metazoa; phylum Mollusca; class Cephalopoda; order Sepiida; family Sepiolidae; genus Sepiola; species Sepiola atlantica. The sequence continues at coordinate 47,823,079 of OY744538.1, read as the reverse complement.
GAGTTAGTTAATTGCTAACTGCCATAGGCGCTCCCAACGGGGAATGCCGACGAGCTGTCCAGGCAATTTTTAAGAGATCATAATGCCGCAATTCTTGGGCGTTGGCCAACGTTCACCACCTTCCGCCATTGTGCCACATCTTCCTGTGGTGGGAAGGAAGTAGATACCGAGTTCATTGTTCAATTAGGCTCTAGTACAGATAGGAACGGGATGAACCTACAATCGCACCTATACCTATGAGTACATTACTGACGTATGTTCAATTAATCGTATACAATTAACCATTTACAATATATAATGTTTCAGTATTATAGAAAGCATAAGGTTTGATATGCCGTAAATAGACAAAAGAAAACAAAAGCCTCACTTAAAGGGTTCGTAATTGTTTTCTTAGTATCGCCCGTATTAAGGAGTGAACCTTCAACCTTTAGAAGATGTCGCTTAGAACTGATTACTATTCAGCACTTTTATCCGTTGCGCCACGGATGAATACATGTTACTTCTAGCAGGTTATAGATGACGGAAAGGGTTCCGTTCACAATTCCTTACAGATTCCAAAGTTCGACAAGATCCACCTTAAGAAGATCGGAGGTTACATCGACCGAAACGTTGTGAGAAAACATCTGATTTAAGAACAGTAGTCTAAGTCATCCAAATAATACAAATTATCAAACCATTATCTAAAAAATTCCGAAACTTAAAGACTCTAAAAGTACTCAACGGATTTGTGTACGAAGCACCCCCGGCATTCTGGGGGTGTCATAGAATGGTCAACAGTTTAATATACCAACTACTTCTTTTATTACTGTTAAATTCCGTTTAACTGATTCGATGGTATGCGTCGGTATTCAATACATCATTATTACCTCTTAGTACTATTGTGTCTGTCTTTTCCTATACTTGGTGGGATGAAGTACTTGATTCAACCATGGTTTGGTTCAGCCACTTGGTTACCAAATATGAAAGCCGCACCACAAGAGACCGTTTTTCCTCCAGAACACTAATGTGATAATATCGCTTTCTTACGGGCTTGTCAGTCTAGACATGATCGTTGGGGTCAGATCTCTGAGCACATTTTCACTACTAGTCCGCCCTTCCTTATTCTCCTTGAATAGGAAGTAATATGTGTACATTTTTGGTTTATTGTTGCTTAATGTAAATAAATCCTGTTAGGTTTATAAGTGATTTTCGGCAATGGTGCATGATAGTTAAAATGGAAAAAGAAGTGAAAAAAAACAACAACAACCAACTGTTACCAAAGGCAAGTAAAGTTACTTTTCTACCTACCTGTATATTTTTTTTTGTTTTCAAAATTTTGAAAGCGTTTTTATTTCAATTTACGATTTCGTTTAAATCGTCTTTCATTAGAGTGAGAATACAAAATGGCTGACTCCACTTTCCGGAAATAACCAAGGCTGATTACCTTTTTTTTCGTCATTTTCTCTTTTCAATTAGGTAATAAAGTAAATTATATTGCGTTATATTTGTTGGTTTTTTTCATCCCTAAAGACGAAAAACCCACCAATTAAACTTCTGCGATGTTCGCCAAATCGTCTGTCCACCATTTTGGATTCTCACTCTAACGAAAGACGATTTGAACAAAATCTTAAATTGAAATAAAAAAGCTCCACAAGACTTTAAAACACAAAAAAAGATGGAGTTTGGTAGAAAATAACTTTTATTGAATTTGGTAACTGTTATTTGTTATTTTTCACCATTTTTTCCTTGTTGACTATAATGCATCATTGCCGAGTTTTCTAGTTCTCTTGTTAATCAACATTTTTGGAGTGAATAGAAACCTATGCTCTTATAGTAGGTTTATAGGTTTTATATATGCAAATGTAGAACATAACAACAGAGCCCGTTACTATAAATGTCTTCCACGACTCGGTACTTCTTCCCCTTAACTCAGTGCGATTGTAAAAAGGGTATCGATTGTCGTTGTAGGCGCCCGATTTATTATGTGGTAAAGATGGATGACGGATGACGGCACCTTCTGGTTCCACATTTGCCACCCACGAACACGCAACAGCGCACATAAACAAATCGGACCGAGGAGTCGTTTACGAGAACGCACCACGTGCGTGTTAGCTCTCCTCGTTTTTCGAGAGACTGCCGCCACCAGACATCTTAATCTTGACGATGACACCATGCCTATCGTCCTAATCATGACATACATCGCTTGCAACGCCGCAAGCAATGATGCATGATTGATCCTGGCAGTAGTCATACGCTTATCTGCCTGACAGCAACAAGCCAGGAAGCAGCAGCAACCCCGTAAATTCAACTGCTTCTCACGGTGACAACGTGGTAGTGACAGAATTATGCCGTCTGGAACTCTGATTCCAGGTAGGGTCATCAATAGTGGACAGGTATGGCACCAAGCAGCATTAGTGCTGCAACCAATCTACCAGAGCTCTGTTGAGAATCCAGAAGTGATCTTTAAGATCCGCCATCCTCTGGTTGTTACTGCCTATGCACAACACAGGTGTGTTAGGCGCGGTATTGATAATCAATCAAGAGAAATTGTCTTCTGTGCTATTCCTTTGTGTCTTATGGGCCAAAGTTAAGAACCTTCGCATGCAACAACTGGTTCATGCTGCTGCTGATGTCGGGGATAAAAACCTATAACCCTGCAAGTTAATGAAAGGCTGTTGAATATAGGACGACTTAATGCAGACTAGACAATCATCGGGCACGATGTTCGTGAGCTCCATGCACAAATGTGTCTCGCATTTCCTTCCACGTTCATTTCAGGTAAAATCAGTTTGAGGTCTCATAGAATGATGCTAACCTTCTTCCGTGTCACTCTCTAACTCTCAATATATATATATATATATATATATATATATATATATATATATATATATATATATATATATATAATAAATGTACTATATATATATATATATATATATATATATATATATATATGTATATATAGTACATGTATTATATTTGTTTCTATAGATCTTAATCCATTGAAACTCCAGTGATTATAAAAGTGCTCAATAACAAGTAGAGCCGTTTTTTAGTATACATTTTTATTTATACAATATTTATATATGTATATAAATATATTATAGTTGTCGACAACACCATATGTTTCTCATGTGTAACCACATCAAAATGGTAAACATGTATCGATTTTTCAAATCAGTACCGCTGGATTGGCACTGGTTGGAATTGAACCCGTATTAATGCACCCGTACTAAAAACTCGGAAAGTGAGGAAAGTATAGATTTATGTATGTATGTTTTGTAACCGAAGAAGATATATTATATGTATATGTATGGTGTGTATATGTATGTGTTATGTTGGGTGTGTGTGTTGTACGTATGTATGTGTTTTGTGTCGGTATTTGTCGGTAAATGTTAGCTCTTTGTGTATTAAGAACATTCAGTATTATTTTTGTAGGACAGGTAAAAAACTGTAAGGAAGAAAATAAATGTCGTAAGAATTGAAAAGTGATTGATAAAAAAAACGACACAAAAATGTCGGTCTTAAGTCGAGGGAGAGTCGTCGATCAGTTTCGAACCGCATCACACCGCTTTCATCAGGAACAATATATATTTTGCTTATATTTTACGTTATTTGAAACATAAGAGAACTCGATTCCTTTAGATATATAGATATATATATATATATATATATTGATATATTTATATACATGTATTATTTACACATTATATATATATATATGTATTATATATACACATTTATATATATATTATATATACAATTATATATATACATAATATATACATGATTATTTCCATACATTATATATATACATATACATAATATATATATATATATATATATATATATATATATATATATATGTATACATTATACATATACATAAGTATATACATATACATTATATATACATATATATATAATAATATATATATATATATATACATTATATATACATATACATGATTATATCTACATATTTATATGGATATAAATTATATACCCATATACATATTTAAATAGATATACATTATATACACATATACATAATTATATATTTACATCATATATACATATACATAATTAAATATATACATTATATATACATATACATAATTAAATATATACATTATATATACATATACATAATTAAATATATACATTATATATACACATACATAATTAAATATATACATTATATATACATATACATGAATAAATGTATACATTATATATACATATACATAATTATATAGACATTATATTTATATATACATAATTATATATATATATACATCATATTTACATATTCATAATTATATATAAACATTATATATACAAATACATAATTATATATATACATCATATATCCATATACATAATTATATATATACATCATATATACATATACATAATTATATATGTACACATTATATATACATATACATAATTATATATATATACATTATATATATACATATAAATAATTATATATATACACATTATAAAAACAATACATTACTATATATATACACATTATATATACATATACAAATTATATATATACACAGCATACATACATATACATAATTCGATATATACATAATATATACTTCTACATGATTATATGTATACACATTATATGTACATATACATAATTATATATATATACACATTATATCTACAGCTACATAATTCTATATATACGCATTATATATACATATACATCATTTTATATATGCATTATATATACTTATACATAATTATATATATGCATAATATATACAAAATTCTATATATACATAGTAGATACACATACATAATTCTATATATACATAATATATCAGGACCGGCGGGACAGTTATAAAAGTGGGGAGGGGGGCTCTCCTAAAAAGTAGGGGGGCGGTTAAACACATGCATATATAACTTCATTATTGATGACCGTAAAGTGGGGGAGACCAAGTCAAAAAATGGGAGGGCTTGAGCCCACCACCCCCTGCCCCCCGGTGCCGCCGTCTATGTATATACATATACAACATTCTATATATACATAATATATACACATACAAAATTCTATATATACATAATATATGCATATACATTATTATATATATACTTTCTATATATACATAATATATATATACATATATATATATAATTTATACATAATATATACATATATACAATTATAAATATACATAATACATACATATACATAATTATATATATATATATATATATTTTTTTACATGATTCACCCCAAACAAGGCAGGACGCCACTGTAAACGTAAGGGGCTACTGAGAAAAAGGAAAAGGGGAGAAGGATTGGTGGTTCAGCTAAAATTGGGATCTGAGCAGCGAGATGTCTGTTTACATTAGTTTTAAATTTCTGCATGTCAGTACTGTCGGGGAAACAGGGGGCAGGGAGGGGGTTCCAGAGGCCAGCATCACGAGGAAAGAAGCTATTTGAGTAGAATGCTCTCCGGCATCTGGGGACCTCCACAGTGAATGAATGAGATTTAGTAGAATGTCGAGTTAGTCTAGTTAATTTACGTCGAGGTGGCACCAGAGTAGCCAACTCATCGGAGCATAATCCATTGAAGTATTTGTAAAACAAACACAAGGATGCCACATTGCGGCGATGGGACAGGGGCTGAAGCTTAGCTGACAGTGAGGGACCTATTAGGTTGACTACTCTTTTTTGGACTTTGTTAAGGAGGGAGAGACTAGTAGATGATGCACCAGCCCAGATGTGGCAACACTACTCCATGCATGGGCGAATGGTGGCTTTGTAGAGATACAGGATAATGTCAGGTGTAAGGAGTCCACTAGCACGGTAGAGGGAGCCAACCTTCTTTGCGACAGCCTTGGCAATGTCTTCAATGTATGTGTTCCAATTCATGTTACCTGTGAAGGTTAGGCCAAGGAGTTTGAATGATGAACTCTCAGGTAGGGTGTTATTTGCCATGACAATAGGTGGATGGAGAGGCTTCTTGTAGTTGTTGAAGGAAAGGAGCTTAGTCTTTGCGGCATTAAAAGTCAGCAACTATTTATGGCCCTAATCCACTACAGCCTGGAGGTCCTTTTCTAAGGATTCAGCCATTGCCTCAGATATGATCGCGTCTGTTTTGCCAACATGGCGAGAGTAAAGCGTGGTGTCGTCAGCAAATAAACCAAACTCAGACACTATGTCATCAGGGAGATCGTTTATATAGATCAGGAACAACAAAGGTTCATATATATATATATATATATATATATATATATATATATATATATATATATACATTACATATACATATACATAATTATATATGTATATATTAAATATACATATACATAATTATATATATACATCATATATACATATACATATATATACATATATTTTTATAGGTACAACATATTAATAAACCGTGAAATAATGTTGTACACGCTGCCATTATTATGTATAATAGGGATATTTTTAATGATTTATATATATATACATACATCATATATACATATACATAATATATAAATACATAATATATACATGATTATATATACATATATTATATATACCTATTATATATATATTATATATACATACTTTATATATATTATATATATTATATATACCTATTGTATATATATATTATATATACATATTATATATATATACATATTATATTTACATTTTATATATATATACATATTATATATATACATATATGTATTGTATGTACATATATATACATATGTTATATATGTACATACTATATATACATATATCTATATGTACATAATATATACATATATATATATATGTTATATATATACATAATATATGTATATATACTATATATAGATATTATATATATACATATATATATATATGTATTATATGTACATATATATATGCATATGTTATATATGTACATAATATATATACATATTATATATATATATATATGTTATATACATAATATATGAATATATACTATATATACATATAATATATATACATATCATATATATACATATTATATATATACATATTATATATATACATATCATATATATACATATTATATATATATTATATATATATATTATGTATATACATGTTATATATATACATGTTATATATATACATGTTATATATATGTATATATTATATACATATATTGTATATATATTATATATACACATATTATATATATAATATATATAATATATATATACATATATATATATATATTCATATTATATATATACATGTAATATATGTATATATTATATATATATTATATATATATTGTATATATACATATGATATATATGTAAACTATATATATATATATATCATATTCACATATGATATATATGTAAACTATATATATATATATATATCATATATATACATATTATATATACATTTATATTTTATAAATATATATACATATTATATATATAAATTACATACATAAATTATATATATATATAAACTATATATATGTATTATATATATACTATATATATATATTATATATATATATAAATATAAATATATATATATATATATATATATATATATATATATATATATATATATATATATTAATGGAAATACAATCAAACATAATTTAAATGGAAATGCAATTTAAAAGAACAAACATTTTTTCCTATTTTAGGAATCAAAGTGTAGTATTACAATTTACAATACTATCATGTTGTTTTTGCACTAGCCAGACGTCCATAAACAACAGAGAGGAGATTTTCCTTTGTGTTCGAAAGAAATAAAGATCAAAATAGTAATATGGGTTTAGTGGCTGGAGTTTTCGTGACTTCCTGGTTAATTTCTAAAAATCGAGTTAGTAAAGATATATTTTAAAATTCTTTTTTTCAGTCTTAAAAGATAATCGATACCTGTTGTAAAAGCTCCTGCGCTGGGAGTCTATATTGAAGCAAGGGTTTTGCAATCCAATACCGCACCCTTTCTCCACCGTTAACGCTCCAGTACAGTGGCAGGGAAACGTTCAGAAAAAACCGGATAAGTAGAAAAAATATTATTTCGGAGTTTTCTTTCTCATGTAGTAGTTTCACATCCAATACTTGAGAATTTAATATATCCTTCTATTTAATTCATTGAGGATATATGGATTTATACCTTTGCCAAGGGTATTAGGGAAAGTGATGCAGTAGTTCCGACAGGACTCATACTTAGTACGCAGCTGAAAGTTCCCGCCTGTATCCATTACACCACAGAATTTACTGATATATATATATATATATATATATATATATATATATATATATATATATATATATATATATGTCACATCCAAGTGTCACATCCGAGTGTCACATCATACATAGAAAAAAGACCGATTATTTTCAAAACTAGTTTCAACCGATTTTTTTATCTTAAAAACTTTTTTTTTAAGAAAAAGCGGGTAGTCGTAGTATAGTATTTATAGTAAAATCACAAAACAGTTCCAGCGCAGAGCTATCAATTATGGTAATTTTTATATTTTCTTTCTAACAACTCGAATAACCTGAGACGCATGGGAGGGGAATCTATCTCCAAATTTGTTTAAAGAAACATGAGGACTTAATTTAGGTAAAAAGTATAGTTCGCATTTTTTATAACCTAAGCGATAGCGTTGAAATCGCTGGTATAGTATCCAGAAGCGGCGTTTCGCCACTGACCGAGATAGAGCCGTAGATCATGTTAGATCAGCCATCTAGGAGATAACAACTCTAATGTAAACCCAGCGCTCTAATATAGTCTCTCAATTATCTTGCCTTGTCTTGACACTGAAACCCAATTTTGTAGAAGGGGAGCCTGCTGTGCGTGTCGTACAAGCACACGTGTACAGATGTCCCTACACGGCGATAAATAAATGACAGACTGAAAGAAAACAGCGATTATTAAGTACGTAGTGTGGCTTAAAGCTCATATAACGTCTTTACACTTTGGGTCAAAAAGCAGCATGCTTCGAGCTGAGCAGCTTCTTTAGTGTAGCACTGCTTACCCAGAATTTCGGCCGAAAAGTTGTGAGAATAAAATCTAAGATAAGAACAGTAGTCCGAATAATCCAAATAATACACATCCTCGATTATACAATCACCCGTTAGCGAGACCTTAAAGATGTTTGCTAAGTACGAGTTATTCGGGGACGGAATGTGTTTCAGACCACAAGCTTGCGCGTGGTAAATTGAATCTCTCTATTCTGTGTAAGTCTCGCTCTCAACGAGTAAAAGTTGCCAAGCTTTTTGATGTATCTCAACTGCACAGTAAATATGCGCGTGGAGAACCTTGTAGAGCATTTCGGAGTGTACAGTTTGATGGAACATGGAACTAATTCAAGACTGGGGTCTACAATGACAGCATTGAGGATCTTGGTCTTAAGAAGCGGAATCATCACGATTGTTTCGATGAAAACAACTCACAAATTAATCTCCTAAAAGAGAAAAAACAATCTGTACCAACGATACCTTAGCGCACCCGTAAAAGACTGAATTCTTATAGCAGTCTTCGAAGAGTGCAAAATTGACACTCATGCACAATATACGTGAAATGAAGAACCCATTTTGGTGGATATTTCAGATACCCCGCAGCATATCTACGATGAGAAAACGCCCAAACAATGTGCCACTTGATTAAGACGGTCTTCGATCTCCAATACACATCATTGGTACCATTCAGGTCCAAAGATAGCTTTCCCCTCCATAAAAAGTTTCGAGAGTATTATAAAACAGTTGGCTGAGTATTTCAAGCATCTCTTCTTCAATCCTCCTGCAGTTGATGACGATGTCGTCAACAGTTTGCGGCAGAAGTATCTACAATGGGGTAATTGAATGCCACACTATCTGCAAAAGTTGTAGTATAATTAAAGAAATGAATATCGTGAACGCACCTAGCCCTGATGACATCCATATTAATGTTCTCCATTATGAGAGGGACAAGATCTCTGCAGAAATCTACCATCTTACATCTGATGTATCTCAAGACCAGATAAACGTGATTCTCATCTCTTTATGAACATGAATAAGAGCGTGGTCGGTCTGTCGCAATTATCGAAGTATAAGCCTTTATGAAACGATGGTTAAGGTTTCCTAAAGATCTTGCTTAACCGGTTCACTAATTGGGTGATCTCGTCGGGTATCCCGACCGCAAAGTGAAATCGTCTTTAGATTCAGACCTTTGTTGATCTAACGAAATCTTTTGACACTGTAAATAGAGCAGCACTATAGAAATTTTTTGGTGAAATTGGATACCCGCCAGTATTCGTCTCAATGCTTAAATTACTTCATCGTGATATATGAGAGCACGCTTCCACTATGACACTGCACTTTCTAAACCAATAGCTATCTCTAACATGTTAAACGTAGTGACATTCTTGTACCGACGTTGTCTTCTTTATACTTTGCGATGATCCACTCCTATGCTTTACAAGACTGAATGTCGTTGCTCTCATACTTTTCCTAATCACAGGCAGTATCTTCAACATCGCTCGATTTAATGCAAACATAAAGACCTTTCCAACTCTCGTGCTGCAGCTTCTCTATACCGAATATTAAGACCTCGTTACCTACATTAAGGAGGATATGCAGGTGATTATAGAACCACCTTTGAACTCACTATAAATCTGGAGATAACTAAGGTAATGCTCATCACTCCACCAGGTATGTTGAACAACAACTTCCTTAAGGAGACAACTAAAGTGTAGTTGACATTCATATACCTTAGTATCACTTTTATCTGATATACCATTCGATTTCTAAATACTTCTAATGATCGAAAAGGCTAGCAAAGTCTGTATTAGACGAGTAAATGTGTGTGTAAAAACCGATTAATTACCATCAAACACACAGCTTAGTATGTACGGCTCACGCGTCTTGTCTATACGCCTGTATTATTTGAAGACATGGACCAGGTATTGCTTAAATAAGGCCCTGGAAGGGTTCCACCAAACATGCTTTTGGAGGATCCTTCAAGTTAATTGGCAATCACTCACACCAAAAAACACTATTCTATAGCAAGCTTATGTTTGAGATATACAAGTGCCTATTGTACACAATAAGATAGGCGTTGGAGTGGGCACGTAGTTAGCATGGAAGATGACAGACTCCCTGAACAATAACAGCTTAGTAAACATCCGAAACACAAGCTAAATAGACGTTTTTATGATGTAGTCATATATAATATGAAAATCCTTAACATGTGCATAGGGAACTGGGATAGGATAACTTCGAAGTGATCGGTTTGACAACAGCGTTTCTATGAGTGCTGCCTTAAATTGTAAGCAAGGCAACTAGAGTACTGTATTTTGAAACATGCTTTGCAGAAGTTGTCCCTGTGTCAAAAGTCCCTAACACATTTAAACCATATGTGGAATTTTGGTAATAGAGCTATCTGTCTACTTATTTACCTCCCCACATTTTTACAAGTATCGAGAAAAGTTCGGCCCAAAAAGTTTAGTCTAACTGTTTCACATATTTGATGTTTGCGAATGTGTAGCCAAATAATGTTCGCATAAAGGAAGCTTTTTATAGCTAATTTATCTTTCTCTCTCATATATATATATATATATATATATATATATATATATATATTATGCATATATATAGTCATCCACAGACAGTCTGTTTCGCTGTATAACATCTCTTTAGTGTGACTACACAAGTAATGTTCTCGAGCTTGGATCAAATGAAAGGTTGCGCTTAGAACTCGTTAGCTATCACGCGACATCTGCTGAAAGTAAGCGAGATCTCAATGTAAACATTGTCAACTTTGTGAGAGAGTCATTTTTTACGCAATAGGCCAATGCATTATAAGCTGCTGGCAGTTGGCGATTTCACAAACCAGAGACCTCAATCCAAAAAGGTGACATTAACGTCAAAATAGTTGGTCGCAATCTTCTACGCGTAAAAAGGTGTAGACGCTGAACTACTTTTAACTATGCGATGTTGACATCTTCAAACTTGGATCTTTCCTCTCTCTTCCCCTCCCCTCTCTCTCTCTCTCTCTAGTATATGATGATGAATGTCACTCATGCTCGAGTATTCCCTAATATATTTTCTTATTAAACATGTGTAAAGGGAATGTGTTCCTATTTACTTGCCTCCACACGATAACAGAGTTACATACAAGGTCGGTTAAAAAAGGGGAACTTTGGATATGGACAAAAATATAATTTGTCTCAATATAGAATGATATCTCGTTCACTGACTGAGAGAGCGGATGAAGTTCAAAATCAGAACAGATACTACACTTCGAGAATAGCTAAAAGGCAACCTTGCTAATGACTTAAAGTATTTTATACAAATATGACAAAGATGCAGAAACTTTGCAAGGAAAACTAAGTCATTTTTCTGGTGGACACTCATGTGGCATTTGAGGCCTCCAACTGAGGTACATTGTAGCTCACATACGCAACACCTAGAAACACCCCTTAAAGCAAAGTCCAAAACTTCCATGCATTTGTCATTTTTTTGGTGATTTCGAAGACAGGCATTCCTGCAGCAAATCCTTCCACGTTCATTTCAGGTAAAATCAGTTCGAGGTTTCATAGAATGATGCTAACCTTCTTTCGTGTCACCCTCTTACTCTCAATATATATATATATATATATATATATATATATATATATATATATATATATATATAGTACATGTATTGTATTTGTGTCTATAGATGTTAATCCATTGAAACTCCAATTATTATAAAAGTGCTCAATAACAAGTAGAGCCGTTTTTTAGTATACATTTTTATTCATACAATATTTATATATGTATGCACATATTTAACCAATAATGTTTGTATAAATAAAAATCTATACTATACTATATATATATATATATATATATATATATATATATATATATATATATATGTATATTAAGATAGGTAATGTCTATCCGTAAAAATACACATTCACTAGGTTCTCGGGATCGGATCTTGCTAGCTGTAGTCACACTGATGAGTCGTAGAAATCAGAAAATACTTGTTTGTTCTAACTAATATATATATATATATATATATATATATATATATATATATATATATATATATATATATATATATATATATTTATTTATTTTGGTACAGAAAAATTAGTACAACATTCGTACCATCGGTTGAAAGCACAGAAGGACTTAGCCATCCGGCTCTCTTCAGCTTCTGCTGTCATCTGTTTATATATATATATATATATATATATATATATATATATATATATATATATATATATATATATTATAGAAAGGGAGGAAAGTACAGATTTATGTATGTATGGTTTGTACTCGAAGAAGATATATCATATGTATATTATTGTGTGTATGTGTATGTGCTATGTTGGGTGCGTGCGTTGTACGTGTGTATGTGTTTGTGTCGGTGTTTGCCGGTAAATGTTAGCTTTTAATGTATTAAGAAAATTCAGTATTATTTTTGTAGGACAGGTAAAAGACTGTTAGGAGGAAAATGAATGTCGTAAGAATTGAAAAGTGATTGATAAAAAAAAAACGACACAAAGATGTCGGTCTTAAGTCGAGGGAGAGTCGTCGATCAGTTTCGAACCGCATCACACCGCTTTCATCAGGAACAAAACCGAGCACCAAAGAAACGTCTTCGCTTGAGTTAGCACCGTAACAGGGAAACGTCGATCAAATAAAAATTGAAAAAAAAAAAATCAAAGCGCACGTCTTTTTCTTTTCTTCTTCTATTTTTTGGATTTTTCGTCTCTGGAGGTCAAAGGTCATAATCATGGGAAGAATCTTTTTTTTGCCAATTTCTTTTGTTTTATGAAAAGAAAATAATCTCCGGAGATTTCGAATTGCAAATAACAATGCCGGAAGGGCGAATGATTACCAAGGTGACGAGTATCCACCAGCCCATCCCCATCTGCAACAGAAAGATATTATTGACTTGGTGAGAGAAATACTCCGAATCTTATGAGTCTGGATGGACAGGGGTGAGCGAGACGACAAACACAACTTGAAGCGGACGAATTGAACAGAAAACATGGAGGTCAGCAAACGATAATACAAATGATGGCGATAAAAGTACAGAATAGGTAACACTCGAGAACTCGTAAACGAAAAAAACAACATAATCTATATAACACGCATTAGAACGAAATTCTCTACCAATCCCGCTTAGTTTTAAAGTGTGGAAACGATTTGTAAGATGTTTTATCGTTAAAAAATTCTTGAAAATCATTTATACACAAACTAAATAGTGGTTTCCACTATTTTTTGTGGGGTGTACGAGTGATCGAGTATCAATCATCTTTATATTTTTATTGTTAAAACATCTTTCCACGCATTAACAAATAGCTAGTTTCGGGTTAGAATTTTATTCTAATGCGTTATATATAAATTATGTATGTTTTTTGGTTTTTGTTCACGAGTTCTCAAATGTTCACTATTCTGTGCTTTTACTAGGACGGGAGTTATTTGTAAAAAAATTAAAAAATTAAACAAAATTATTAATTAAAAAAAGCTTTTAACAAATTATTTAAAAAAAAAACAATGGATTTATATGGCATAACTTCAAAAAATATTTTATATCAAAATGTATCATGAAGATAAAAGTGTGAATTAAGTAGATCGTTTTCAGTCTGATATTTACAATATCCGCGAAAGTAGTTTTTTAACACATAACATCGGAATGCTTTTGCTAAAAAGGATAATAACTTATTGAATATATACCAACTTCAAATTTCACTTAAATATAGTTAATTCTTGGAATATTCTGTGTACAATAAAATACTTGGAATATTTTATGCATAAATAAATACTTGAAAAATCCTACGTATCAGTAAATACTTGGAATATCCTATGCATAAATAAATAATTGGAATTCCCTATGTATAAGTAAATACTTGGAATATCCTATGAATAAGTGAATATTTGGATTTGGAATATCCTATGTATAGGTAAATACTTAGAATATCCTATATATAAGTAAATACTTGGAATACCTTATGTATACTTAAATACTTGGAATATCCTATATAAAGCTGAATATATTTGATTATTCTATGTGTACCAAAATATTTAGCATATGCTATATATATAAGAAATACTTGGAATATTCTATTTATAAGTAAATAGTTTTAATATCATATGTATACGTAAATACTTAGCATATCCTATGTATAATCAATACTTGGAATATCATATGTATACGTAAATACTTAGCATATCCTATGTATAATCAATACTTGGAATATCATATGTATACGTAAATACTTAGCATATCCTATGTATAATAACTACTTGGAATATCATATTTATACGTAAATACTTAGCATATCGTATGTATAATAAATACTTGGAATATCATATGTATACGTAAATACTTAGCATATCGTATGTATAATAAATACTTGGAATATCATATGTATACGTAAATACATTTCATACCCTATGTATAATAAATACTTGGAATATCATATGTATACGTAAATACTTAGCATATCGTATGTATAATCAATACTTCGACTCTGACTTCGATTCTTATCGATTCAAACTGATAACCACGTCCGACTCACCAACTCTGCTGCTCAGTTAACAATTATTTCGAGGGCAGTTTCATTGATTTCGAATACACGGATGAATTTAAGGCCGAAACAATATTCTTCAGTAAGTTTTCTATTTCAGCTTCCACAGCAGTTCTGCCCCCATCAAACACTGATCGAGGAAGCGACTGGCTATCATGACGATGACAGAATATTGAATATATAACATATTTGAATTAGTGCTGACAATAATACGATATAACATATAGATTATAATTAATGCATTTATCATTATACAATATACATTCCAAGTAGTTAATATATTCAGGTAAAGTCTTAAGTTTGTAGCTTAATAGAAGTCATCATTTTTTTTATAAAACCTTTTAAATAGTATAATCCAATCTCTACGTTACTAAAACTCTGATAATATCGTTTTCTTGTTTGTACATATATAAGGTGGTGGGAGGAAGGGCGAATAAAAAAATAAGTTGTGGAAGGAGGGGATTAGTAGTATCTGCACTGTAAACTGAGGATGATAAAAGGATGACATAAATTAGGTAAAAATAGGTCAACCGGTTATCTGTCTGGTCAAGCACCATGGCAAATAGGGTTAGGATTGGGTGACGAAAATATGGTTTTATTTAGCAGCGGCAGAAATGTAAACAGTGTGTTTATTTTTTGTCGTAAAATACATCTCAGACGCTTATTCGTAAAATCTCGCTAATTTCCCTTAGAATGAAAGCAGGCGGTAAGTGTATTCGCTCACTCTCTTGATTTACTCTTATACAATCTCACTATTTACCTTCACAGTGGTGTGACGGGCATAAAAGTATACACTAATGCATAATGTACCAACGTTGATCCAACGGGTCGTCTTGCACTTCATAAAAAGAATAAATAAATGTTTTTGAAAAAACCCAACAAGTATTTTTCTAATGAAATTCAGACTTTTATAGTTACTGATAGTTGCTCCATGCCTAATATCTTAACAAACGTTTCATAAAAACATCTGTATTTTAGTCGGCATGTGCACATATTGGTCCGTGTTGTTAGAAACAAATAAAACGTTACTTTCGATCGATATCTTTGATTTTGATTTTTAATCCTGATCAATATTTGATTTTTTAGTAAGATGAGATGTCTCACTCGGTAATTTGCATTCGTCAAATATATATTTGAATTTATTATCATATATAGCGAATCTGGTTGGAAAAAATCTACAAAAAACATTTTTTAAATATAGTTATGTAACAAGATTAGATGTGTAAAATAGTGTTAAAACAGTATTTTTCCACGCGAGGCTAGAGTAAGCATAAGGTTAGAGTAGTAGAAAATTCCAATAGAAGTTAACAAGCTAGAGTTATGATTACGCCATAGGATATTACGTCATGTGAAGTAGTACATGGCAGAGAAGCAAGATAAATTATGTGTCCTTTTAAAGTATATGACGTCAAATTGAGCAGACGTCTCTTTCGATGCCCACCACCCCGACGGGGGTAGAGCGGAAAATTACAGCTCATCTAGATGCACATGGCTGTAAATTGCTGGGAGAGAATAAAGTAAACTCCAGAAGCAAATAATGGATTATTTGTTGTTTTAACCACCCTCATTTTTACAACATTTATAGAAGGAAGGATGAAAAAGAAGCTGAGAGATAAAGAGATAAAATATCAACAGAGCAATTTGTGACGTGTACACAGAATAGAACTTCTAACGGAACACTGTCAGGGGATGTTGCTGTCAAAGGTTGAATATCATCACATCGTATCACAGTTATATTTTAAAACACGAACGTAATCCCCTTTTTTTAATGATACATTTTTGCGCTATAATTCAGGCAAGAAATTATACAGATTCACTTTGGTAATTGTCTCACTAGATTTTTGAAAATACCCCACTGTCGTCTATGTTGAAATATAATATGGGGTATATTGGAAGCTATGGATAAAGTATTCAAGCTAATACTTAAATCCAGGAATTATGTTGGTATCGTTTAAATATTTAATTCAGTGAATTATGTGGGATGGGCTTGTGGCAAAGTGAATCCGATTCGAACACTGTATTGTATAGTGAATGGTAATGGATTCCAATAACATTCAGAAACGACCCAAAAGCTAAAAGTCTATGAAATATTAGTATATGTAGAATCATCATGCCACGAGTTGTTAAACTTCCTTAGCATGTGAATAAAATATGCTGTGAATAATTCAGCAGATGAGTTGAATTTTATTTTATTTTTTTTTTAACATAGTTCACCCCAAACAAGGCAGGCCGCCACTATAGCCGTAAATGGCTACAGAGAAAAAGGGTGAAAGTTTGGGGGTGGGTGGGGGGTCAACCTAAATTTGGAGTTGTGCATCGAGATGTATGTTTACATTAGTTTTAAATTTCTGCATGTCAGTACCGTCAGGAAAACAGGGGACAGGGAGAGAGTTCCAGAGCCCAGCAGCACGAGGATAGAAGCTTTTGGAGTAGAAAGCTCTTCGGCATCTAGGGACCTCCACAGTGAATGGATGGGATTTAGCAGATTGTCGGGTTAGTTTAGTGAATTTACGTCGTGGGGGCACCAGAGAAGCAAGTTCATCAAAACACAATCTATTGAAGTACTTATAAAACAGGCACAAGGAAACAACATTGCGGCGATGGGACAAGGGATGGAGCTTGGTTTACAGTGAGAGACCTATTAAGTTGGCGACTCTTTTTTGGACCTTGTCTAAGAGGGGGAGACTAGTGGATGATGCTCCAGCCAAGATGTGGCAACAATACTCCATGCATGGGCGGATGGGAGCTTTGTAGAGATATAGGATAATGTGAGGTGTGAGATGTTTACTAGCACGGTAGAGGAAGCCCACCTTGTTTGCAGCAGCCCTGGCAATGTCTTCAATGTATTTGTTCCAATTAATGTTATTTGTGAAAGTTAGGCCGAGTAATCCATTACTTTTTACTTTATAATATAATGTTCTAATTTGATTTTTTTCAATAACTGAACTGATACATTCACTACTACAATGACTTTCCGCTCATTATTGAAACATGCTTAGGCCTAGTTTTGCTTTAAGCATAACTTAAATGGTGTCGTAAACTTTTCAAATGCATACTTTCCAATAATTAGAAAATTATTGTTTATTTTTCCTTCTGTGGATAAGAGTAATTCTTTTAAACACCTGATGATTATAATAAACTTGTAAAGTATATAACGTTACCTTTGTTTGATTATTTCATATATATATATATATATATATATATATATATATATATATATATATATATATATATATATATATATATATATAAATATTAATTATTTATTACCTACAGACATCGATGTCTCATGCCTACGCAATCTTCAGTGCAGGAAGCTAATTCCCGACGGTCGACGGGCGCGAACTTCGATCACAAATCGCCACTGATTGCAGTCAGGAGAGTTACCAGTTGGCCACCAGAAATTAGCTTGGAATTTAGGAGGAATTTAACTTTGTAAATACCAAGTCGGCGAGTATTCACAGCAAGCGGCGAAGAGTGATCTAACAACAACAAATCGTGTTGGATCTCGCAATGAAGCTAGTAGTACTGCTTGCTATTAAATTCACTGAGAGTGCCCAGCCTTAGTAAAGGGGGTTAAATATATATATATATATATATATATATATATATATATATATATATATATATATATATATATATATATATATATCAGATAATATTAGATCATTGCCTTTCTTGCTAAATTACAACTTCACAAGACCAAGAAGCTGTTTCTGCGGCTGAATATACACTTGAACAGCAAAAACTGCGGGCGACCTAATACGAAACTACAGAGCCATATAAATGAAAGTCAATCAACCTCGTGATGATTTTTATCACTCCAGTTCCATGCCTAGTCTTTTACATTAATACGCACACGCTAAATTGTTGACAATTTATATTCAACAGACGAAAGGCAGTTTATTCTGTGCGCATCGCTGTTTCATGTAACATACTTCCCCAGCGCATTCAGGAGAGCGATGTAAATAATTGCAGATGTAATTTTTCCTACGATCCGGTCTTTGTTACATGGCATAACGCATTTTCCCGCTTTTGTTGCAAAGAAGTTTTCATTTGATCATCACTCAGTGTATTTATTGCTTGATGATCATTAAAAATGTAGTAAATAATGATGTTAGCTGGAATATGCTGCAAAAGTTTAATGGATACGTTCCAACTAATCCATCGGATAACGTTCCAACTATCCCTATGTACTTATATTAGGAACACACCTAACGTTCATTCCAGTGAACAAAAAAGGTAACAGATTTCACTTGAATTCTACTAAACAACGAACACGCCCTTTAAACCTTCCTGCCTCCCTGATCTACAGAGAAAAATGAATATTTCCAACATTACTGTATTAAAGACACTCTTCTTTGGTGAATCGGTATTGGTATGGTAGACATATTTTTAACTGTTTAACATTCTAATAAGTTCGTAACTTTCGTTTTAAATGTTGTATAACTAGAGAAGGGAGTTAAGATCTCATGAATGACGTCATCGCGAGAGTTGAAGAAATAACGGCCGACTCTTTCCCTAGAGACACGCGTCTAGGGATGCCATGTAATTTGGTGCTCGCGTCGATATTCTCTCTCCCCCAAAAGGGTTTGAGAGTCTTTTAACGTCGGCTGATTTACAGGTATGGTTTGACGAGATCCTGGCCAGGGAGATGTAACATCAATCAATTTCCCAATTTCTCTTTATATATATGGCTTTTTCTTCCCTCTTCGTCATAAATCATGTAATCCCCCCTATAAAATTATAGATTCAATATGCTTCAAATTCCCCCTCTCTCTAAATATGTATTAGATATGTTGTCACTCCCTCTCTCTCTAATTATATTTGAATTGTCGAGTGTGAATTTCCCCTTTCTCAGTTTCAAAAATGTAATCATCTAACTATGATGCTTGACAATACCACAAGGTTGAAATAAATTATTGCATCGATGATTATGTAATTTCGTGTTACTATATTTTATATATATATATATATATATATATATATATATATATATATATATATATATATATTAGTTTTATTCACATAAGAAAAATACATTGTAACTAAAACGTAAGGGGCTACTGTGATAATAGTCATATTTTTCCCGGCAGCGTTAGTGGTTAACTGGGCAGTTCATATTACATTTAAATTCTTGCATGTTTGTACGGTCGGGGAAACAAGGACCAGTGTGGGAACTCTGTCAACGTCACCTATTTAAGTCTATATTTATATTATACCTTAATAAGTCTCATCACTGCTTGTTTAGTATTATTGTTCGGGCTAGTTTTCAGTAGAAATGAAAAAATATCATTGGGTATTCGGGTTATCCGTTTGATTTTCATAAGTAAACTAGAAAACATGTGACTCGTTAGGCCACCCATTTAGCTCGAAGTAACTTATTTGAATGAGAACAAAGTGAGTTTGTAAAGCTATTTTCATAAAAAAATAAAAGAAAACATTCAAAATTAGTCTCTTTCTGCTTGCTATACTACCTCATCTCTTTCTCTTTTTTCCCCTGTTCCTCTCAAAGTACACATTAAATCGTATTACTTTCCGTACCAGATATTCATTTTGTTATTAAATGAGCTATTTCAACATTTTTGTTCTTTCTTTTCTTTATTACCTTCGATTGTTAATGCCCATAAAGAGAAGGACGGGATAGAGAATAATAAACGATGTTTAGAACAAAGCGGTGGCCATCCAACATAGACTGAGAGAGGGTGAACGTGATAGATATATACTTAGAAAGAGATGTGTCACTTGATGAGTTATTTGCAAATGACACTTAATAAAAATAATTACAATAGAAGCAGCGGGATGCGAAATAGAGATGTCAGTGTTTTTGCGATGCACGTTTTGTTTACCTCTGCCTGTCATGGCCGACCTCGCTCCAAGAGCAGATAATTCTCCCTTTTCTGGATGCAGGGTAAATAACTCTACTTTAATATTATTTTAGTCCGAGTCCCTAACACAAACGCGCAAGATGCAGATGTTTAATAGTTACACCCCTAGGGGTCTAGACGTGTGTCTAGTATTGATTGACTCATCTCTAGGAGTTTGGCACAAGGCCAGTTTTTATCTTACTCCCACAAGTAAGATGTGACCCAAGGTCGGGTCGGGAAAGTCGGGTTTAAAAATTGCCTGGGCAGCCCCGTCGGCATTCCCCGGTAGGGGTGCCTCAGGCAGTAAGCAATAAACTTACTCCTCCCCAAAGAGGGGAGGCGAAGCCTGGGGGGGTGGACCTCCTAGAACTGCACAGGACAGACCCATAGACCGGCGTAAATCAAGCCCCGAAGGCCAAGACAATACCAGTCTATAGGGTGAAGTATCCATTGGAACAGATACTACACTTTGATCTTAGCAAAAAGGCCAAGAAGTCCGTAATATTTCTGGTCATCGTTCGTCAATATAAATGATCATTTCTTTCCGTCTCTCTTATTTCATGTGTGATGCCATAATTTTGTGGCGTCATGCCTAAGAATGACGATGTCACAAAATGACTACGTTAGAAACTGATGATGTCACAAAACAAAGACGTCATTCAGTGTGAACAGAGACAAGCAAGCCATATCCACAAAGTTTTAGTAGTATATAATTATATTCAATATTAAGCAAGAAATGACCAGTTAACTTAAATTATTGCTGCTATAGTATGTTCTTACATCCAGATAATCAATATATCAATAGAAGACCCGGGACACGTTGGCTCCACGTTGGTATATTGTACCGTAGCTAAATCAATAGACAGGTTCTAAAAGAAAATAAAGTAAATAGTTGGACAGGTTCAACAGTATTAATGTTTTAAGAAACTCTCACAGAATCAATAGAAAAACACTCACTTTAAAACAAAGCATTTCAGAATACATTGTGATGTTATATTAGACTGTCTTTTTTTCCTTCTCTTCCGTTTTCACTCTCTATCTTCACATTTTCTCTCCTCTTCGGTTTGTGTATCTCCGTTTTCTTCTCTCTCGCATTCTTTTTCTCTCGTCTTCTCGCTCTATCTCCTCTTTCTCTATGTCTACCCCTTTTTCCCCTCTTTCTTTTCTCGCCTTTTCTCCCCTTTAACTCTCAGATTCATCTCGCTCTATCTTTTTCCTTCGCTAATCTTTCTCACTCTCTTAAAATTATTTTCATTATTCCTTTTCTCTCAGCATTCTTCTTATTATTCGAACTTTATTTACGTTATACGCCTTTCCTCCCGCCGCCGAAAACAGTCATGTACAAACATTCAAGATCCTCAGAGTTTTAGCATTAAATAGACATACGTGAAATATAGACACATTTTAATTAAAGTAAATATCTCTGAACTCTATGTAATATTGTAGAGGTTACTGTCCTTATAAACACCGGAACTGGCTAATTCAATTTAAATCATATCAGATGTTCTGTAGTCAATTGTGTACTATTATTGTCGGTAAAGGTATGAACCCGTAACCCCACCCTTCGTTATAACGTAACGGATTAAGGCTAGTGTCCACTCTAAAGTGATACGATTTGGTAATGGTGTTATAAATTAAGGCCATACCACCAATAAAGATGCACCCAGTTAGAAAGATGAATGATAAATATGTGTTATTGAGAGAGCTAGTATATAAATATATTCAATTTAGAAAGTCAGTTGAAAAATATGTTTATTTTAGAGGGCTAGTGGATAAATATATTTTCTGTAGTGTGCTAGTATAATAATCTGCTAAATTTAAAGAGCTGCTTAAAAATTCTATTAAATTTAGACAGTTAGTTGAATAATTTATTACATTTAGAGAGCTAGTGGATAAACATATTTAATTTAGAGAACTAGTTAAAAAATAAACTAAATTTTAAAAGCTAGTTAAAATTTATGTTTGATTTAGAGAAATAGTGGAAGAAATCTATGTAATTTAAACAGCTAATTGAAACATCTGTTTTATTTAGAGAAATAATTGAACTTTTTAATTTAGAGATCCAGTCGAAAAAACCCATTTTATTTAAGGAGATAGTTCAAAAGTCTTTTAATTTAGAGAGGTAGTAGAGAAGTATATCTAATTCAGACAAATAGTTTAACAATCTATTAAATTTAGATGGATAGTTGAACATTATATTTAATACAGGGAGCTAGTTGAAAAGTTTGTTTAATTTGGACGGTGTACAATATATTTAATTAAAAAAACTATTTAAAAAATCTACTTCATTTAGAAGGGTTAGTTTAAAAATCTATTTAATTCAGAGAGATAGTTGAAAATAATTTAATTCAGACATTTTTAATTTTATGATATTGTTAAAAATCTATTTAATTTACATAGTTGAATTTTTTAAAATTTAGACAGATTTAATGTAATGAACTTGTTTAAAAATATATTTTATTTAGAGAACTAACTGAACAATCCGTTTTAGTTAGCAATAAGATTAGTACATCCAAATGAATGTTGTCTGGAACTAATGACGTCACAGAAGTCTCCAGAATAACCTTTACAGTGATCAGATGCTTTAGGGAACTCAATTAGCTCATAATTTCGCAATGCGACACATGATGTTTGTTTGCTGTTGCGTTTTACGACATGTCAACCGTCGTTGTGTCATTTCATCTCAAAACCATAAATATGTTTTGTATACGATTAGTTTGTATATTCATTTGTTTCGTAGGCACATGCCTATTAAACAAATAGTCTATGAATAATAGTTTCTATTTAACCCATCTACGGAACCTTGACAGATACTACCATTCCCGGCCATGGTAGCTTTCGTAATAGTGGTGACTAAGGGTGGACTGTGCGCTTCTCAAAGCTCCTAATTAAGGGATTTACTACTCGATATACTTTAAGGTCAATAGACGATGTAACAAACAATTTTTACAGGTTTTCTACATCTATACGATAAAGATCTATATACTTTATAATCACGTTGACACACCAGTTTTCGATAGTTAAGCGACGTTTAGCCTAGTCAGCACCAGATCGGTGACCATTTGGGAATAGTTAGGGCTGTATGTTTGGGACCGCTTGTGAAATACCTTAGAAACTTCCTCTTACGGAGGAAGCCGGCTCAGCCCTCCTAGGATGAATGCCGCTTTGTTTTTGTTTTTCGTTTTTTTTTTTACAGAATATAATTACCAACAGATCAGTTTAGTCTGTAATTGTCATTTCTTCCATCGGCTTTTGTGGATTTTATCTCAGAAGAGCTCATGCATCACTCTTCTTACTGTTACACAACGATAGCCATGTTGGCATGGAAACGTTTGAGCGACACCTTAAACGTCAGAATTCACCCCGGTGGAAGTCGATGAAACCATGTGATTTCCGACCGGGGCTTTTCTGTCTCTTAGTTGGCGAGATTTCAAGGAGGACAGACGTGCCCGGGGTGCTGTACTCAATGGGGGAGGGGGGTACACGCGCACAGTGTGGCTGCCCATCTATCTGTCTGTCTGACATCTATCTGTCTCTCTCACGCGTATCCCAGTTGTCTCTCTGATGTTTTTCTGTCCTTAAGTAACTCTTTTATCTAAACATCAGTGTCGGATTGAGTTTATCCGCAGAAAAAATCAACCTGTGTTCACGTAAGTTAACTTGAAACACTTGCGACCATCTTGTGTTCTCTATTATATAAACAGTCAGCTCCCGGAGAACACAAAAGCTTTCAAGAAGAGTCGGGTATCAGCTCGTACGAGATAAAATCCACAACAACCTCTATAGAAACATCAATTACAGACAGGTAAGTTGGGCTTCGACTACATGAAAGACTATTTTATACCTGTTTATACTTTATCAACCATTCAATGACAAACCACAAACTACTATTGCGGACGGTTAATAGTACACAATTAGTCGAACGCAAACCCAGTAGCATTTTTTTTAGCTGTAAGCTTGTGGAACTCTTTTCTTGCTGACTGTCTTTTCAAGACTTAAGTCAATAGACATCTCTTGTCTTTGCGTTAATTATCTTCCGTTCTGTTTAGCTTTTTATATCAAGTGGCTTCATACCTTGTCTGGTGCGACTTCCATATAAAAATCACTAGTTTACACTATGTGGGGGAAATTATGGGTTAATACTTATAGAGAGGAAAATTAGTTCCCCGTCCCCGGTCGATCCGATAGAATTTGAAGTTAGCTTAGGCGATTCCATATTCGTTTTCTTTCTTTTAGACTAGTTGTAAGACGAAGGCGTGAGAGTGTCGTCTTTTATTATTTATCATTAGCTTGCAGTATAGTGGTGCGGCTGAAGACGGATTAATACGTCATATTCCAAATTATCAGTAAATCTATGCCTTATATCTAACCTAGTTAAAAATCAATTTATTTTAGAAAGCCAGTGTAAAATCTATTTAATTTAGACATCTAGTAACATTCTTATTTAATTTAGACATCTAGTGTAACATCTATTTAATTTAGATAGCTAGTGGGAAATCTATTTAATTCAGACAGCTAGTGGAAAATCTATTTAATTTAGACAGTGAATGGAACATCTATTTACTTTAGACAGCCAATGGAAACTCTATTTGATTTAGATAGCTAGTGTAAAATCTATTTGATTTAGATAGCTCGTGTAAACTCTATTTAATTAAGACAGCTAGTGGGAAATCTATTTAATTTAGACAGTGAATGGAACATCTATTTATTTTAGAAAGCTAGTGTAAAACTCCTTTTAATTTAGACATCTAGTAACATTCTTATTTAATTTAGACAGCTAGTGAAAAATCTATTTAATTAAGACAGCTACTGGGAAATCTATTTAATTTAGACAGTGAATGACACATCTATTTAGTTTAGACAGCCAATGGAAACTCTATTTGATTTAAATAGCTAGTGTAAAATCTATTTGATTTAGACGGGTAATGGAAAATCTATTAAATTTAAACTGGCAGTGGAAAATCTATTTAATTTAGATAGCTAGTGTACATCTATTTACTTTAGATAGCTAGTGGAGCATCTATTTAAATTTAAAACTTATTTGAAACAAATTTTTCTAGCTTAAAATCTATTGAATTCTGGCAACTAGTTAAACACATTTAATTTAGAAAGCCAGTTAAAGAATATGTTTAAATTAGAGACATCGTTGAAAATATGCTGAATTTAGAGAGATAATTGAATAACAAATTATTCAATTTAAAGAACTAGTTGGAAAATATTTAAGTAAGAACGTTGGTTGTCAGCCGTTATCGTGATGATGTTCAAAGTGCGTTCTTCACGCAGCTACACGAAGAGAAAAAGAGCCGCATTATCGTTTAGCGGCTTACTTATAACGACGACGTTCGGCTTATGCGAATTTGTGTCTAAACGAAACCAATCACACTATAATTAGTGTACTACCAGCCTCACAAAAAAAAAGACGTCTGGAACTGAAGGCGTCATTGAAATTTCAAGATTAAAACTTTACAACAATAAGCTTCTTTAGGGTCCAGAATTGAACGTTCTCTATCATGCACACAGCTGCTGTAGCAAGTGATTTTGAAAGTTTTTTCACGCCGGCATAATAAAAAATAATAATAGCTTAGTTGAACTTCATCTGCACGATCGCTTACCCTGTTATAGGGATGGTCGTGGTTATGGCGGCATTATTATTGGTCTTAGTTAAATAGTTATTCATATAAAAAAAAACCAGTTTACATTAAACTTTCTAGCTGGCTATATCTTTAGTTGATTTAGTAACTAAGTAACGGGATTAATTTGATATTTTCATTATGTTTTCTAAAATATCAGATTTTCATTCAACTTTTTTAACTGGGAGCATGTTTAATAGTTATGGCAATATTGCTATCAGCCTTTTAATAGTTTCTTTTATAATTTTAATTACATTCTTCTTTAAACTATTTACCTGGCTACATCAATATTAGTATGTTAGCATTATTACTATGTCTCAGAATTAATTTAATAATGCCATTATATAGTTTAATACGATTCTTCATTTAGCTTTCTACACGACGACATATTTCTTAGTGTTATGCGTTTTTACTAAGTATCGGGCTTACCTTAATATATTCTTTATATGTTTTAAAATTAAGGTTTTCATTAATTTTTTTTACCTGTCCTCGTCCTTATTAGTATTATGACCTTATTACACTGTATTGGACTTAATTTAATATTTTTTAAAGAAAATTAAAAAAAAATTGTATTTTTTTAAATTAAAGTTTCACCTGGCCATATCTGTATAAGCGTTAGTTATGGGTTGTTTTGCTTGGAGTTTTTTCCAGTATAGCTGATCGCGCGCCTATAGTAATGCGTTTTTATTTGTTCAGGATCCCACAGAATTAGAACAATCTTGTTGAGTTGATTACATTGTTTATTTTTTACTTCCGTGACCACGTTTTGCAATTTTGACTTTTAACCCTGACACATAGTTATAAGTACAATACCACATATATAACGTTTTTACTAATATTTCTCTCATATTTTAAAATCAGATTGTTCATTTAAATTTATACATGGCCATATATTTATAGGTGTTATGGTAATCTTACTACGTATTGCGTTCAATTTAATATTTTCATCATATATTTGAATCCGATTCTTAATGAAGCATTCTCAATGGTATCATTTGTATGTGTAGTATGGTCTTCTTACTAAGTATTTGGCGTTATCTAATATTTTCATTATATTTGTTAAGGACTTTCCAATTGCTATCTAGAACACGGCGCATCTTTATTAGCGTTATTGCTTTGCTTTATTTGTTGTTGAGTAAGATGCAAAAGAAAAACATTTAAAAATAAAAGCTTTATCGGAACCGATTCTAATAAAGGAAATCTACTGAAAGAGCAATAAAATAAGGAAGCCAAAAAGAAAGGAAAATAAATGACATGTCGCAAAACAAAGAATAAAAAAACAGTTGAAGATGAAAAGTGTTCTTTCGAAAAAAAAACATAAAACATTTATGGCAAGATGTGAACAGAGAAGAGAAGATCAATCAATTATCAAAGAAACAATTCTAACCTTTTCAGGTAGTCGCCGAATGGGTATCGTCTGTATGCGTACCATGGATTGGAAGAGAGGCGGGCCCATCTGCAAAAGATAATATGTAAACACACAAGATGATTGAAAATACTATTTTACTCTTTGCCCGGTCCACCACTATCACACCAATTCTAAGAGGTCTTGTAAGTCCTGACAAGAGGCGACATCGGCTTCGTCAGTTCAGATGCATGGTTTTGCTCACACTTCTGCTCTACTGGTTACATTCGCCGTGTTTTGTGAAAGGTGGTTTTGCTTGCAATTTTTCCAGTATAGGTGATCGCGCGCCCATATTCATGTGTTTGTATTTGTGTAGAAGCACAGAGAAAGACACTCTTATTGAGCTTATTACTTTGTTTAGTTGTTTTCTTCCGTTCCCACGTTTTGTAATTGAGACCTCTTAACCCGGTCAGACATTCATAAGCACAATCACATTACTTAAAAACTTCCTGACATTTATATATTGAATATCAGATATGCCAGTTAGTTTTAAATAATGGTTATTGGCGTGTGGTTGTACTAATAATTGTTCTATGGACAAGCTCCGGGCAGGATTAAAATGTCAAAGTTGGAACGGGAGAAGTAATGGGAAACCGAATGATGTATGACGTCGTCAGGGAAGGGAGAAAAGGATTGCTAGACCAGTCAGTGACCAGAGGATGATGGGAAAGCACATATAAATGAGACCATAATAAATGAGAGTCTCTAGTTCTCTCTCCCTCACCATCAAAGCTGTATGTGGGACCCAAATAAAAGAACCAACTGTATAGTGACGGATCATCTTGGAGTTATTGTTATGCATTTTGAAATATGGTTGCGTTTTATTCATCCAGAGAAGCTTTCTTCAAATGATTTTGATATTCCAGATTCTACGGCTATGCGACTTTACAGCGGTTCCACAACTCTACAGACGATCAGGTACCTGGCATCCCAAGAACAGATAAGCAGGTAGAACCTCTCCAGCCGACCGCACCCCACCCATTATATAACCTTTTTCAAAATTAGCTAGGAATATCTGCTCTCAAGCGTAAAATATGTGCTGAATCGACTTTTGTGGCCTCTTAGATTTTACAGGTTCATAATATTCTTTCAAGCGGAGATAACTACCTCAACAAATGTCTTTCGCTAGTTTAACCCTAGTAAGATGAACACACACACACATATATATGTTATGGCTCTTTATTTTTTGCTTGACGGTCGCGTTTTCCTTGACGGTCGCGTTAGTAGTTAACGGTCATTTACTCTACGGGGTTGGGAGTATAGAACATTTATCTAGATAAAATGTGACCCGTATAGGATTCGAACCTGACGTTGATTTAAACAAGTCTACGTGAGACTCAAATTCTATACTTTGTGAATGATATACGTCTATGTGACTATAATTATTAACCTATATATTATTGGGATGTGTGACCCTATTTACTTGCCTCCCCACGAGGGCAAAGTTAGACACAAGGTCGTTTTTTAAGGGGTACTCTGGATAGGACAAAATAAAATATTGCCTGAGTCAAAAAAGTTTTTTCCTTCTCTGACCGAAGACAGGACAGATACTACACTTTGATCCTAGCCAGAAGACCAAGGGAGTGTGGATGTGTGTCAAATCGCGAATACGATGAACTTATGATAAAAAATATGAATTTATTTCTGACAATATGTTGTGAATAACGCAGCTATTTTGGTTCATACTCGGCTTTGCGTAGGTAATACCGTTTTTAAGTAACCAGTTATTTACCAAATATATAACAAAAAGTCAGTGGGATTCTCATACTTACTCCTAAATAGCATTGTACCTTCCAAATCAATGTTTGATTCTTCTTAGCCAATGCGATACGGATTTTTGTCTGTGGTGTTGAGATAAAAAGAAATCGTAATCGATTTAATCAAATACATATTCTAACCGACCCAATAATTATTTCAGTAGTAGAAACTTACAGAGATTCATCGTTGATTTCCATTGGATTATCAACTGAGATGATTATTCGATTCAATCGTTCCGTCCGTTAAAATTGGCAAATGAAAATTGTGTCCTTGGCGAGTAGAAATAAAAACTTCTATTTTAGATATTTTATTAATAAGCTAAACAAAAAATTAAGTGTAATATTCAAACGAATTTACTTATTTAGGAATCAGCTAGAACTACTTCGAATCCTTTAGTAAATTAACACCAGCTTCGCATGCGTCTGTGTGTTACAATTTTTCATGATAAGGGGATGGGCTAAAAGTAAATTAATGTACTTAGCACGTACTTTATATAATTAAGATATTACAAAGCGCTACTTGACCTGGCAAAGACATTGCTATGTTACTGACGAAAACTTAATCGGTGAAGGCAGAAAATACGTATCCTTTGAAAATGTTATTATTTGAGAATCAAACATGTAACTGAAGTTGACTGTCAAATAATAATGTTCTTATTGCATATCTTAATTTCACCTTCGTAAAAACTACAAAATAATTATCGTTTTTAAAGGGAAATTGTTTACCTACTTTTAAGAAATACAACTACTTTAAAAATTGAAAATCGATAATATTTATTAAACATTTTTAAAATTATTTATCTAAAATCGGACAGAGATAGAGCAATGTAGAGTTTGTTTTTTCTTATTTTTGTAAGCGACTCGAGATGTTTAGTTTATAAACATATATGCCCCTATTCTATAACTTTTATTAATCTTAATAATAATAATAATAAAAAAGAAATACATAAATAAAAAGTAAAAAATAAATTAAATAAGTAATTAAATTCATAAACAAATCAATTATGGTTTTAGTTTTATTACATTGACTGCGGATATTAATATTTACTGCGTTATAAGCAATATTGCCATCCACACGTTTTTTGAAATTTGAAACACCTACCATTTGACAAAGAGGTATTCCTCGAAATATATTATGGAATACGGTCACACAGATTACATCAGTGTTGAAGTCTTGGCTAATCAAGTAAGATTTACTATATGAAAAAAACAATTATTAAAAAAGTTTTTGAAAAATATATAATTAAAATCACTTGTTTTTGTCTTACTTCTCAACGCCGACATATTTCCATTTCTTGCATTGTGATAGCCTTCTAATACTCCTCTATATACGTAATCTGAATAAGTATGTCATGACAGAAACCAAACTGAATTACATTTTAGTGTAAAGAACACGCCTCAAGGATGAAAAAAGAATAAAGCTCTAGTCAGAATAAAATATCGATTTGCCAAATCCAATACGATATGAGTCGAGACTCGGGAACCTGACTGACTTTTGTTTATATATAAGATAACGTTTAAATGGTAAATATCTGTTTATTCTTTTGGAAATAACTTTTACAGGAATCATTTTTAATCGTTTGTTTCACGCGCTCACCGGATGGTCAGATGTCGTAATGCATAAATTTGGGGTCAAATTCAATCTTTGTTGTGTTATCTTTTATTATGATGCGAGTAATATACCATGAAAAAGCATAAGAGGTTCCCTAAATTCACGTATTACGCAACCTGACGATCGTGAGAGCGCGTTATACCGTTGTTATAGCATTATAAAAATTAACATAATACTTTTAAGTACGTAGTAATAAGAATAAAATGAATTCCCCAAACAGAACAGTTTTTAACTATTTTATGTCTCCTTACAAAGATTACAATGATACTAAAATTTATCCCTCTCTAATCTTTTTAACTAATTTTGATCAAAATCCATTCCATGATTTTTAAAATTCTAAACAAATGTCTAAAATGTAAAGCTTAAGCTTAAAAGGTTGTAAGGAGTAATTGAAATTCATGGATTGTTTTTATTTGGCGTCCAAAAACAATGGATAAAATTAAATGCAAATCTGAAATATCTGAATTGTTGAATAAAAGGCATTGACCATATTATGCTTGCGAAAACCCTTTCGAATACTCAAAAGAAACTGAAATTTGGGGAATATTTATTAATTGGTGTGTAATACCAATTCCTAAAATATCACAATAATCGGAGGTATCTAAATTTTAACAATCGTTGCTACCTTTTCATAAAACTAAATTACACCAAATATAGCCCGCATTCCGACCTATTACGGGTAGATGCTGTGTTCTCAAACTAATAATAACCGGTTAATTAGTGTAGGAGTGATTCCTGTACATACAAATATATAAACAAAAGCATTAATTTATTATAGACTGGTTCCAAAATAGATATGCAAAATAGGATTCCTAATTGGTGTGTAAGGGTGTTTCCTCAGTACTATATATATCGTATTTAATAATACTATTTTGTATTATTGATTTAAATAACACGAACCCGTTTTGATGGTAATATATGATGATAAATGAAAATTTATTTCGCATTTATTCATTTAGATATACATACACCTAACTTTATATAATATAACAAAAATAAATAGTTAAACACGAACTTCGAATCGCATGATCAGTAGTGAATAGTTATATCTCTCTGCTGATGAGTCCCGATTAAAAAGACGAAACGTATACGTACATAAATAATAAACAAAACAAATATTTATTATTTGTAGCTCCTAGAAAACCCTATAGATGGGCACTGTAAGTGTAGTATTAACACAGCATGACGTCGCTAGCTATAAATGCATCGTTCCTTTCATTAAGTTGAACACTCTTATGACGTCAAGCCGCCGAATAAAGTGTTAAAATTATCACTGTTTATTCGCTATTCAGCGGTGGCCCAGTGGTTCTAGACGTCGGGATTTTGTTGTTAAATACTCGGAGTCCGGGGTTTTGAATCGCATGATCAGTAGTGAATTGTTATATCTCTACGCTGATGAGTCCCGATTATAAAGGACGAAACCTATACGTACATAGATAATAAATAAAACAAATTATATATATATATATATATATATATATATATATATATATATATATATATATATATATATATACTAGTGGAATGATCCTGACTCATATGCGGTGATACTTAGTGCAATAAAACACGATTAAACAACCACATTTTGAGCAACTATGGTCTCCACCTTCGAAGAAAATGTTAACGCTTTTCTTGTGTTCGAATGTTTACCATTTCAGCTTAGAAAGTCGCTGGCGGTGTTCATTCCGGAAATCATTCACTTTGTTTCTGCTTTGTCTGGTTGTCTCAAGAGTCCACCCTCCCAGGAATTACCTCCTTCTTCGCACGCTTTATCTCCTATCTTAGCAATGGGTTTGGATTATTGTCGCCCACTTGAGATACCCCTACAAGAAAATGCTGACCTATCTGCTGAAGACTTTTATTCAGCCCCCCCCCCTAGATCGCCCAATTTTGGTGAGGTTATGGGGTGGGGATAGTGGATGGCCAACATTAAGCCTTGGTCTTGTGTTGTATCACGAATTGGTAGGAATTCGTGACAAGCATAATACATTATTGTTTGCTATGTTTGTGTTATATATATATATATATATATATATATATATATATATATATATATATATATATATATTTATATATTGAGCGGGCATGACAGCGCATGTGCGAAAAAATTGACTTCCGGTCCAATCATGCATAGAGTTAAGGAAACAAGGAGAAAAGCTGAAAAGATTTAAAGTGAGATGAGACAATGCAGAATGAAACAAGAAAAAAATAGAAAAATGAAACTGGCATGAGGCAAAATATTATAGAGGCAAAACAATTTAAATAAAAAAAAACGATCCTCATATCAACAACTCTATAGTAACATATAAAAAGGGAACATCATGAATTTAGCAGTGAACATCTTCAATCATTTTTCATCATATTTTTTCATAGCAAAATGTTTTCATTCACATTTCCAATATAATCAATTCATGAGTAAATGGTTGCATTCATCGACCGTTTTTACTTACAATCACAGCTAATGCACATGTGCATGAGTGCGTAAATACATGCGTGGGTGCGTAAGCATATGCACATAAATGAATGAATATGCGGGATGATGTAAATGCTTATATTGCATGTGTATATGGTAGTATATAGTATACGTATGGCAAGTGAGCTACACATGAGTATTCGTGTTTAATTCCAATAAATGATATCTTATATATATATATATATATATATAAAGATATATATATATATATAGTATGAAAATATGCTTATGGAGAGTAAGCTACATAAAAACATGTGTCTGTCAGTTTTTAAGAAATAAACTCGTATTGATGTATTTACATTTTAAGATATTTCTATAGTTAACTAATGCTTACTCTTACTTATACTAATGAGAGTCCTTGGTTTTATCACCTCCGCTACTTATGTGTTTTATCTAGGAAATGACTACAACCCCCTTTTTTATGAAGGGATTTTAACTGTGTTAAATGGACAAAAGATGACATTACTCTGCCGCGGGAAAAAAACTAAGACAAGACGAATTTTTTCTATTAACTATCAATATATATATATATATATATATATATATATATATATATATAGGCAGCATCTTTTTTTGAAGGCAAGTGTTAAATATAACCGACAACTTATGTCTGGATATCTTTTCGTAGATCCTTTACATTGATTTCGGAGGGAAATTGGCCGATAAATCGGCCAAAGTTTTCATTTGTGTACCAAGTACTTTCAGGCCCATCCGGGTCCATCTTCATGGAAATGAGGTGAATCAGGTAAAGACCATGTATTTGTAATATATATATATATATATATATATATATATATATATATATATATATATATATATATATATATATATGTGTGTGTGTGTGTGTGTGTGTGTATATTCTAGGGAACACCACCTGTTTTGCTTGCGAACAATTACTGATAATGACTCGTTTAAGAATTTTAAGTGAATGAAATAATAATAATAATAATAATAATAATAATAATAATAATAATAATAATAATAAAATAAAATAATAATAAAATAAAATATCAACAATAGTTGTTGTATTTATACTATGTTGTGTTTCGTCCTGAAGATCTCATCAGTCTAGCAGTTGCCTTTGCGAACACGTAAGCAGCGAAACACAAATATTTCTGTGTAGCTTGTTTGATATAATATTTTTATACTATTAATAAGCTCTAATCATGCAGTGAGCACTGTTGAAGTAAATACCGAAACGCACACACACAAATTATATATATATATATATATATATATATATATATATATATATATATATATATATATCAATCAAAAGTTATTATCATATCATTTTATAATAATATACCCAAAGCATGACATCGGATTTACAATTGTTTCCAAAAACCTGTATAGTAAACAGAAAATCGAAATTCATCCATAGAAAACAACAGATTCTTATCATCATAATGGAACAAAGAATAAGAGAAATTCCGGAACTTTTCGCTCAGTATGGAAGCGGTAACGAACCGATATATGCTTTTTTTGTTTGTTTTTTCTTTCAAATTACGCGCTGTTTTTTTTGTCCTTAAAACATGCTCTCAAGATTATTAGCAATTATTATTTCTTTTGCAATAAATTATGCACAGGTTTCGAAATTGACTAGTTTTTTTGAGAACCTTGCTCTACCCAGTCGACGAACCGACATTTTCTCTGTTTACCTTTTGTTCCGGCTTCTGATGATAAGAATCTATTTTTTTGTAACACTAAACTGTTTTGATTGTCTTTTTACTATACAGATATTTGTATACAATTGCAAACCCGATGACTTGTTTGGAGTATACATTATTATAACATTATATGATAATACATTTTCAAATAAATCTATCTATAGATTCTATTTAATGGCAAATATAAAGCTGGTCTTTTTTAATTGAAATTCGATCCATCTATGAACTTATCTGAACTATATTAAAAGATGTTTCAACTTCAAACATGAACATCAACTTCTAAGAATCAGAAACGAATCAAATAAAGCGTACAGATCTTGCATATACAATATTACACCCCTATAACAATAATACTAAATCATTAAAAGGGGCTTCTCTTAACACTTTACTGCAATTTCACGGTATAAGTTTGTATATATTTGAATACAACATTAAACTCGTACATTGAAGCATCAGACAAGAATGCGATTCGAACGATTGCGTCTACCTGTAAACTGCAAGTGTTGAAATAAGTCCCTTTTTAAATATTATTATTATAGAGCTCTAATACACACACACACACACACACACACACACATATATATACATATATATATATATACACACACATATATATATACATATATACACCTATATATATGTGTGTGTGTGTGTGTGTGTGTGTGAGTATGTCTGCGTGACAATAAGAAAAATTCAAAAGAGGCTTATCTTCAGTTCGAAAGCAGGGTTGAGGAGTCATTGATAAATGCCGTAAAGCCCGAAAACATTTGGTATGACATTATATATATATATATATATATATATATATATATATATATATATATATAATACCATACTGTAGGCCCCGACTAACGAGTCCTCTTGATCACCTGCTAGATGACCGTCGTATTTGCTATTAAGACGTAAATTTACTGCCAACCCAGTTCCAGAAAACACGTGGTGGTCACATCGGTCCGCGCTCATACTACTCAAATATGACTTTCGGATTGGGGTTAGAACCGTGTGACCGGCACGGATGCTCTCCTCTAATACTGATGATCGCAGGTTTGGTATCAAACACGTGTCTATATGGTTTAATGTGAATATATATATATATACATATATATATATATATATATATATATATATATATATATATATATATATATGTGTGTATAGTAGATATAGAGTATTCTTAGATAAATTGGCCAAACCGTTACTCTTGTTAGAGCGTAATTCGTTTTTACTTTCTAGTTTACATACAAAAGATTGGTCGTTCTTAATACTATGAGTTTCACGAAGTGTCACAATCTCAGCCGAATACATAGGCCTCCGGTCATTAGTTATAATCCTTTTCAAGTCTCAAATCAGAACGGATGAACGGGCGCCATTACTTGCTCGGTCAGTTTTTCCGAGCTTGTGACGCTTCGTAAAACCCAAGGTATTAGGGAATACACATGTTTGTTTGCAAAATAATATACACATCAATCGTTTTCAAATACAGGATGAGAAGTGTTTATATGCATTCATATTTATGGACAAATAAAGATCATATATTTATTCTGCAGCAAAAAAATCAAGAAGGCAAAAGCGTGATCAATAGGAACACTGTTTGTGCACAAAGAGATATAGATAGATAGGTAGATAAAGAGAGGAAGAGAGGGAGAGATTGATAGATACACACAGAGGGAAAGAGAGAGGGGGAATCGATGATAATATAAACATAAAGTGCCCGAAAATTGTCGAAGTGTTTGTCAATATTGTTGAGAAACGAGATTTATATTTTGTATTTTTTTTTAAATTTCTCCCAGGCTTGCTTTTTGTTTCGGATGACTTGAAGATGGAAACCCGCCAGGTTTGCTGTGGTCAAGTGATTTAAGGACACACATTGGCCACCACATTCTTCTGGGTCATCTTCACGAACTTCCAGGTCTTTTATTCTCACGGCTAACCATAGTGTGCTGGAAACCATTCATTCTCAATTTCCTCTTATATTCAATGAGACATTTATATGAACAAATGTATAACTTTTGCTTCTTTCGTACCTGGTAAAATAGGCCGCTTGTGCACATACTACATGACGTTCCTTTGTAACTTGTCTCCCTTTTTTGTAGTGATCATTTTGATTTCAATGTTCAAGTGTTGAATTAGTTTATGTAGATGCGTTTTTGCTTCCATGGAAAAAACGTTTATCAAAATACAACACCGAAATTACCAAACGCGATATAAACAATATTTCTCATGCAGACAAAAACTAATAAACATGTTTTTAAATACCGTTATCAACAAAACAAACTTATTATTGATATTTGAAAAGTAAAATATTCAAATGTGAAATAATGCTGGGTCATGATTTATCTCTTTTTAGTCAATTCAACTTCACACCCTGAAACGAATTAATAAAAACCCTTAGTGCTGAATATGTAATGCTTATAATTGTCAAATTTATCTCTGCGCTTGAAATAATAATACATTTCTAAAACATATGTACAAAAGGATAAATAATATTTGAATTTTTTGGAGCAAGATTATAAAATATTAATTTTGTCATACATTTTGTATTCTACTATGTTGTAATATATGAGGTTTGTTTCACTTCAAGTCTAAACCATTTAGCTAAATTTTACCTTCAATATTTACTTGCGTAATATTTCATTTTATAATATTAAAAATTGTTATATTTGAACTTTTCTGCTGAAAATGAGATGCTTATAATTGCCATTTTTTATCTTGCAGTTAAAATAATAATATATTTCTGAAACATATGTACACAAGTATAAATATTGTTGGTGTATAATTTTTCACAGCATGATTATAAAATATTAATTATGCCATCAATTTTGTATTCTATTGTGTTATAATATATGAGGTTTGTTTGACTTTAAGTCTTGACCATTTAGCTAAATTTTACAACCAATATTCAATTGCGTGCTGGGAATTGTTAATATTTCATTTGTTAATATAATATATCGGTTTTATTTGTCACTTTGTGATATAACTAAAGTTATAGTTACTGAACTTGATCCTTTTAATACACACACACACACACACACACACATATATATATATATATATATATATATATATATGTATGCAGACATTGTTACAAAGAACAGAATTCGTTTGTTTAATTCTACTTTTTTTGATTTTTTTAATTTCTCTGATGATTTTTTTGTATTAAAATCAAAAAAATAATAAATGTGTTCCATAGGTTTCACGAACGTTTTCGATTCTTTGTCGAATCATCATCAGGTGTCAAAAGAAAATCAACAAAAAAGCTGGAGAATAAAGATGATTTTTTAAAAGATGGCGGAGAATCGCCCAGAGAACGTTTTCCGCATTGTTCCAGGAAGTCGTTGACGATTTAAATTCAGCAACGCTGGATGGCATCATAGAACAAAATCGAATTACGTTAAGCATTTTAAAATATTTCCACTGGTGTCATATGTGATGTTGTTAATTTTAGGTTGTTGTCTTTTTATGTAGATAGCTTCGAGTATTTTAATTTGGTTTCGGAATGTATAATTTTAGTGTTATTAATTAGTTTACGACAAACTATAAAGATTGTAAATGAGACATGTTAGACATGAGATTAAACATATAATATATGTTCTCATACAACAGAGGGGTGCACAAACTAATCATGTAAAAAAGAAGAAGAAAACAGAACGTGCGAAGCACGAATCGAAGACTCATATTTTCCCTTTTCTAGGGTGCTTTCTGTTAGCAAAAGAGAGCGGGATCCAGTCTTATTTCTCGAGCACAAAGTGACACGAGAGTTATCAACAAGATTTCGTGTTCACGAGATTTAGTAGTACAGGGTGGGCAAAAATAAGGGTCCTATTTTAAAAAATTCATAACTTTTTTATTTATTGATTTTTTTAATTTTTTTTTTAGAATAAGTAAAGGACCCCTTCCGAAGCAAGCATGAGCCGTATTAGCCCTAAGGAACGTACCCTCATTTAGAAAACATTATTTTTGCTTAAAAAACTCAAAACAGTGTAAAAAACAATACTTTAGTTTTTGTAAGTTTTAAGAAGTGTTTTTCGGCTAAAATTTGTTTTGTTTATTTCAAAAAATCTCGGAACGGGTCAGTCTACACACACATAAAGTTTGGTGAGTTTAACTTTTATTTTGTGGAAGTTATTCAAATTCAAGTTATTCAAATTTAAAGATAGGACCCTTATTTTGGCCCACCCTGTATAAACCATTTTTCTCCGATGACGATAACTCTGGACCTGTAGATTAGTATATAAGGACGGGGGATACATCTGGTCTCTATAACTCAAATAAAACGGTTGACTGATACTGTTTATATAATGTAGAATAAATAGACGTCAAAGTAACTAGTTTATCATATATATATATGAACTGTATAATCTGTACAATACTCATAAACAGTTCATGTTGAAATACGGAAAAGACATCACCGTAAATGAAAAAGACGCTTGAAGATAACCGGAGCACGTATTGATCTACACCTTCTTAATATATAATTATCAACGTTGATGGGGACATTTGATTGAAATAAAAACAATTGAAATATTACTTGTATAATATCAAATAATGTATTCTCAGCATAAACATATTTCTCATTGGATTCTTATATTTCTAATTTCATTGCATTATTTCAGCTTTATGCTTTTCGACTTTTAAACTAAGTTGTTTTGTTTTGAATAATTTTTTTTTTTATGTCTCTAATGTTGTTGTACTTGTAAAATCAATCAACCTATTTCCATGCAACCATGATTTAATTAAATAAATACCAAATAATAAAGACAAAGAAACAATAGAGATTAACAACAAGCACGATAACAAATCTACAAATAGAAATAAAAACAAAGTAACAATATATAATTTTCCTAGCAATTTGCCTCGAATTTAAAACCATGGGTTATAAAAAAACAACCATGTATTATAAAAAAGAATCAATAGATTACCTCCCTTTGTATATTATGCAAATATATTATTTTTCCTTGTCTATTATTATAATACATTACCTCCATTGTTTCTTGAAATGGTCCCATTCGATTGGACAGACCATTCTCACCAAGCAAGTAACTTTTAACTGGATACAGGCAAAAAGCCATCTCTCTTCCTCTTTTCGAAATAGTCTCTGTGCGTACATGATGCATTTTACTGGGCCGTTTGGTCTTTACGTTAAAAGGAAACCCTTTTCACAGTATCAGATGAGTGTGGCTTCTTATCTAAGCAGCAAACACACTTAGCTTGTAAGACATTTATTGTGTTGTAATTTCAATACCTATATCATTTATTTCTGTAATGTGGGCCTTCTTCAATATGTTTTATTTCAGCTTATCTTTCTAGCGTTCTGCAAAAGGCAACCATTTAAGCTAATATTTACCAACAATTAACCTCAGTACCAGTTGGTTAGTTCAATTGTGGAAGAACATGTTTGGACACGCCCTGGTAGTTGTTATATGATACACCAAAGAACCAACCACAATATATTTTATTCTAAACTTTAACTAATATATGAGTAAAGTAATTTAAAAACTGGAATTTTCTAATTCTTTCTGTATTATGCTGTTACTTGAAATGCTAACTAGGTTACTGTAACACCAAATATAAATATACATTAAAAGAATAAATAATTATATTATTAAAATACATTTCGAAACAAAAGAAAACCTTATGTACTTATGTATACTTAATAACTTTTATTTGATAGAAAACACATTTTTACGGTTATTATAAAAATAGCACGATTTTACACAAAATATTGAAAAAAAAACCCAGTACGCATCCGTAAGTAAACGTCAAAATAACCAGTTATCATCTATAAGAAACGTATAATTTGTACAATACTTAGCTACTCATGAAAAATCATGTTTAAATACAGGAGAGATATCAGTGTAAATGAAAATACGCCTGAAGAAAACCGAAGGACACCTTGATGGAAACATAGATGATATATAATCATTAATGTTGATGAAGACTTTGGAGTGAAAAACTACAATTTAAATACTAATTTCTCAAAGAAAATTATCTGTATTATATGTGTATTATGTATTCTCGTGATGAAAAACCTTCACATTGGCTTTCTATAGTTCTCATTTCTTATTTTTTTTTTCGTGCCTTTAGACTTTTGAACAAAGTTGTTTTTTTAATACTCTTGTTTTAATAATCTTTTTATTTGTATGTTTACTTACGCATTTTGAATGTCGATGTTTGATTAAATTTAAAATAATGGTACACGCTAAAAGACTAAAATTAGGTTCCAGTTTACATATCATTCAGTCTAAAATCGCTCGACCTGCACAAAGACTATTGTTATTTAATCCTTCCATAATTTACCAGTCACACAAAGCAGAAATGTATCTATAATAATAATAATAATAATAATAATAATAATAATAATAATAATAATAATAATAATAATAATAATAAAATAATAATTAAAAAAAGTATTAATCAAATAATAAAAATAAAAATCATAATAATAATAATGATGATAATAAAATAATAAAAATAAAAATAATTATAAAATAATCATAATATAAATAATGAAATAATAATAATAATAATAATAAAATAATAATGATAACAATAAAATAATAATAATAATAATAATAAAATAATAATAAAATAATAATTAAAAAAGTATTAAGCAAATAAAAATAAAAATAATAATAATAATAATTATGATAATAAAATAATAAAAATAATAATAATTATAAAATAATCATAATATAAATAATGAAATAATAAAAATAAAAATAATAATAATAATAAAATAATAATAAAATAATACAAATAATAATAATAATAATAATAATAATAATAATAATAAAATTACACATTGTTCTGTAATAAGTCGGGAATAAGCCTTTCTTATGTCTGTTCATGCTTAACATTTTAGTTTATAAGTTAATGTTTAAATTCGATTGAACTTTTGAGTATTGTTTAAGTTCGCATTCAAATGTTTATAAACGTATATGATAAGAATACACTTCTAACGATCGGAACTACCATGAAAGTGCAATGAAGTGTAAAGATAAACCCCTTATTATTATATATACATAGAGATATACATATAAATAAAATGAAATAAAAAGCGCACATATGAATCTTAATTTGATAAGTCTTTGAACATTTAAGCGTATATGTTTTTTGTTTGTTATATAAAACTTTATGATTCGATGACATAAACCTTCTTGAGTTTAGAATATTTAAAGAAGAATCCCTTCATGAGAATACGGAGTAAATAGTTTTCAACACATCAAATGGTTTAAATGGAACATTTGAAATAGATGATAGACAAGGAGAAAATCTTTCCTTATTCGTGGAAGATGTGTTTCGTTTGTATCTTCATTTTGTCATCGGAAAATCAATTGTTTCACTTCAGGAAAAGCGGAAGATAGAAGAGACATATTGCTGAGGAAATGCTGAAACTCTAGCCGACACAGAGACCCGACTCACGCACACAATACAATAGCGACACGGACAAGAACAATTTCGATCGATATTTGTGAGGAATTGGTATAGATAATCGCCGTCCAACCTGGAAAGTAGATCTCAAGTTTGAATCAAGTATCTTCATAGAATAATGTCATGATTCGTTATATTGAAGCGTAACTTTCGATTTGTGTTAGGCTCTTTTCTTTCATGATTCTCTTTTTAATAATTAAGAACTAATTAATGTACTGATATGCAATAAAACATGTTATTTGATTACCTTTATAACAATAGCTATGTAAAAGTGGCACACTGTAGTGGTTACACACTAAGAAAGGCAGGAAAGATAGTTCCCGGCGCGGACTGTGTGCTTGGCCTGATGGGTTCAAGTTTTATTGGACTACTCCAATCACATTCACTAATATCAGACATTAATTATATATATATATAGGTGGAGGTAGTTTGCTTGAAGCATTGTGTGTAGTGTCATATATATATATATATATATATATAGTTCATTTATAGGAGGCGATTCCAATGTAGGGGTGTTACAGATAAAAGCTGACTGAAAGCTGAAGATATACAAAAGTGAAAGTGTAATGAGTATTTCGGTTTGTTTTCTTTCATTAACAACATACTTTTTATTTATATTTATAATTACAATCTTACTTGCTATCAATGAGGTTTGATGTAGGGTCCGCATGACATAATATTTTGGCAAAAAATAATCTCTTCTGATGCGGCTTTTAATTCAGTTTCAAACGTGAGAAAAATGTCCGTTGAGATTAATACGGCAGGGAATAAGTTTTAAATTTTAAATTTAAATGTTGGTTTAAAGTTTTTTCCGTGCTTTTCTTTGTTTTAGTGTCACTATTATTATTTTGTATTTAATATTTTCTATTATGTATATTTAATAAAAAAATATATATTTACCCGTTGTTACGTACAATGTTTCATGTTTCATTAATTAAGTTTATTTTTAAGTACT
The DNA here is from genome assembly GCA_963556195.1 of Sepiola atlantica. NCBI lineage: Eukaryota > Metazoa > Mollusca > Cephalopoda > Sepiida > Sepiolidae > Sepiola > Sepiola atlantica. The sequence goes on along the minus strand of OY744538.1, from coordinate 47,778,743 downwards.
GATTTTATATGAGAAGGGGGGCACTAAAGTTTATGTAATGTAAGCTATACATTTAGAAAAACTAGTTTAGAACTAGATTAATAACCGACAGACTTTTACTTATATATATATATATATATATATATATATATATATATATATATATATATATATATATATATATATATATATATAGTGTATTTAGGCAGCAGTTTCTTATTTATGCAACCATTGTTAAAAATAACAGAATTCGTCTGTTTAATTATACCTTTTATATTTTTTCGATTTTTCTAGTGGTCTTTTTGTATTAAAATAAATTAAAAAATGTTCCATAGATTGCACAGGTTTAACGAACGTTTTCGAAAAAAGGTATAATTAAACAGACGAATTCTGTTGATTTTAACAAAGTTTGCATAAGTATATATATATATATATATATATATATATATATATATATATGAGCATTGCTATATTGTTAAATCCCTGTAATTGATAATGATAAGGCAGTTTTCCGAGTCCGAATAATCACGCGAATAAAATCATTATAATATGATTTTGTATAGTTATAGCAATGACTTAAATTAAAGTCTTTACTTGATATAATTCATAATTATTAATCTCTTCATTGAATAATAGTGTTCTGGTTTGAAACACATTTTTCGCCTTTTAAATGATCTCTTACTTTCCAGGCTGCTAACAGCATGAGTAGAAACTTACTCACCGTCCCTGTGTGTGTGTCTCTCTCTCTTTCTCACGGTTAGCAACCACCACGTGTCTACATAGAAGTTTCGGGGACTTTTCCACAACCTTTGTCGGAGGTTGGCTATAGAATCGAAATAGCTAAACAACGACAAAAGTAAAGGAGAAGCAATCGATAAGGAACAAGATTGTCCACACAGTCCTTAACAAATCGAGTGTCGAGTGGTGCTTTGGGTGAGTCAAAGTGTGAGTGCGAGTGAGAGTGTACTACGAGTAGGAGAAAATCGTGCCTTTTTTTGTTTCTTTCGCCACGTCCCTCACCCTGTAAATATGAGGACATGGTTCGCTAACTTTCTAAGCTGACAACAAAACACAATAGGGAGAGACGGACACAAACGAAGACAGACTTACACAGATTGATGTCAAAGCTAAAGGAAAATAAAAAAAGAAAGAAAATAAAGAAAATGATAATAAAACGGTCATGTCATCTGATAACAGCAGTCTTTCACTTCCGGTTAAAAAATGAACCACTTTTGATAAGTTTCATGAAATTTTGAAATGAATTATATTGGTATTGTCGTTTGCTTTTGTGTATGCGCGTATGCGTGTCATTATTTCTTACTCCCTAAGTTTTTCAAAATAAATCATTTCCCTGGAGCCTGAACGACAATAAGCTTCTGCAGAGTTCCGTTTCTTAGTGTTCTTGTGTTAAATATTAGACAGCTAGAGCAACTGGTAATATTTAATTTAAGGTTGAATTAATAAGTGTTTTGAGAATAACAAGAAATGTAACAGGCGAAAGGTCAGCAGAGGTTAATTCGTTGGACCTGAGATGAAATTAGCCTTCCTAACGGATGTTGCATCACATGTCTCTTGGGAGAGAGAGAAAGAGAGAGAGAGAGAGAGGGGGGGAGAGAGTTCGTTGACAGTAAGCAAGGTCGTCGGACGCATAACGAAATAGGCTGAAAAGATAGAATTAATTAGTTATTACGATTTTTTTATGTCTTAACTCCACATAACTGGTCTTCTTCTTTTTTCTTCTTCTTCTTCTTATTTTCATATTCACTTAGAGTTCTTAAACGAGTCATACCAGTGATTTCCAGTAATGTCCCCTTCCCTCAATCACCATTGCCAATCACATTGAATTCTCGCCACATACGTTTATCATCGAGTTCTCGCTAATCACGCCCCCGGTATTGCTCTGGAATTTGAGTGATAAAAAGTTACTAGATGATTCCTGTACGTTACGTGCCCTTCCAGTGGAGGTCTTGATGGTGTTATCTCTTCTTGCTCTTAATATCTTCCCAGACAGCTACGACTATTTGCTTTGGTGTCTCTGCGATTATTAGTACTGCTTGCTTACTATGAATTTCTACAAAACTCATTACCAGTGAAATATCTCACTAGTGAAAACAAGTCTTTCCTGATTTCCAATGCTCTTTACTTCTTTCAATCACTATTTCAAATAACTTCGCGTTCTTGCAACAGCCGTTTACATTGGTTCTTCGCTGAAAACAGCACTTGGCTTTCTCTCGAATTTGAGTGACCATAAATCTCCTCAGGAGTCCAGTACTCTCCGTGTCCTTTACGGTGAAGGTCTGGATGGTGATCTTCCTCATCGTTCTTTCCATTCTCTCAAATCTTTCACGGTCATTTTCTGTAGTATCAACCGATGCTGTGAGGCGGGGAACACCTTCTTAAAGTCGTTTAATACGCCAACTTGTAGATAACCCCCAAAATAAACAGAAAACAATTGTATTAAATATATTTATTTAATAGCTGGTTTTGCACGTTTACGAACATTGTATTAATTCTGGTGCATTTCGAAGTTCTTTTCGCATCGAGGCTGCCAGAAAAGTCATCATGAAAGAGTATTCGCCCACCAAATGAAACAATTATTATAAAACAAAAATACATCCTTTCCTATCGCAGTGTGAATGTGGAGATATACTTCGAAATCGAGTTTATAAATATTGACCTATCTGTTCCTCCTCTAAATAGCATATTTAAAAAAAATGAAACTCCTCATTTATGTCAATGCGAGTGTCAAAAAATACCTAGAGATCCATTAATACTATTGGTGTATGCGCTCATCAAAAGTAGCTTCTTTGAAAATGAATGTGGCGCCCTTTTCATTGCGTTGCGATTTTAAAGCAGCTCAATTGCAACATCAACGGAGGTTCTAAGAGTTTCTAAGAGTTTCTAAGGAGTTTCTTCGTAACAAATCGAAAATTAAAACAAAAATACTGCAACGCTTTTGCTTATAGAGGCCAAGAAGCACCAGCTTCTGTCATGCAGAGTATTTGGAAAATCGACGACATAACTTTGAAATTATATTCTATACAAATAAATAATGAAAAAAGTTCTCAAAGACATAGGTCTGGAAATGCTTTCTTTCTAACTTACGACCATAGAAACAAATGCTGATAAATATTATTTATTGTAAACATCTAACCCTAACCTGTGTGTGACAGTGAACTGTTATGTCTACACCTGGGATACAGAAACATTATCGCTGTGACAGGATGACAGGTGAAATACGCCTTGACCTGGTGTTGCCATATATAGCAACAGAACATGTACAAATGACACCGAATATATATACAAGTCATGGAGTTCAGAAATCAACAGTTGAGCGTCATTATCGGTAAGGGCTCTTTTGATGGTCAACATGGGCGACCCGGTCGGCATCCTGCGAATGTTGTCCTTTCTTATTTCAGGTAACTAAATTCAACAGACCATATAGAGGTAAAAATATAATCAGCAAAAACAAACGACCACGAGGAGGAAGAAGTGGACCACAAACAAAATTAAACTAATAATAGAATCCTATTACAAAAGCAAACCCCACACACAAAACTAGTTCATCCATACTAGCAATAATATACCCGCTCCAGTCGCATATCTTTGGTGGTAAATATATAACGAACGAACATATACTACACCACTATCCTAAAGGAGAAGGTTATACCTGGTAGAATTATCTCATGATACTGGACAGATATTACAATACCCTTTACCCCCACCAAAAAATAGGTAATTACTGGGAGGATAGTATCGTGACAACAGAACAAATATTAAACTACCCTCCCGAAAAGGAGAAGGTGATCGCTAAGAGGATGTTATCATGACCATAGCACATATACTACACTACCTCCCAATAAAATTGAGGAGGTAATTCCTGGGAGGATGGTATTAAGTGAAAAGAAAGAAATAGTACACTACCTTTCAAAAAGGAGGTAATGTCTATGAGAATCGTATCATGACAACAGAACAGATACTACACTACCCCTCTGAATTAAGCATCGGAAGTACATTAGTCTGAAATAGTATAGTAAACTGAATCGAGCATGAAGAAGATAATACAGTAGTACATTAATAGAAGTAATAATTTAGTTTCGAGTTCAGGTAGACAGATACCAAATCTCCATTAGGAACTAACCAGTGATTTAAGAATTGGAAGATAATAGATTAGTCTTAAATAGTAGAGTTAATTGAATTTAGCACTAACAGATAGTAATAGTATAGTGTCTGCTTCAGATATAGAAATACTAGTATAGTTTCGGCTTCAGTCAGATAGCAAGTTATGCAATCGATTTTTACAAACACCATGTATGTGTTTATTTACTTAGTCTTCCTATTTGTGATGCGATGTTATGTAAATGAAATGTGTCGACCTTTAAGTAAGTATATTAGTTCTTTTTCGTATGATTTACGGATGCCGACTTTCGAGTCTTTGTTCGCTCTCCCGCAGAAAAATAATGTAAAACTGTTAGCGAAATACAAAATAGGAATTTCGTTGAATAAAACATTCTTTCGCATTAGATTCGTCCATGCGTAGTTTAAATAATACATGCTAATATACATTACTATCGATGGGAGAAAACAGATTAAACAGATGAAGATTCTGAAAATCCGTGATACGCTGAAACTGCTGCAAAGTATTAAAGATTAGTACGTTTTATAAGATATAATTGATATTCATATATATATATATATATATATATATATATATATATAAATATATTATACACGCGTCGTTGAAAACCACGGAGTTTTCTCTCTTCGCTATATTTCTTGTTAAATACGGCTCTTAGTAATAATAAAACACAACCTCCTGAAGACGGTCGCGAGACCGAAAGCGCTCGAGGAATGACCCACAATGCAACATTAGGTGCCATACTCCACCAATTAACACCAGAAAACCGACGAATCGCTCGCCGCGTCGACAAATTGACAAGAAAAATAGTGAAGAGAGAAAACTCCGTCGTCTTCAACGACGCGTGTATGATGACTTTCTGTCGAAATATACATATATATATATGTATATATATATATATATATATATATATATATATATATATATATGTGTGTGTGTGTGTGTGTGTGTGTGTGTGTGTGTATACACATTTATATTCTAATATATGAAACAGTTCAGGATTCTATTATACATTCATGAGGATCGAATGCTTCGTGAAACAGTAGTAAAAAGCTAAAATACATCAACTATATTATTTAGTATTGTTATAAAGCGCTTTCTCAAAGGATATTTAGCGCTTTATCTATCTCTCTGTATATAACAAGAAAATCAGCCTCTTATAATCGGAACCGAGCCGAATTAAGACAGCAGAGGTTGAACAAATAAAGCGTTTAATAAACTTTCGGATAGAGTTTCATAGTAACTTTACTAGGGTTTCATGGTATTACCGATACTCAGAAGTGTACCAACCGATCTACAACGTCTGTCATAACACACACTAAACAAAATACATGAGTAGCTGAATGGATAATGAATATATATATATATATATATATATATGTATTAATTTACTGAGATCAGTTTCATCGTAGCACGGTTTTTCAGTGTGGCTTGACGGGGTAACATTTTGCAAGCTGAGATTAGATGTCCGATCGCCACATCACTGACAACTATAATTAGCAGTCACTAATCTTACCTCTATGCTACCGAAATTAATTCCGTGATTAAGAGAGATTATAGAGCTTATGCTAATATTACGTACACGCTACCGATTACTGAGATAACGATGTTCAATATCGAATAGTAATGATTTACGTTCAATGGGAACGGTTATTTCCACTATTAGAAAGCTCAACATAGTCATTGATGTACTATTTGCTAATAAGCCATTAAAACAGGGTAAGATCTTGTAGTTTACGAACAATGACATTTTTTTAAAGTGAAGAAAGGCTTTGCACAGAACCAGTCTTACTCTCTAAGCTACTGCTACAATGACACCAAAAAGTAGGCAAGCTTACATAATTAGAAGCTACAGTCGCCGTAGGTGTTATGTCATAATTTTTTAAAAATTTGTATTGAAGTGTATGCTTCAAGTTTGTTCTTACCCAAACCTATTTAAATATATATACATGTATATATATAAATATAAATATATATATATATGTATATATACATATATGTATATATACATATATGTATATATACAAATATGTATATATACAAATATGTATATATATATGTACATATATGTATATATATACATATATGTATATATATACATATATGTATATTTACATACATGTATCTATATATACATATATACACATATATGTATATATATCTATATATACATATATGTATTTATATACATATATGTATATATATCTATATATACATATATGTATTTATATACATATATGTATATATATCTATATATACATATATGTATGTATATATACATATATGTATATATATCTATATATACATATATGTATATATATACATATATGTATATATATCTATATATACATATATGTATATATATACATATATGTATATATATATACATATATGTATGTATATATCTATATCAACATATATGTATATATATACATATATGTATATATATATACATATATGTATGTATATATACATATATGTATATATATACAAATATATATCTATATTTATCAACATATATGTATATATATACATATATGTATATATCTATATATCTATATATACATATATGTATGTATATATACATATATGTATATATATACAAATATGTATATATATATCAATATATATATATATATCAATATATATATGTATATATATGTATATATATATATATGTATATATATACATATATGTATGTATATACATATATGTATATACATATCTATATATATGTATATATACATATATATATACATATATACGTTTATATATACATATACATATATATACATGTATATATATGTATATATATACATATATGTATATGTATATATATGCATATATGTATATATATGTATGCATATATGTATATATATACATATATGTACATGCATATATATGTATATATGTATATATACATACATGTATATATGTATATATATACATATATGTATATATATACACATATATGTATATATGTATACATATACATATATGTATATGTATGAAAATATGTACATATATGTATATGCATATATATGTATATATATACCTATATGCATATGCATATATATACATATATGTATATATATATGTATATATATGTATGTATATATATGTATATATATGTATATATATGTGTGTGTTGGGCTGGGTGGGTGTGTATTATCTAGGTGGAAATCATGGATAATGATGAATTACAAAATGGTTGATTTTCCTTTGTTCTTTATCTTGAGAATTCGGAAAACAATATTTGATCCATGAAATAGTTTATGAAAAAGCCCAAATGAACGTGTGTGCGCGTGTTGGTGCACGTGTATTTATGTATGTGCGTGAGATTATGTATGGCGTAATGATTTCTAAAAATGCAACAAAATTAACTAGAGAAGACGTTGAAGTGAAATCGTGCTGTACAGGTGGATAACATATAAGCACGCACACATAAATAAAATGCAGGCACACGCGCAGGTATGCAGACGCACAGATGCACACATTCGCTTACGCACGCATTGAGTAGATACACACATTCACACACTACGGCGGAAATGGGGAATGTGCCAAGTGTGCAGTGCTAACAGTGAACAACTGGCGGTCGAGAGAGTGAAAAAGTAAGAGTGAAAAAGTAAGAAAGAGAGAGTTGGTAAAGGGATGAAAGAAAGGTAATGGGGATGATGAAGCAAAGAGAAAACTGTTCAATAAAGCATCCTGACCTTTTGTCCACAGACGTTTCTTCGCTTGCATCTTCATCTTCTTGTAATTGAGCTAAGAATGGAAAAGAAATGAAGTCATTAGTCCTACAGAAATAATAAGATATAATTACATCATCACTATACAACACAATTCTCTTCCTCTCCATCATCATCATCATCATCATCATCATCATCATCATCATCATCATCATCATCATCATCATCATCATCATCATCATCATCATCATCATCAACAGCAGCTACATTCCTTTAAATCCAACCCTCTCTCGCCGTAGTAAGAGCGATGTCAACGTGGTCGTATCAGAGCTACTCAGCTTACAGGGTTCTGATAAAAGTCCAGGGAGAGTCAACATACAGATCCATCGGTTCTGCGCATGTGCAACAGTCATTACTTTGTGTCTTCTAAGTTTAACCTTCCACAACTTCGTGTTGAAACGCTGTGCCTGGGTTCCGGTTGTAAAAACCTGTAATCTTGCAAGTTTATCGAATAGCTAATGTCAACGACGAGAACTTCATGCAAACCATACAATCCTAAGGTACGATCTTCTAGGCCTTTTTGCAGAAGTCTGATTCGAACAACAAGAAGAACAATAAAATCAAGAACTGCATTAATTTATTTAGTTCAATCGTCACGACTTATCAAGGCCGAAGACTACTCGAGGATATTGATTTTTAACTATTGTAACATTGAAAAAGAAAATTCCAAAAAAATATTCACCATGGCAAAATGTTTCTAATAAATACAATGTCTTTACAATTGAGTTATAAATTAATGCTGTTGTTGCTTGTTGTTGTTTTTGTTGTTGTTAACTGTGGCATACTTCTGCATTAAGCTCACAAAGATCATGTCTCAGGATTGTCTAGTTTGAGAATCCTCATAGTTGATCACAGCTATTCCTTGACCTACTACATGATCAGCGGTTGCACGCAAAACTGGAGAAGGTTTGGTCCAGAAAACTTAAAGTAATGGCGCATAACAAACGTTGTCACTTCTTACTCCATTGATTTGCGGTTTCGTGCCTGACACGTCTCTGCTTGTCACACGCAAGAGCAGACACTACCAGGGGATGACGGATTCTGATGCTGACCTCTTTTGGATTTTTACCAGAGCCCGGTTAGCTGGGTTGCAGCTTAATACCGTCCGCCAGGGATGCCCCTGCCAGGAACCGGAGTTTTAGACGGCATAGCTTTAACACTACCACGTTGCCCCCCCCCCTACAACGGTGAGATGCTATTGCTGTTGTTGATGATTCTGATGATGATTATTATTTCAGTTGTGGAAAGTTATTTTGAAAGCAAATTTAAAAAACTAGATCTATTAGCTAATTGATTTTTTTGCTAATAGAGTAACGTATTTTTGGAACATGTAGCCAGATAGGATTAAGAAAAACAATAAAAATAGAATTTAATGAATCAAGAAATAATGATAAAAGAAGGCATTTCTAGGTGCTTTTGGGTGGAATATTTAACAGCTGTATATTAATATTGTATAAATAGTGTACACGTTTAAGGGTTAAATCGGAAATACATTTTTTAAGTTGCCCAAAGAGACATAACAAGCAATGAAATAAAAATAATTTGATAGAGATGATAAAATTATGTAAGCTGAGTGTATCAATGGCTTAATGGATACATTATCTGTCTATGAAATCGACGATAAAATATGAATAATACACGATTTCTAGGATGCAATGACTGAACTTCGTTTTGGAAATGTTCATTTAATTATATAAAAAATGATTTTTATTACAAAGAAAGCTACTTTGGATTTTATATAACTGGCTTTACAAACTCATTTTACATGATTCAAACAAGCTAACCCGACCTCAATGACTGACTAAACGGGGTACATTTTTTTTCTAGTATGGCATAAAGATCAATAGAAAATAGTTTCATGGGTGGAAGGCTTTATTCATTCAAAATGACGCTTTGGTATGTTTCTTCGCATATGTGAAAAAAAAGCGAGATAGAAAAGATGCTTTTAAATCATGGAAAGTGGATGCAACATAGAGAGGAGACAAAAAGAGAAATAATACCATTAAATTAGTTTCTACTTCGTTTTTAATGGGTTAAATGTACGTTTACTTAATCCTTTTGAAAGGTTGAACGTCTCTGTGAAAGTTAAAAGATTAAGCAAAAAATAAAAAAGCAAAAGACGAGATACAATAAATAAGCATCAAATACAGAATAATTGCGTCTGTCTGTGGTGTGAGTGGGTTAATATAAGTTATACTAGACTAAATGGATACGCATTTTGTAAGAGAAACGAAACATGAACGTATTCTACATTCAGTATTTCAGAAATATTACAACATCTAAATGAATAAATGCGAAAGTTGAACCACTTTTTTGTACTAACGGTAAAGTCAAAACACCTTATTTCAAGTTTATGCAACTTTACGCAATAAACGCACCATTTTTGTCATGTACTGCTTAGGTATATGCGACATCAGTCATAAGGTTTATTAATTTGCATAGTAGTTTTGAAAAACGCATTTTATTAATTAACTATTATTTATTATTGATTTTTTATTCAATGATTGTTTTGATTTTAATATAACTAATAGTTCTGTTCCGGAATATTGTGTTATTCCTCAAACAAATATTTAGCATTTGTGTTCCAATTTTCCTTTCTTTAGAGACACCGACTTGATTTTCAACAGGTTGGATCTATTTCTAATTTGCAAGTGTGAAGGCAAATTGATTTTTTTCTTCTTTTTCCGTTCACATTTAAAAGATGAATAGATTTCTATCGAAATTACCACACTTGCTAATGTTTATCAATCTATATAAATAATTTAAAAAGATTTTGTCTCGTGTTTACAACAAAGTTATGAATGAGATGTTTATTAATTTGAATCAATCTTTCAAGTATATAAAGTGGCGAACTTTGTGAAGCGATAGCGATCCGGCAAAACAAGCTAGTATACTCAATAAAATTGAATTTTTCTGCCTCTGTAGGATTCCTGTTGATTTGGTGCATAAACAAAGAAATACAATGTGACCTCCTCAAAAATGCCAGCCATGGAATCGTTAAGAAAATGAACAATCCTTTCTGCAATCCAACCATATTTGGTACAAATAATCTTCAGTCTGACTTGTCCACTAAGTTTTAGTCATGAATGTACAACAGTTTTTTAATCACCTTTCAATGATAATCACACCTAGATACGCGATGCAACATAATTCATTCTGATAAACAATTCTGACACACTCTTCTCTTGGCACTGCCCTGAGTTCGGCTGCGTCGGGTCTCGTCAGTTCAGGAATCATCTGGAAATTGTTTTGATTGTCATTATCTTTGAGATAACACCAAAGATTTAAAAAATTGGGGCGTAGGTCCAGTATGTGCGAAACCCATTATGTATCACCCCTCTTATTGATAAGGCAATCACCAAAGTGTCTCTGTATATCAGTGAGCGGCGATGAAACAAAGACTGTTGGACATTCATGACTGAAACTTGGTGAACAAGTCAGGCATAGACTGTGGGTAATTTGTAGTAAGTATGGATGGATTGTAGAAAGAATTTTGAAATTTATTAACGATTTCATGGGTGGCATTTGTTAGGGGGGGTCGCCCTGTAGAACACAAATTTGAGATGTAATTTTAACTCAGTTATTTGAGATATTTTCCAATGACTTTGAGGTTTGGTAAAACAGTTAAAAATTCACACTCACTCGAGTTGAGTTGTTCATCGTTTTATAATTTAAGAAATGTTTCAAATTAAAACAAAACATTTTCATTCATACACTTATTTTTGCCCATTTTCAAAAAAAACAAAAAACATTTGTTCTTGCTAATAAATTCAATATTTTAGAAAGATTATTAAGTGTATTTTTTACCCCATCAAAATACCCCCCGCAAAAAAACTGAACTACTAACATCAAACTTGTTCTTTTCATTTCACTTGTTCATCCCTTTCTTCCAAAGCAGACGAAGGTAAAAAAATATGAGGTTAAATAACCTAAATTAATATTTAAAAGACACTCGAATAAATGGTGCTATCTTCTTTCATAATGTCCTCCATTAGTTTTTTATAATTAAGAGACGACCACACAAAAACACGAATGAATAAAAAAGTTTTTCAACCCACGTATTTTTTCCTTTTTTTTTCTTACTCTTTCCTCTTCGATTTTCGTTTTTACTCATTTTTTAAATATAAATAACATAAATAAATAAAATTATATATATCTAATATATGAAGTTTTCTTTTTTATTTACGTCATTTATTTTCATCATCTTGTTATTCTCCTTCTTTTAGTCTGCTACTACTACTACTACTACTACTACTACTACTACTACTACTCTATCTATTCCATTCTTCCCCCTACTTCTCATATCATTCGCTCGTCCACCATATAAAATTTTCAATGTGCAAAAAAAAGAACAAAAAAGAGTACTATTAATGTTATATAGATGGTATTTCGACATTAAATAACCCTAAAAGAGTTACTATGCCGTTAAATAGACGATCTTATCGAAAGCGTCTATTCTGGCTATCCGTTAAAATATATTCCCTGAGATTTTACAAGAATAAATTATGATATGATATGATATCGTCTTGAAGTATATCGTTTAGAACCGCCATTACGATAGGAATGAAACAGGTCGTACCTGTATGGTTGCTTCCATCAACTACAGAAAATGATCCGAGAAATGTGTTTGTCATCGAAAAAAGCGTCAGTCAACAAGAAATTGAAGAATTTATTAGGATTTCCTTTTTGTAGACATTCTCGCAGACATGATCTCTTCCATTGTAATTCTGATCGTAGCAACGAATCGTTGTACAAATATATTTCTATAATTCCCGGTCCTAGTGGTCTTGGAGTCCGAGAGCCGGTTAGCGATATACGACAATAACAAGCAATCCTGTGCAGTTCGTTGTGATATGCGTCGACCAGAAATTGGTCGGCGATGACATATCGATTTCAGATTCAGATTACTCTGATCAGATGAGCATCATTGAATTTCAATTAATACATAAATCCAGGAGAAGGAAATCAGTGGAGAAAATGGCGGTAATACATTTAGTAGTTCAGAAATATTACTAAGTATTACAATGAAATAAAGAAAGTGTCTGTATTTCAATATATATATAAAAAAACAAGTCGCTATCGATAAATCAGCTCTTTGTGCAATTTCTAATTTTCATTAAATACATTTTTTAAAAATATAAATATAAACTTAAAATAATAACAGTTTGATTTAATGAAAAGATAATTGAGTTCGGAAAATAAATATTCATTGGTACATCTTCGGAAAAAAAGAAATATTTTATAACGACAAAAAAGAAGCTTTTTCTGTGATATCTGTTCAATCTGATAAGCGCTATTCTGACAGCCAACATCCTGACTGTAGAAATATCAGGATACATCATGATATCACCATCTATTAATATTGCATTAATATTGCATTAATATCACATTAATATCACATTAATAGACGCTGTTATCATGTTGTTTTCTTTTCATCGCCGCCATTATTCTTTATCACGAATGGTCATCATTTCTGACTTTTCTACCGATTATGAAGACATTGGAATCAATTTGTATCATACCGTAATGGGCAGTGACTATGTTAAGTGGATAACGGCGTGATATTAGATGTCTGTGTTCTGTCATATACAGAGATCCACTTCTATTAGCCGTGTTGGTGAACCTTCACGTGACCAGACCTATTTATTACGTATGAGAAGACCAACCCGGCGTTACCCGGTAAAGATTGGGTATCTTTGTGTACGCCTGATTCCAGCCTTAAGGTAAATAGATATATACTTTATCCCTTTTTTACTAATGAATCACAAGTTATCAAGACAAAAATTCATTCAAGGATGAGAGTAAATAAGATGTATAGATCGTCAGTTGAATAATGAAGAATACTACGAGAGGATTGAAAATGATTAATGGAAGGAATAAAGTTTTATTACTTATGGGGACAGTATTTTTACTTTGGATTTGAAGACGACTGTGCTGCAGTCTTCAGAGAATCACCCCCGTAGTAATGAGTTTCCATAGACATGAAGCCTTTTGAAAGAAACTCTGTTCATAGAGGTTCGGCTGGACGCTGGAGCGCATTTGCCTTTGCTCTTTATTTTTTCTTTTTTATTTACGTCATTTATTTATTTCTGTCATCCACTGATTCTCCTTCTCCTACGCTTCTACTAATACGACTACTACTACTATTACAGTTGCCACTACTCCTGCTATTGAACTCCTTCCATTATTTCCCCGACCTACTGGATGGAACGTGCAGACTGTACGGATTACCTGGTTTATTATTTTTATTATCGTAACTTAAATGACTAAAAGCGATGATAATGATTTCAAAGACTTGACAAAAGCAGATTCTATCTTTCGCAATTTTTTCAGATAAAGCTTCAAGATGAGAACAGTAGTCCGAGTGATCTGAATAATACAAACGCAAATTCGTTATTTTAAACTTTGAACAAAATATAACATTCAGGTCTCCGAATTATTTAGATGAGGATAAGCTTATCTAGATGAGGACAAGATAAAATAAGGTTTAATAATTTAAGAAAAATTATTTTAACTTTTTTTAACATTTTTTATTTTTTATTTAAAAAAAAAATTTCTAATTTGAAATCTCAACTGTTACATTTCACCCCCCCCTCTTTTCAAACCTTATCCAATGTTATAGTCTCACACACCCCTAACACTAATTTTAAACAAATATACATAACACTATAAAGCAATAAACGTATCCAAACGAGAATGATACGCGAATTCACATTTCTGTAACAGGTGACAACATAAGCTGAAGAGAGCCGGATGGTTAAGTCCTTCTGAGCTTGAAACCGACGGTACTAATTTTGTATTAATTTTTCTGTACCAAAAAAATAAATAAACATATATATATATATATATATATATATATATATATATATATATATATATACATTATTATTTTTAAAGATACAAGAGAGGTACCATGGTTTCATTGACATGTGGTAGACCGTTACTGTTTAGAAAAGGCCCTTGAAACATTTAAATTCTTTGGCAATTCACGAAATGAAGACAGCTCGAACAATAGAATCGACCATCGATTTATTTTAGCTCTTGTATTCTTGCGATAGAACAATTTCTAATTCACACACACACATACACACACACATACACACACACATACACACACACACACACACATACACACACACATACACACAGAGTAGGAGGGAGAATCACGGTAAGAGAAGGCTGTGTGTGTAGGTGATGTCTTCTGTAGCGATTGGTAGGAACAATTACAGAGTAGAAATAGTTTAGTAGATGGAAAATGTGGGTAGGTTATATAATTAAGGAAAGAGTGGCAGCTAGTATAAGTGTTAGGGTTGGAAGGACGTGTGCGCTTTAAGGTAGGAAAGACAGGATTGTGGATAGCGGGGGCGTAGCCTCTTAATGAGATAGTAAGTAAAGTGCTAGTTTCAATATATATACAGAGAGATAATTAGTCACAGTACTTTAGACGATACACAATCGATATCTTCATTTCCCATTAAATAAATCGATATCTTGCGATTTTTTCTTTTGTATTACCTTCCATGCTATAAGAATGCTATTTTTCCAATATATACTTGAATACTTTAAAGCTAAGTTTGTGATATATTAATTTATCATCTCAATATATCCTAAAATCATGTATAATCCCATTAATTTTTCTTTAAAATTATGTATCGTCCCATTAATGTTCTTTACAAGCATTTACCATCCCATTAGTTTTCTTTGAAACAATTAATTTAAGATGAATTTTCTTTAGAAATAATTTATCATCACATAAATTCTCCTTCAAATCATTTATCATCATATTATTGTTCCTAATATGTAATTCATCATGACATTAGTTTTATTTTAATATAATTGATTATACCATTACATTTCTTTAAAAGTATTTGATTCTGCCATTAATTTTTTCTTTAAAATAATTTATCATCCCATACATCTTTCTTACCAGTGATCTATCATTCCATTAATGATTTTTAAAAGTAATTTATTACCGCATTAGTTTTTCTTAAAATTATTTATTATACCATTAATTTTCTTTAAAAATAATTTATCTTCCCATTAATTTATTCTTAAGAATAATTTAAAGACTCCAAACAATAAATAGTTTGATGTTTCGGAATTATTTAGATGACGATTGATAATTTGTAATATTTTTTATTATTCAGACTACAATGCTCATTTTGGTTATTATATTCACAACGTTTCGACCGATGTTACTTCCGCCTTTTTTTTCAGGTGCATCTTGTCGAACTCGAGAATCTTTATGTCGAACTCGAGTTCGAAATCTGGTAAATTCCCGAGTCCGACAAGACACAACTGAAGAAACCTTGTGGAAATAACATCCAGAATGAGGAAAATAGTCCGAATAATCCCAATTATTTAGTGACTAGTTTATACACACTCAGTTTCCAGTATAAATGGCGGTGAAGTCAGACTTTCATAAATGAATACATATAATAATAATAATAATAATAATAATAATAATAATAATAATAATAATAATAATAATAATAATAATAATAATTATTATTATTATTATTATTATTATTATTATTATTATTATTATTATTATTATTATTATTATTATTATTATTATTATTATTACACTAGGATAGTGTTCGGGTGAGATGGAGAAAAATATAAGTTATGTGGAACACTTGTAATTCTTAAATGTTTTATTTTCCCATGTAAATACGTATCAGGCTTATTATTAGACCGATGTAGTGTTCGAGAGAGATGGAGATAAAGTATAGAATATTTAGAGCATCCTTCTCTAACTATGAAAATCTGATTTCCAGAAATAAATGCTTGCATGGACGTCAGTTTGTTATGCATTGATTGTCTGGCTTTGTAATTAGATTTGGAGTCGACAAGTGTCCAATCAACGTGTTCTAGAAAGCAGGTATGTCGGCTGGGGCGCGGCTACCCGGCGTACAGCGTGATAGCGAAATGTGACCAGAATGGCAAAATGATTTCTAACTTTGTATCTAAGAGCATTTCATTGCATCAAGTAAAATACGAGCTAATCCGAATGTAGTAATCTTAATTTAAAAGTCTGTGGCCGTATGAATACATGCGTAAGGGGTGCCGTCAATTTCTAGCGAGAGTCCTTGTATACTAGAAAAAGTGCGCCGTGTCTATCCCCATGATTCCCATGAGTTGTATTTTATACTAGTCCCATAGCCACTGCTGATGACGCTGTCTCGATGTTAACTGATCGGTCGACTAAAAAGAAGATGCGCGAAGAGAGACGAAATTATACTTATCTCTGCCACATGCGCCGAAACTCTCGAAGGGTTAACTTCCGGGTTTATTGCTACAAATGTCGAGTTGTAAACGGGGCACACCGCATGTAATTAATATTATTTTATTATGTTGGTCTGCCATATTTTGCATTTCGGGTAAGTTTTACCAAATATGTACTTTTTAGATTTTAGTTTTTCTACTATGTTTCAGTATAGTTAAAGAATTTACCTGATGTTAACCACGACATTACATATTCCCCCCACCTAGACAAGTTGACCCCGTTTAAGATACCTCAACTTCCTTACCCACTCCGTGGTAAGTCATACAATTTCCCCCTTTCTATATTTATTTATTGCTCTCTTTTCCTCTAACAATATTGCCTTCCGTAATAAATCGTACAATCTCCCCCCCCCTCTCTCTCTCCATATATTAAATATGTTGTCACTCTCCTCCTCCTCAATATACGTCTCAAATAGTAAATTTACCCCTTTCTCAAGATATGTATTAAATATGCTGTCGCTCTCTCTATATGTGTATTGAAATGGTGAGTGTGAGTTTCTCTTTCACCTCGCTTGGATGCTTGAATAAGACCGCAGGGTCGAAATAAATTATGTCACCGGTGATTATGTGATTCCGTGTTACTTTATATATATATATATATATATATATATATATATATATATATATATATATATATATTGAAAATCATTACAATTACAACTAAACATTTTATCATAAAACATTCTAATGAATTATTTATGCGATTTTAATTTCCTAGAGTTTTTAGTCATAATAGTAATAGATTCCAATATACATTATTCTCTTTCTCCCTCTGTCTACCTAAAATTAAACGGAGCTTTTACGAGCAAAGTATATTTTATAGAACTACCCGTCCGTGGAACACAAAACGACGTGGCTGCTTCCCAGCTGTCTAGAAAATAGCCATTTTCAAGTCCAATGTAAACGACATTTGGTTGAGCCGTCTATTTTAAATAATCTTATTATGCCCGATTTCAACCATCGTTACCAATCATCACGGTGTTATCTGACCGCCCGCCTAATTAATCCTTATCCTCGAGTAGCTTTGAGCCTTGATAAGTGGTGACACTTTAGTAAAAAAAACACACATATATATATACACACATTATATATATATGTATATATATATATATATTTTATATATATATATATGTGTGTGTATGGTTAGTATTGTATTTTACAATAATTCTGCTTATCACATACGTTTGTGGACAAATATCTTTTTAGTTGTTGTTTCTTTTTTCTCTTTATCTATTGCTACTGGATATCCGGCTTAACACGTGGCATCAACCGCACGTTTGGCAATTAAAGATTTGCGGTTTTTGTCCGTTTTTGAACGAACTCTTCTATTTTGATTTATCTCTGAAGGTTATCGAAAAATATAATAAAACTATAAACAGCTGAGATATTTAGCTGAGATAAGTTAGTTGATAAAAGAAACCCCCAAAAGTGATCGATCGTAGGTTCTACAACAGCGAATATGCTAAAAAATAAAACAACACTCAATAACCCCAAACTTAGACAAATACTAGACACAGATATCTTTTTATAAATAATGGAATTTTTTCATGGGGAAACACATACATTTGAATTCCGACCAAACCGAACTGAAACTTTCGATAATGAAAGGGGCTTACGATCGGCCAGCTTATCCACAATCCTGTCTTTCCCACCTTTAGTCGGATTTTACCCTAAAACCAGCTCGTGAAAACCGGGTACCCGTAAAATACACTCTATTTCATAGTCTAAAAAAAACTCATATATATATATATACCAAAACACTAAATACTTTGCTATTTTATTATCTTGTTAACTCGTTTGTTTGTCTCTGTGCACACTTGTTGACGTCGTCTACTATAAGAGAGACGGGGTCATAGAGCACAGTGGATGACGTCATAAAATGATGGTGAATCAATAAAATGAGAGAGAGCGTAGAGAATATTTTATCAATACATGACAAATGCTATCAAATTGGGACCCTCATCACTGGAGGCAGTTGTGTGTTATACTCAGGTCGGTTGAGAGGAGCTTGTATCGTCGATAGGGTTAGGAAATCATAAAAGCAAAATAATTGTATAAAAAGCTGGGCAATACAAATTAAGGGGTCATTGGTCGGTAGAGGCGAACACTTTGCCAAAAGGTGTTCGAGAGAAAATCTTGAAATAATGTTTAACTATTCATTCAATCAGCGCATTTACCATCGATTCATTTTTTGTCTATCTTTTTCATAGAACCAGTGACAGTGGTAAAGTGGATATCGATGTGGATTGACGTGTTCGAATCCTGCCGAATCTATAGCGCCACATTTACCATGATTTTCTTTTGCAACCATAACGTTCTACCTTCTCTGAGTACCAGATTCTAAAACGGACTCGAGAAAACAGTGCTAACAACAGAATCGCGGCGCTAAAGTACAAAGTTTCCTCAACTCGGCCGGACTGTGGTAATGGATAGTGTCAGTTATGCCGTCGGAAACCTCGACTGCTTACAAAGCAACCCAAGGCAGATTTGTCTGATGTCCATCTTCGACCTTTTAAAGTTGGCTGATTTTTTATCGGAACCCTCATAACAGCAATAAGGGGCAAATTCATGAGATTGAAGAGATTCTTTCCGAATACACACTCACAAAAAGTCTCATTATTTGAATCTTAGTGCGTGATCTTTGTTGGATATTGTTTAATTATGAAAGGCTACGTATCCAGGCGTTTTCAATGGGAATCCAAGTGTAGGAAAAGGATTTTGTAGCAATGTAAAAATGTATTAAAACCTGACAACATCCACTTTCAGCTTAATCGACTCAACGGGCAGTCATGTATGTATCTTTATCTTTTGACAATTCCACAGAGGCTCCGTGCACACCCAATGATGTCCGGTGAGAGTCGGTGTTAATTTAAACAATGTTCAGCTGACAAACGACATCCTATAATTCCATAGACAAGGCTTTCTAGAATACTTGTGTCCTCGGCACAATTGAAGACAAGATATGCGACTACCTTCCGCGTAGATAGATACATAACAAGCTAAGATGGGTATAGATAGAAATTGAAATATCGCTAGGGACATAGAAACAGCTATATATATATATATATATATATATATATATATATATATATATATATATATATATATATATATGTATACATATATATATACACACATATATATATATATATGTTTTTTTTTTCATAATACATCGATTTACTTTTTGACACAACTGTAAAAGCTTTACCAAATTTTTCATAGCATTTATGTACAATTAAATTACGACATATATCTCAGCGAAGTAACCTTTTCAACTGGTATTTCAGTATGTTCTACGCTTACATATTTTTTGTTTACATATTTTTTATGTTTACATATTTGTTACGCTTACATATTTTCATGTTTACATATTTTTTATATTTACATAATTTTTATGTTTACATATATCGTTCACGCGTATGTCGACAAGTACAATGTTTCTTTTTTGTCAATTAATACTTTTTTAATAATGTCATGCTAATTAATGAAACAAAACAATAAATTATTAAAATATCGATTGAATTAGTAATACATCAATTCGACTTTAATTGATATATTACTTAACTACTGAAGAAATGAATTGAGAGTTAATTTATGCATTTTTAAATAATATATATAATTTTAACATTCATCAAATAAAAATATAACATTTAAAACTATTAGAAATGTGTTTACTTTGATTTAAGCAGCGGGTGATTGTGAAATTCCAAATTGTATTAGATACGACTGTTCCATTCACTTCTATTTAATTGTAAAATGTATTCACTTTAACTAAAATAGTAGATACTATCAGTTAAAATCAATATGTAAATTAAACATATCAATCAGTCTGTGAAGCGTTATTATACTATATATATACATCGGAATTCTCACTAAAATATGGTAGATGGATTAGATCAAGAGTGTCCATAATATGACATTATTACTTGGTGATTGAAAGTTATAATGAAAATCATCTTAAATAAGAGGTAACACACTTTGAACGAATTGTGACTTAGGGAGTTACGAACTTGCGGTCACAGAAATATACATTGTTCCTATTATAAAATATATAGAGAGAAAGCGATATATATATAACATATAAACTTATCTTGGCGGAATTTGAAAGTCAGACTCAAATAGCCTTTAAACTGAAAAATCTAAATTTACTTCTGCCTAGTGATTTTTATTTTTTATTTTTGTACTTCGTTACAGTTTATTTAAAACATTACTTAGTCCGGTCTAGACAAAACATATTATGATACATTTTCCATCACCAAAAAATCAAAATCAGAAAGGGGAATTATTTAATTTTACCTTACAACAAACTTTTTTCACCATGTTTTTCAATTTACTTCAGTCAACTATTAGACATCAAGGGGCTAACGCTTGGATTCTATTAACATAAATATCCGAGTGTTCAATCAAGATTCTCCTCTACCTCTCAAATGCTGAGTTAGTAAAGCAGTGAAGAACACCAATATTCCTCTCTCTCATGTTATAGTTTATCGTTATTGTGTTTTTTCTTGGTCTTGCTGGATTCCAAGACAAGAATCCATCTTAT